>JACEFZ010024864.1:0-126657 GCA_014155875.1 Cepaea nemoralis
AATTTAAATCATTACAGGCGTGTGAACAATTAAAAAGCCGTCCCAGACTAAAGACAGTAGGGAAGGAGGATGGTGAACCGTAGAGCTGGAAGATAAACTTGGCCAGACTGGTCATTGTATATGTTTGTGTTATGATATGTTTTAATTAGGATTGCGCTGATGTGAACTGATATAACACATTCTGGACTTTTTTTTCAAGCTCTCACAGACCCTTTGTTGTAGATCTCAAGGACGGGGAAGACTAGGAGTGTCAGGACTGACAGGATCCAGAATACCGGCAAGCTGTTTCTTTTTTTGTTTCCACTGGAGAGTTGCTGATCTCTCACTGATCCAGACAGGATTCAGAGTTACGTATTGTATATTAATCATTTCACCTCATGATTACTGTAGTACAGAACTCATACGCATCCATCATCGTCTGGGAAACCTTACATGTGTAATATGAGTAGTAAATAATGTTGTAGTCTTGTAACTCATAGTTCTCTCGTTATATTTTAATTCCAATTGTGCATACGTGTTGTTGTGTACATTGGTGGGGGTTCACTTAGACACCAAGGAAGGGAGCAGTCAGGGAGAAAAACCTGTACTGAGATAATCGTCTATACTAATATATTTAGACTTAAACATCTATCTTAGCTAACCTTCTCTTTCCCATTCCTTGGCGAATATTCAGCACAGTTCATTTCATTTTGTAACGAGCCACTTGGAGCTGTTCGTTGGATATTCATGGGCTTAATCTGTAGTTCAGCCATATAGATTTTGTCCCTAGTCAGTTTCTGACTATTTGGGGTTGCTCGCCAGTAACTAATACTTTCATCTAGCCGGTGGGGCACCCCGACTTATGACAGAGCGGGATTATTGGAGGGAAAGAGAAGCAAGAGGAAATTAAGAGAGAAGATGCTGGACAATTTGACATCAAAGCGTGGAGAAACATGGGCATCAGACATGTGTCAATTGTGTATTATTTAAGATATACTATGCACTACAGCATCTACTAAAATCAAATGCGCTATCTCGTAACACCAAAATCACAATATACAAAACACTGATCAGACCAGTTGTGCTGTATGGCTCTGAAACCTGGAGTACAACGAAAGGAGACGAAGCCTTGTTACAAACCTTTGAGAACAAAGTTTTAAGACGCATCTTTGGACCCATTAGGGATACACAAAGTGGAGAGTGGAAAAGAAGAAGTAACAAAGACATTTATGATCTGTTTAAGTCCCGGCTAATCACTGGTATCATGAAGGCTAATAGACTGCAATGGCTGGGGCATATAGAAAGAATGGAAGACAATAGGGAAACAAAACTCGCTTACACTCAGGAAATAAATTACCGTAGACCCCGAGGTAGACCAAGAAGACGGTGGAGAGATAATATATATACAGACTTACAAGCAATTGGAATCACTTTGTTTAACTTAATACAAACATGTCTCAACGCGTGAGACTTCCGGTCCCCAGCATGACGGCTAGGCATTGAACCGCTACGGCCTCTGGAGTATTTATTATTTGTGGCTGCGGTTTACATTGCGCATTTCTTCATGTTGGACTGGTAGTATATGGTTCCGTCGCCCTGCTACTGAGTGAGTGCGTGGCACGACTCTGTGAGCTGTGATATTCACGTGGAATGCATCTACATGTCCGGTTTTGTTTGTACAGTGATCTGCATGTTCGGAACAATGGCTACCAGCTGATGCTGAATTGACTTATTTGCCTTTTCAGTTCACGAGTGCATTTTTCAGGAGACTCCTGGGAGTTGGCGCTGGAACTACGGAGTTCGTGCTTAATGCGAATCTTTCGGCGGATCGCCCTGCGGATAGAGACAGAGCTATGTGAGAAAATCCGGGTCAATGAGGTCTTTCTGGTGACTGCCGATTCCATCGACGATGAACTGTGGTTTTCGTGGAGGACTTTTGTGTTGGCATTCTGGCGGCGGCATTATGCACAGTGTACCTGTGCGGGCTGTTGGATTGCCAATACTCCTGTCTGTTCCACGTTTCACACTGGACAGTGGGGAGCATTTTGTGTGATATTCATTGGCACAGGAACGGAGCATAATGTGGACGACCCGTTGCCGAGAAGTTGGAACCTCTAACTAACCAACAAACCAACCAACCAACCAACCAACCAACCAACCAACCAACTAACTAACTAACCAACCAACCAACCAACCAACTAACTAACTAACTAACTAACTAACTAACATGTCTCAACGCGGCAAGGGCTGTGGATCCTTGCAAGCTGTGGAAAGAAGGGGGTTCTGTGTCAGATCAACCTCACTGGGATATGGCATTGCGGTCCTTACAGTGTATCATGCACAATGTAATCATACCCAGCAATAATTTCTTTAACCCATCTGAGAAACCCTTGTACAAGTGAATATATATGACAAAATTCATGACTGAGTGAATTTCATATAAGATGAATATTGTATACAGTACTTTATCTGGTATGTTATATGATAAAAGTGCCATTCCAATTGCTAATATTTGGGGGAAAGTGCAAATAAAAAATGTTCCAAACAGGCAAACGAAAAATTTGACGCTTCTCATGGCGGCTGTTAGATTTTTCCGTACTTTTATCACATTCTCGGGGTTTTCATTTTGTAGTCCACGGGCAATGGCAGCTTTTTTATGCTTGAAAGCCAAATATGCTATCTTAAAGTAGCAAATACATATTATAATGTAGTCAATGAGGTTTAGTGAAACACTGATAATAAAATACTCCAAAGGAGGGTGAGATGAAATGCAGTGTTTATGATACTTGTCATCTCTATAGAAAACTACCGGCACACTGAAATAGATGAGTCCAAACAACCACACAAAAAGCAACACCAGCAGAAGACGCCGTTTTGTTATATTTAAAATGTAGTAAAACGGATGAGCGATATTTATATACCTTTCAATAGCGATAATCGCCATGTGTATAAGTGAGAATGTTATGGCACCGTAACCTGTTCCAAGAAGGACAGTGTCGATAATGTATGTGGCATGAATATTATATCTTAATTTGGTGCTGTAGAGAATACCTTGCGAGATGTCGGATATTGCCATGAAACTATCAAGTACAGCAACTGACACGATGAAGATGTTTGTGTTGGTGTGTAGCGCTGTAGTTCTTAGTATCGTTACAATGATCAACACGTTCAGGTTTAACACAATAAAGCCTATAAATGATCCAATATAAAGGATTTGAAAGTCCCCTTGAAGCGTGACGTAACATTTAGCATCACTAGTGTAGTTCATTGCAATTTGTTCTTTCACTTTCACAACATAGATTCAGCCACTATTTTTTGATTCTATTATACTGTTGCAGGAGATCTGTCAACGTTTAGTTTATGTTGTTGGAGCAACATTTGGAACAACACAAATAACAACAAAATCTCCGATTATATAATACAGTTTTTCGTCCAGGTTTAGTGCATATTTCGCTAGCTCTGCTCCCTATGAAATGAAACCGTTAAAGTAGCTAATGTTTGGCTAACCAACTGGGATAATTAGAGCCAAAACATCAAGACCTTTGACATCTGGACTGAACACACATTAGCGTGTTGCTAGTGAGTAACGTCAATACTTCATTATAATCATAACCACAATATATATAGCGGTCGCAATCCTTTCACCTTCAGATAAGGCCAAGGCAATAGTCTGTCACGATCACGAAACATCTGGAAGTCACACGCTAGTGTACTGCAACTTGTCGCTGATTATGTGTTGTGTATATGTACGTTGTCTATATGGGGGAATCTTCTAATTCTTTGTGCCTTGATAACTCTTCGCTGGCTGTTGAACTTGGGACTGAGCACGTATGGGAATGTCCTGAGTGCAGTGATGTCGGTTCTTGACTCAACTCAACTCAACTGTGCCTTGATATAGACAGCTATGTTGTAGTTCTGTATGTAAACCAGCGTTTATTTCTGCAATAGCGTATCAGCAACTGTTAACATATTGTATAAATTATGTTTATAAATTATTGCAGAAATATATACAATGAACACACTATCTAATTAATTCACAAATGCAAATATATTCAGGATCAGAAGTGGACACGGGGAAGTCGTAGCTCAGAAGAAACTTGGGTTAAGCTGGGAATTTCCCAAGAACTTAGCATCTGATATCACAAGTCCCCTTGATGACTTGGGTAGTTAGATAGAATATCTAGGCTTCCCAGATCAGGCAGCAAGCAGAAGGTCCTTTGTGTTTATTGTGTGCGTTCAAAATCTCCCTTCAGTTGATGCTGGATGAACTGGAGCGGTGGCATGGAGAAATATTGTCAATGGCAATGTTAAAGACCGCCAGGGGCCGAGATAAATGGAAACATATAAACGCGTACGCCAGTTTTAAGGCACATGATGATGATCATAGTAGATAATGATCACCCAACTCTTGCTCTCGTGGCTGGCAGGGCTCTTGTGGCTGCTCGGAATGAGTGTTGCTTGTCAGCCGGGCTGAACCATGTCTCCATCTGGCCAGATGTCTTTAAATTCTACAACGGCTGCAGAATAGAGTTTGCCTTTGATATATTCTGTTGTGTTGAACATCCAAACACAAAATATTAAAAAGCATATGTTTACAAGCGTTAAAACCATCCGGCATGCTATACACCTTAACCCTTTCGCCCGTGTGTTGCCGGGGCCCATACGGGGGAGCAAAGAATAGTAATACTGTTGCCTACCATGCACGTCGTAAGAGGCGACTAAGGAGGCTATGGTTCCGTCGCCCTGCTACTGGCGCGAGACTGTGAGCTGTGAATTTCACGTGGAATGCTTTTGCATCTGTCCGTGGTTGTTTTTCGCGTGAACTGCATGTTCGGAACGATGATGGCCGGCTGTTGCTGGATTGACTGGTTTGCCTTTTCGGTTCACGAGTGCATTTTTCAGGAGACTCCTGGGAGTCGTCGCTGTGGCTACGGAGTTCGTGCTTTGTGCGGCGCTTTCGGTGGGTCGCCCTGCAGAAAGAGACCGAGCCAAATGGGATAAAACCCCTGTCAATGAAGTCTTTCTGGTGACTGACGTTTTCATCAACGATGAACTGTATTTTTCGTGGAGGACTTTTTTAGTGTTGGCATTCTGGCGGCGGCATTATGCACAGTGTACCTGTGCGGGCTGTTGGCTTGCCGACAGTCCTGTCTATTCCATTGTTCACATGGGGCAGTGAGGAGCATTTTGTGATATTCACTGGCACAGGAACGGAGCAATATGGGGACGACCCGTTGCCGTGAAGCTGGAACCGCGACTAACTAACTAACTAACTAACTAACTAACTAACTAACTAACTAACTAACTAACTAACACCCTAACAGGCCTTACGCCGTTGATGAATGTGAAATTATGCAGTTCGCATGGTATCTGTCGTCCGTGAGTGTCATCGTGGGAACGAATGTGGGCAACGATTGTCCGTATGCTAAGCAGTAATTTGATGCGGCACTTCCAGAATGTGATGTCATATCCAGAGGTTATTGTGGGTTAGCCGACAGCCCCACCCCCTCACCTTCTTTTCTTACCCCCACAGCTGCAGTGTAATGCGTATTCAAGAATCTCTGACAGCCAGGTCCAATCCCTGGCCTATACGTGTGGCCGTTTACAAACCCTCAGAACTGTTTATAATAATATAAGCTGTGGAAGGCGAGTCAGTGGCGTTTCGGCTTTCCGGTTGCTTCTGATAGATGAAGCTCGCTATCTTACCTGGGAGTCTTTCTGGTAGAAGGAACATAATGATTCCAAGGCGCTGCTGCTGGGCGAAAGGCTCCATGGCAGCTCAGAGCATAATCTTGGGATTGAGTCCCTAAAGAAGTCTAGTATTAATCTCAATGCTATTCTGGCAACAGCTACGATATTACTGATACCAACTTGACTATTCCTTTGGATGTGTGGGTGATGATGAAAGAACATGCCGCATAGACAATAGTTTGGTCTCCAAACAGATTAGATAAACCTTCGGCCCTGGAGAGGGTTTATTCCTACATACAGAGGAGACATGATTCAGTTGAAAGGAAAAGACAAGCCACATCTGGAGGCTTCCTGTATATAGAGCACATAACCGGTAGTCGTCATCATGATTCTCATGAGCAATGCCAATAGCCGTGACTGGTCATGGTTCGCCACCTCACACGGTCACCAGAGTCTAAGATCACGTTTTTGTTGTAGTCCCGGTTATATTATTAGGCTAGGCCGTCTCGATATTTATCTGTTTATATTCTCCTGCTTTTTTCATTCAGAGTTGAGAAGTGTCACTAAGTGTTCAAGTTTATGTTTCCTCATAACGAGCCCAAACAAATATTCTCTATATTCTCTAGTCAATGTACGGTGTTAATTTGTATCTTCAAGGATTATTTCATTCGCGTTTCTGTCAGTTTAAGGTATTATGTTTGCATTGTCATCAGAAACCAAATTCCCACGGCCAGTAGCATTCTTGTTATTATCCATGTTTCACATGCATATAACAGTATAGGTTTTATGTAACATAGAGAGAGAGAGAGAGAGAGAGAGAGAGAGAGAGACAGAGAGAGAGAGAGAGGACAGAGAGAGAGGACAGAGAGAGAGAGAGAGAGAGAGAGAGAGAGAGAGAGAGGGAGAGAGAGAGACTATAAGAAGAAGATATAGAAATTATTGTGTGTATGTATGTATAAGTAACTTTTTGTTAGTGAGTTTGTGATTGTGCGTAAATGTGTATGAGGGGGAATGTGTATTTGTGTGTTATTGAGTGTTTGTAAAACTGTAAGAGTTTATGTGAACGATGTAAGAATATACGTAGTTATGTATGTATGTGTTTATGCATGTATGTGAGTATGTGTGTCAGACTGCATCCCTGCCTGTTCATAACATGTTAATATACATTGTTTATGTTCACAACAATCATTTGTTTTGTTTTTTCTATGTAACATGCGCAATAAATAATTAATGTAAGAAAGATGAGTGATGTAAGAAAGATGAGTGATGTAAGAAAGATCAATGATTGGAAAAGATCTTCTCATCATATGACAAAAGATAACTGTTTGCCTATTTCTAATAGTAACACTGATAGTATCTAAATGATTCAACAAATTCAGTATTATAGTAATCATGGAAACTACTCACGGTTTTATGTCTATACATGGCAGCTGTCTGGACAATCATTAAAAAATATACAGGTCCACGCCTTGTAGCCTACTGGGCATTTGTTTATATCCCCATTACTGGATGGTTAATGGGTAATAACAGCGACACTATAAAGAATACCACTAATTGCCAATGACCCAGACAGAGCACAAGTATTTGTTTGCAGTGCTGGAGGATGAGCGCGTGATAACACTCAGATACTACCAGAGCAAACACAACTGAATTCCCTGCAGCAGAATGCAAAAACCTGCCATCTTCTAGCCCTGTTGCAACCAACTGTTGTATTCTTTGTATTCAAAAATTATCGCTCTTGTGTGTTCAAATAAAGTGATTAGCTCCCTTGTTCTGGTTTAATCATAAATGCAAATTCAATGACCATTGCGAATGTTTCGCTCGTTTCTATTTGTTCTGCATAATTGTGTTCAGTTTCTGGTATTATCTATGCGTTTTTAAAGTTCTCAATGATTGTATCAAATCTCTATTGTCGTACGTGAGTTTGTCTAAGTTCTCCATAATTGTGCTACGTTTCTGTTAATTTTTATGAGTTCTCTTTGTGTTCTATGATTGCTTTCAGTTCCCCTTTTTATAATGAGTTGTTCTTAGTTATACATAATTATGTAGCTTCTCTTGTCATGAATCAGTTTCTCTTAGTTATTAAAAACTGGTTCCAGTTTATGCTGTCAATTATGACAATTATCTCTCTCTCTCTCTCTCTCTCTCTCTCTCTCTCTCTCTGCTCATTCTGTCTGTGCTTGTCTGTCTCTCTCCCCTCTCTGGCTTGCTCTGGGTCGTTCCTCCCTCTATTAGAAATTATTGGAGGCACTCTAAATGTAATCAACTACTAATTTCCTGATTATCATCAACGAGGTAAGTAAACATATATAATAAAACTGTGACCATAAGAAAAATCTGAGGTCATATTTGGATTTTACATGAAACGGATACTTACTGCGCTGGTCAAAATCTCTCGGACAGATCTGTTATTGGCCACCGTAATCTTTAAAAAAAAAACACTGCCTAGCATAAGTTGGTAGCACAAACATTCTTCTTCACCCGACAAGACGTGGAATCAGATTTTGTGTAAAAATAAAAGCAACATTCAATCATATCAAGATCTCATTACATATGCTACGTGAGCTGATCAAATATATCGAATATCACCGCAGGTATTTTTCTAAAGGAAAGACTTAATTAGTGTCGTTAAACAAATTACGTGTGGTTATTCCCCCCATATATTTATGTAGCAACAATATACTCCTCTTAGAAAGCTGCTAAATCATCTCACGCAGGTACATCTTCTTCTGAGTAGTCGGACCAGCGCCATGGCTCTCTAGCAGTTAGTAAATCTGTCATTGGTTTGTCAAGAAAAGACAACTCACAGAGTGTGGTAAATGAACAATTGTTTCCAGACGTTATATCAAATTTAAGTAGTTCAAGAGGTTAAATGTAGAATGGTCCAAGAAAAAGAAGCGTTTCACAAGTTGAAGAGTCTCATCTCATCTCATCTCATCTCATCTCATCATGTTCCTATTGTACCTTGCGGTGTCGAGGTGAAGTATAAACAGTGGGAGAGTGCCCACTTATGGGCTTCATGTATCGATATTCCCGTGGACTCTGTTATTCCCTGCGTCCATCGTTTACGTGTTTGGCCTCTTCCTCTTCTTCCCTCTGGTGTGTACATCGTTGCTTGTTGTGGTATATTGTTAGTTGGTAATCCTACTTGCAAGGCCAAACCATTTGACTTGCTGCCTTCTAATAAAGTCTAGTGCAGCTATAACCCCAACTTTAGTCCTGATTTCTTAATTTCTGATCTTATCTCTTCTTGATACATTGAGTATTCTTCTCAGGAATCTAATTTCTGTTGTTGTGATTTTTCTTTTCTCTTTTTCTGTCATTGTCCAGGTTTGGCATTGGTAGCATAGAGTTGATAGGAAGATTGTGTTGTAAAGTGTTTTCTTAGTAGTTATTGATACATGTTTGTTCTTTAGTATTGGTGCCATTTGTCCAATGAGTTGGTTTGCCTTATTGCATCTATTTTCGATCTCGTCTTCTGATTTGCCATTTGATGATATTATACTTCCTAGGTACTTGAAACTCTTTACTTGTTTCAAGGGATTTTCGTTTAGGTGAATTGTTGTTGCTTTTTCTTCTTTAGTTATAGTCAATACCTCTGTTTTATTTGTGCTAATTTTCATGTTATGTTCCCTACACATTTCGTTTAGATTATTCATGTGGTCTTGTAATTCAGCTTCTGATTTTGCTATTAGTCCTTGGTCGTCCGCAAACAGGAGTTCTCTAATGGTTAGATTTGCAGATGGTTCTTCTTCTGTGTTACCGTCATGTGGTGTTCTTGCGGTCTCTGTTTGGCTGGTTTCTTTACATATGTTGTCTATATTTGTTATAAACAAGAGAGGGGACAGGACACAACCTTGTCGTACTCCGGATCTTATGGTGCAGGGTTCTGAGTGTCCTCCAGTTGCTCTCACTATGCATTCACTGTTGTTGTATAAGCTTCAACATAGGTTTGTTAGATGTGTACTCACTCCATTTTATTTAAGGATTTCCCACAGCTTGTTTCTATCTTCTCTATCGAACGTATGTCCCCCCTGTCTACCCCATTTGTAATAGTTAATTCCTAAAACCCTGCAACAGTATCTATAACGCCGTTACCCACAGCACTTGATCAATCCCCAGGGCATCTATAACGTCATGGCACTCAATCCATGTACACTCCAGGTTTGTCAAAAAAAATCGACCCTATCAAGACCATGTCCCAAAGTTGCCCGAAATTCTGCATCCAGAACTCCCAAGGACCCTATTAACATGTATCCTTATTGTTTCTGTTTTATAACTCTATGTAATTAAACACAACAAAAACTATTTACTCAAAATTGTAATTATGGTCAACGACAACTCAAGTATGAATACCAAAAATCATTACAGTTTTTGTAAGTAAAAATAACTGATAAAAGTAATATGCTAATATTTAACCAAGGCAAACTGAATAAAGTACAATTCATGAATAATTGGAGACAACACAAATCAAAACAGAACAATATCATCCCCCCTTAAGTTTCAATCAATATTTTATCCCCGACATTATACATAATAAAATAATAATCAATTTCAACTAAGACATAATTATATAATGACATGTAACATTATTAGTCGCTTTTACGGACTAATAATTTATACGAAAAAAAAAACAACACAATAACTCATGACCAAAATTAAATGTCACCTAAACATTATACGTTCCGTTAAGCATGGGATCCCCTCAACTCAAAACTACCAGATGTCTACCTGAACGTAATAATGCGCTGAAACCCAAGCCCGGACGCACTTAATATGTCCTTTCACCATATCTTAATCAAGTAAAAAAGCAACATTCATAGCTGGTCAAAAAATCATAAAAATTTCGGAGTTAAATTTTCAACTTAATTATAAAGACCTGACTGAAACTAGAGTCAAACTAATTGGTCAAAATAATACGCTAATATTTAACAAGCACAAGGCCATGGAGACAACAGTTGAAATCCATTGGACACGCCAACAGCCTAAAACACGACACTCCTTTTCTCTAATATTTGTCGTTTGTATGGACACAATTATCCCCCAACATTAACTAAAACAACTTATTCAAATAAGTCGTATCTACCCCAAAATAACTGCTAATAAAAACAAAACTGTTAACCACAGCCCAGATATTCGTTATCTACGGTGAGACAATCAGAGAACTATTCTGGTACCTCATCCAGTCTTAATACACGGCAGCATACTTGTACCACAGTTTATTTATTTCTTCATCCTATTTTGCCATCTTATAAACTATCTCTACGTTTCTTCACTGATGCTAAATTTCTGAAACATAATTTATTTATTTCTATAAGAGCCATATCCCTATCATCGTCCTCGTTTTCATGGTGAGAGCTTATAATATCTTCACTCATACTGTTATCTCCATCAGGTTCTGATTCTTCATCCATTTCCTGCTCATCTGTATTTACATTACTGGCGTCTAATTTTTTTCGTTCGATATCTAACCTAATTTGTTTGTCTTGACTTCTTAATAACCTTTCTAAAAATGGGATATCTTTATCACTGGATGAACCTTCTCTAATTCTCTTCATTCTCTTGATTTCTCTCTCTTTCCACACAACAACTTTCTCAGAGTCAGTTACCTCTTCTTTCTCCACCACTTAATTACTTCATCCCCATCAAGCAACAACTCGCATTCTTCAACCATCACCTTCTATAGTTTTTTACTCACCTCATCTGGCTATTTTACACTGGCTACACTATTCCTCATCAATCTCCCTCTCTTCATCAACTTCTCATTCCTCATCTAACACATTGGTCCTTTCATATGTCTTCTCGCTCTAACTCACGTTTCTCGGACCACGTTCAGAAACAGCATCCAAATACGCACATGGCTAATGACTGGTTCTACATGGACAATCTAACACAGTACTGTCTATCTCCTTTACATACTAACCATCAAATTTATCAACAGCTCCTCACAACAAACCTCATTCCGACAAGACATACTAATCACGTACTCGCTATATTCTCTTCTGCATCAGGCAATCTCACCTCAGCATACTTCCGCCAACGATACTGGATCTGCTTCATAAAACAACAACCAAAACGTTAATTCAACATCTGACATCCTGTCACAATCCAACTACTCTCTTATTTCAATTTTTCTCAATCATTCACTCCTCTTTCAAAAACTCTGAGTTAACCTGACTCAAACAACACATTAGCTCTAGCAATCAACATTCATACCCAGCCTACATCTCTTCATGTCAGCTTTACACTACGTCAACTACTCCCGCACACATCACTCAACGTGAGCATCCCACGCCATCTGGCCAATCCGGACAAGGGACGTTTCAAACTCTAATCACTACAACCAACCACAAGATATGCACGCATGACACTCTCTGTCCTACCTAATTCTCTATAGTAAACCACTCTTACATTCAACATTTTTGTTTCCTCGGAAATTACAATCAAACACACTCAACGCACCATAAGCGTACCGTCAACTTCTCTTTTTAACACGCATATATTATGCGCTATCATTAAGAACCTGACATCATCCTATCCATGCATTCTACCCACTTCATTCTCTAACCAGCACGATGAACACAAATTTGCCAACACTTTTACGGACTCAAAGACACCCCCTACGTATTTACCAGATAAACAGACAGATCACTCCGATACTCTCTACGTGTCTACAACATAACCAGACAGATCACTCTGATACTCAACTACTCACTCACTTCTCATCAACTTCCTCATTACCTCATCCTACACCGTCACGACTTAGATTCCCTCAACGCGTTCCGTCACCTGCAGTCAATTCTCACTCAACCTTTCGGCTCTAATCATAGCAGATTGTATCATTTTCAATATCTGTAACTGTAAAGTATTCAGGTCTTAAAGTCATATATTCTCTGATCTTCCTCGCGTCGTCTTCTGTATAAGTCGGACCAATTCCCATTCTTGCTATTTGCTTATTACTCTTCTTCTTCTTAAGTACTATCCCTCTATTACCTATATTTGTTGTATGTGTCTTTACCGCTTCCGTCTATTCCGTATATATCTTATATCTTCCCATTTAATCCTCTGAGTAGTCAGTACCTATAGTTGTTCTAGCAGCCTGTTTACTATATGTTATAGAAGAGGAAGCAACGTCTTTGTAATCAGAACTAGCACCTCTGGTATTCTAATTTCTGTTACCATCCTTCGTATTTCGGTCGGGTATATATTTTATGTCCAACTTTGAGAAGTCTGACTTGTCTGTCGTATAATCTCCTACATTTACCAACATACTGTTTGCAGATCTAGCCTTAACGCTTTTTTCTAACTTTCTTCCTGGAATTCTTGGTCTTTGTCTGTCTATTTTTCTCAATTTCAACTGTGTCTCCCTTTACTGATTTCACCTGTGGTTGCTCTGAAGTCTCTACTGCGTTGAATCGACTTCCTCGTGCTATTTTCTTAGTTGATTGTACTTGAGTTTTCTTTTCTACTTTATCAATTGGTGTCTGGGTACTCTTCTCCACATTACTAACTGTTGAGTCTGTGTCTCTCTTTCCTGTCTAGCCCCTAAAAACTGAAAACACCTTCTGACTACCTGAGTTTCTATTGACCTGATCTTCTCCTTTTGCTTGACTTTGCAAGTGAATATCTCAATCGTCTGATCTCGAACCATTGATTTCGCAATGTTCTCGCATCTTTATTATTGGCTGGCCAGTTCCATCGTTTCTTATAAAAATTCTTTCTCTGATAAGCATTGACTTCTGGCTTGTTATATTGTTTCTCCATATACCTCCGTGTCCTTGTCACGTCAGATTTGATATTTATACAGTTTATATCACTCCTGCGGTACTTTCTGTCATTGTTATAAAGCGGCCGTCTACTATTTGGACACGGTCTACAAAAGTGTACTTCCTGCCCACAGTTAAAGCAGGTTGAACCAAGACGTGGCCTTAGCGTAGTGGTTTTATATTGGCTATTTGGATTGAAACCCCGACCATGTCGACCTCTATTATGTGTCCGTGTTTCTATATTATTTATCCTATTCCGTCTCCAGCTATTTCTATTTTGCCTCCCATTAACATGATTCTGTGTGTTTACCTGAGCGCGTCTCTTGCCGCAATACCTATAACTGTGTCCATTCTGTCCACAATTCCAACATACCATACCTGCGTTACCCACTGTCTGTCTTGTATAATTTCTCATATGTCTTCCTCTGCCTTGAGCACTTTCATTATTTCCTACCAGCGTCTGTATTTCAGCCCTAGGTCTGATTAACTCCGTGCCTTCTCCATCCATACCTTGCCTGCCCTACTTCCATAGGTTCTTCTATTCTCTGTTCAATATTACTACCTATTTCTCTTCCTACTCGTAGTCTAAATCTTCTCCTTAAACTTTCTTCTTGTATGGCTATATCGACTGCTTGTGACAGTCTCGCTGGATTTTCTCTCATCAACTTAAATTTTAGTCCGTCTGAGCGTAATCCATCCACAAATATTCCTACCAACATTCTTTCTACTTCTTCACCTTGCACATTCTGTCCTAAAAATGCCTCTTCTGCCAGATTTATCAATCTGTCGCTATATAATTGTACGCTCTCCCCATTGTCCTGTTTAGACTGTCTCAACACAGAGAATACGTGTTGGGGGTCTGTGATCTCTGCGTATTTATGGGCCAGATCATCCTTAAACTGTTCCCAAGTTTCATCCACTCCTGCCTCTAATTTACGTCTAATATGATCAGATACCGGTGACAAACTAGCCTGATACGCTATCTTCTTTTTCTCTTCATCAGTAGCTCCCACTAAAAATGCGTGCTTCTCAATCGCCACCATCCATTTCTTAAAATGCTTGGCCTGCCCGTTAAACTTTTCTATATCAGTGCTTACACACTGTTGTTTTAAGGCCGTATCTAGTCTGGATATAGCTCTTCCTACTCCACTAAGTACCTGTCCCCACGAAAGGTCCTGAGCTTCCATATTATAAATTTACACAATACAATCTACTACAATAATATACTAATACAATACTATTACTAATCAAACTAATCAAGTTCTATTTAATTATTAGAGGAATTAAATCTTTAAATTTATACTTTACGGTGATGAATTCCTCGGTTACAAGTGCCGGCTGCCAAACTGTAGACCACTTCTCGACTCAACAAAACGATTAGGGTCCCTTGTACGCCTGCAGATAGACACTCGATAGAAACTGCATAGTAATGATTCCCTGGGTTCACTCTTGCAACACTGAGAGGTACGGTTAGCCCAAAGACGATTTTGATAGCAGGCCTCACGAACAGTAGAGTCCAAAAGCGTTTTGTCAGCGGGCTTCACAACCAATAAAGCTCGAAAAAACGATTGAGAGCGGACTGGACTTCACAACCAGTAAAGTTCGAAAAACGATTGAGAGCAGACTGGACTTCACAACCAGTAAAGCTCGAAAAACGATTGAGAGCAGACTGGACTTCACAACCAGTAAAGCTCGAAAAAACGATTGAGAGCAGACTGGACTTCACAACGAGTAAAGTTCGAAAAAATGATTGAGAGCAGACTGGACTTCACAACCAGTAAAGCTCGAAAAATGATTGAGAGCAGACTGGACTTCACAACCAGTAAAGCTCGAAAAAAAAAAAAACGATTGAGAGCAGACTGGCCCTGATCGGCCTTTTGAAAACAATCTCTCCAGGAACGTCAAGTGTTCAATAGGGGTTTTATAACGTGCTGGAGGCATCGAATTCCCAACACAGCCAGTTGTATTAGCGTTGTGTATATCTGTAACCTACAGCGGCGCCGTCAAAATAGTGGTGCAGTACTTCGGTTATTTGCCGCGACCACCCAGCCGTCCAGAGTGTTACGAATCCTGGTTATCTGGGCTCCATTTCACCTTATATAACAGGGCTGGTGGCGAATGTGAGGTGGTGCGAATAGATCAACTCGAAGGCATGGTAATAGTTGAGTTCTCTTTTATTTTCTCATGCGGTAGATATTATACATTAGCGACCAGATGTTAACAGTACGTCTTGACTGCAAGTTAATCAGTTGGTAACTAACTTTGTGACCACTCTGTCGTCACCGCCTAGCTACCTAGTTACCTCCCAGCGGGAGTGCTCACCCGTGCATTGCTGATTACTAGACCCCTTTCGCTTGCACACCCATCTAGATCCCCTATCAGAGAGACTCTGTTATACATCCTTATGCAAAATCACTATATCCTTTTTCCTGTATCGCCTTTTTGCGTGCTCGTCATATGGCACTTGGGTAGTGAGATCGAATATATAGCTTTCTCAGAAAAGGCAGCAAACAGAAGATCCCTTGTGTTAATTGTGTGCGTTTACAATCTCACCGTAGTTGATGCTGGATGAACAGTGGCGCTGGCATGGAGAAATATCGTCAATATGGTTTTTTTTTTTTAAATATCGAGGTACATTTAATTTACCTCCATAAGTCAAGGACTTTTTTTTTTTTTTACATATCCTTTACAGGACATCGCTGTCAACACCAGCATCTTTCAGCTGTATGTTGATTTCTTGGCAAGATTACGCTCAGCAGTTTGCCATTGCTTTCTGAGTGGCCGGCTCACATACCCCGTAAGTTACCGATGCGATTCGAACCACTGCTGATTCTCACCGTCATCACGTTACCCACGAGAGTATACGAGATTACGGAGAAAAGTCGCTAACCTCTACGCCACGAAGCCGGCAAGTCAAGGACTAGAAATCCAATATAAAGTCCAGCTGACCGGCGTTTGAAAGAAACGTACTACACCGAGATCAGCAGATGAAGTTTAAGCGCGTAAATCTTTTCAGCCACGCCTACCTCTGATGTAATGGCCAATCGTCTACTACCTGTGCAACACGTGCGTGTACACTGGAGTCCTGTCAGTACCAGTCTGTGTTATGTATTTCAGCAATGAAAGGATTTGTAGATTTGTCTTCGTGACATCATCTATATAGCATGCACCTGACGATTTGCAGCGTAATATATCAGGCAATAAATATGTGGCATGTGTCTTCTTTCTTCAAATTTAACAATGGAAAAACATTGCTTTGGGTATGTTTTTGATCGACCTCTTTGTTGGGATTAATTAGTCAGGAGGGGAAAAGTCCCGAGAATAAACATAAGAGGAGGACATTTGAATTGGTTGACGTACTGGATGTTATGAATGTAAAACTAAAGCACACAGCGTCCGTCTATGGATATAGCCACTCTTGTTACAACGTTACCTTAGAAGAAACTGTTATAATAATCTGTAAACACACATAAGAGCAGACACTAATGCTTCACACAACTTCAGATACTACTACTGCTGTGTGATTCCAACATTCATTTCAACTTCTTTAAATAGTCCTACCTCCAAATGACAGGATGGCCACGAGAAGTCCTACTCGTCCCATTCTATGAAATATATAAACCTGAAAACGAACTTCATACGAGGGTAATTTAATAAGTAAGTCACAAATAGTTGTAGAAGAATAACTAAATATGATAACAACTTGAAACCAGTTTATTTGTATACATACATTGTCCCTTTATTTCTCAACATAATTTCCACCAACATTGATGCACTTATCCCATAGTTTTATCAGTTCTCTCAAACTGACTGCATAAATCAGCGCCAATTCTACGTGTGACGAAACGCGTTTATCTGTCTTGGGTCGTAAAGATTCCGCACTATTTTAGCGCGTCATCGGGGGACTTTCCCAGCTATAAATAGACTGAGGGAAGCCGATGGAGGAATTACCATCTAGAATCTTCTCGGAGCACCTGAATTTGAGTGACCCGTGAGGCTGGGTATAGCACTAGATTCTCGTGCAGAGAGATCTAGAAATACTAGGCGGAGAATGGTTTCCCGAGAAAGTGTCTTTTCCCAAGAAGCACTAGCTCCTCGTGCGCATTGAGTTGGCACGAGTGGGGAAATTGGCTAAACCATTCATTCACTTCAATTTTGCTCGTAGAGAGCAGACGCAGGCCTGTGTGAGCCATTTTGTGTTGCGTCTCACCTCAACCATGATTCGGCTGACTGTTACGGAAAGGAAGGCTGAGGAGCCCTTGAACAGTTCTGAAAGCTGACTGGAGTCTGGTTCTCGACATTCAGGTACTTATTTGTTTAAATCATTTAACTTTGTAAGTGTGTACAAAACGCCATCGTTCTAACCTCATTACCTATGCGGATGTCCTTGCATACTAATTAGCAAACCGATCGATAACGCTGCTGACGGCTAATCGTGTTTTGTTTACCAACGTGGGTTCGCGAATCAGCTGTTGGGAACGCAGGAATGCGATGTGGGCGATTGGGTTTAAATTATATTTACCATATATCGCAAATCGTTGCATCTATTAGGTTGCTGTGTTAGAATTAAACATAGTTATTTGTGCCTGAAAGAAACCTAGATTTATGTCAGTCAGTTGCTGAAGCCAGGAGAACGGTTAGAAAACCAGGTAAGTTGGTAGGTGGAGATTCAGACAAAACTGTGCTTAGTTACTAAGTAAAGAAAGAACTTAGTTCTGTGCCACCAGGAATGATGTAACTATTGTGTAGTAACTTAATAGTGAATTCATTGTGTGGAACACGGGATTTCTGTGGGAAGGTAAGTCTGCATTGGTGATATATATATATATATATATATATATATATATATATATATATATATATATATATATATATATATATATATATATATGATGTGGCATTGTGTATATATATTAGGTCATGGCATGTGATACTTCCTGGAGTAATTCCGAACGCCGAATAGGTCGACGCGTGATAACAATGCGTGCCGTCGCGATATAAATATGCGTTCTGAATTCTTGTCTGAGCTATCTTGTTCTTTCATACTGGCGCTAGTGCGAGTGAATGCTAAGGTGCTGGAAGTATGGAAGGAGGCAAGGAGGCTGTATGAGACAGGGGACATATAGGATATGGGGGATGTGAAAGCAAGTTATGAAAGTATAGGTTGGTAGACCAGACCAACGATGAAGTTCGGTCCCGGCCAAGGCTAAACCACTTGGGAGGGCTGAACTGGAACATTACCCTTGGAACATGTGGGGAACATGTATTCTCAAGAAGGCTTCTTGACTCTAAGGAGGAGTCTGATAAGAAGAGTTTGCTATGGCGTGGGCAGGTGGTCCCACCAGCAAACAGGCTTGTGTACATATTGGATGTGATCATGTACTATTCCTATATCCCGAGGGATGGTATATTGATCAGTATTATGTTTATTAATGAACATTGATGATGTAAGGAACGAGTCCAGGGACTCTTTACCTTAGTGTTTAGTTCGATTAAATTAGAACTATGATAACAGCCTACTATCACTACTGACGTTAGCGACGACTGGTAGATGATTAGGGATAGGTGAGACCTACGATCAGACTCGTCATTCTGATTTCTTGCTCTGTTTGACGGGCTGTTCTGTGAGGCCAGCTGACATTACTGAACCCATGCTTTACTACTCTCCATATAGAGATAATGCTTTAGTTATATGCATAACTAAGTAGCATGACTGAGGGTTGAGTAGTCAGTGGTAGGATGCATGTGGACTAATGTTTGGGCCAGTATACTCTCACCGGTCGCTCTTCCTTTTCAGGAGTTTGCCTGTTGAGGAACCAGTCAACTATAATTGTCGTTGGCGGGAAACCACTTCGTGTGACACAGCGAAGGGTTCAATTCTTTACTTATCACGCCAGACTCAACCACACCATGTACCCAGTGTGATTCACCATGCGTGAAGGTTTGCATCAAGTAATACAGGTGCCCTGAAGGTGCACGTGTGGGACGTGATGGTTTGTGATGTTTTTCTACATTAGAAGATACTCTATTTCAGCCAGGAACATTTCAGCATTTTGAGCAATCATGCTCAAAGAAAGGAAACACCTGACCGTATATTATTACGGTGGTTCTGCCTAAACGCGGAAAAACGAAATGTAGACACTTGAATGGTTCTTATGACAGCTATAGTGGCAGGTCTTGAGAAGAACTACACCAGCTATTAACTTGTGGCAAGTGTTACCAGGTGGAAGGGACAATAGATTATAGTCCAACCTGAATTGTTTTCGTTGAAAGTAGATGTCTGATTCTAATAGTGTACTGAACGAGTACGAAGACTTGGAACTGTGTTCGTGTAGGACTCAGTGACATATCAGTTGCCTTATCTGATTCTTCAAGCAGTGGTACTGTGATAGGAGTATAGGACCATTGACTTGGTTATTGACATATTCTTCAAGCAGTGTTACTGTGCTATGATTGCGGGACCATTAGATTGGTCAGGGACTGATTCTATAACCAGTGTTACTGTGATATGAGTACGGGACCATTGAATTGGTTATTGACATATTCTTCAAGCAGTGTTACTGTGCTATGATTGCGGGACCATTAGATTGGTCAGTGACTATTTAGGTTCATCGAAGTCACGAATACTTGGAGTCAAGTCCAGGAGGATTGTCTCCCAGCCAGTGTTGAACGAGAACTGTGTATTAACAGTGACTCAATGGGAGTGATAAAGATGCAGTTGGTCCAGTTGATTGAGGTCCAGCAGTGACTCTATTGTTGTGGATCCACGCTCTGGGAGACGGAGTGGTCTCCAAGGTTCTAGTCATCTCACTGGAAGGAAGCCGGGTGAGTGGCGGACTGACTGGACGGGACATCTGCATCCAATCTACTTCTCAACTCCATGATGACAACCATATCTCTGATTCTGTCTCTACTCTATCCTCTATTTGTGTAAATAGATTATTCTATCAGGATGTTCATTTCAGTTCTATATTCTCAAGGGTAGAATAAACTTTATGTACGTTGACTTGCTCTTTGTATAATGATTGAGTGTGGTCTCGGACGATGCCTAAGTGTTCATTGTTCCACAGGAGTAGGTAGTTAGTGGGGGTCTAGAATCTGGAGGGGCTTGTAGACATAATTAACTAATATGAGATCAACCACGGAGTAAAAATGTGTATCTGCCTGTCCAACCCCTGGGGCTAGAATACACGGGAGTGCCAGAGACACCTCGGGTGTGGTTCACTCTCACTACCCAAGGCGATCTCGTTACATTCTTCTTCTTCTTCTTCTTCTTCTTCTTCTTCTTCTTCTTCTTCTTCTTCTTCTTCTTCTTCTTCTTCTTCTTCTTCTTCTTCTTCTTCAGCGTTCCGAGCCATTGAGGTTCTTTGCTGCAGATACAAGCCGTCTCCATTCGTCTCTCTGGTTGACCTTCTCTTGCCAGTCGTTGATTCCAAGTGCTTGTAGGTCTGTATATATATTATCTCTCCATCGTCTTCTTGGTCTACCTCGGGGTCTACGGTCATTTATTTCCTGAGTGTAAGCGAGTTTTGTTTCCCTATTATCTTCCATTCTTTCTATATGCCCCAGCCATTGTAGTCTATTAGCCTTCATGATACCAGTGATTAGCGGGGACTTAAACAGATCATAAATGTCTTTGTTACTTCTTCTTTTCCACTCTCCACTTTGTGTATCCCTAATGGGTCCAAAGATGCGTCTTAAAACATTGTTCTCAAAGGTTTGTAGCAAGGCTTCGTCTCCTTTCGTTGTACTCCAGGTTTCAGAGCCATACAGCACAACTGGTCTGATCAGTGTTTTGTATATTGTGATCTTGGTGTTACGAGATAGCGCCTTTGATTTTAGTAGATGTTGTAGTGCATAGTATATCTTATTTCCAGAATTGATTCTAGTTTGTATTTCTTCCCTTATGATGTTGGAGCAGTTGAAGATTGTACCCAGGTATTTGTATGTTTCTGTTCTTTTAATAGACATATTATATATTTGTATGTGGCCAGAGTTTTTAGCCATTCCTTCTCTTGAAATTACCATATATTCTGTCTTATCTTGGTTGATAAAGAGCCCCATCTATTGGTCTTTTTCCTTTATGTGAGTCACTATTTCCAATGTCTTTTGTTCATTTTCCCCTATAATATCTATATCATCTGCATAACCAAGCAGCTTGGATGTTCCTCCAATATCACATTCCTCCTTTACCCTCCTTACAACTTTCTCTAGAGCCAGGATTGAGGAGTAGCGGGCGATAGTGCATCACCCTGTTTCAAGCCAGATGTTATTTGGACAGAGTCTGATTTCCTGCCTTTATATGTTACTATATTATAAGTATCTTCCATGCATAGTCTGGTCATGTTGATTAACTTCCTTGGTATTCCAAATTCCCGCATAGCATTCCATAGACTATTCCTATGGACACTATCATAAGCCTTTTTAAAATCTACAAAAATGTTATGGAGATCTCTTTTATATTCCCAATTTTTCTCGGCTATTTGTCGTAAGATAAATATCAATTCAAATGTATCTGATTATATTGGAGTCCAACGATTGTCACATTAGTTTCAACATTTTGGCACGTCATTTCGCCTTTCGATGTTGAGCTGAGTTGACTGGATAGAATAGGACTCAATGGTATTCTAAGCTTGTGTTCTCTAGGGATACAAGATTGTGAGCAGTATAATCACAGTTATGCTTTCCACAGCACCACTGTACGGTTACACCAACCCGTCCAATAGTTAGCATTTTAGCAGTGATCTCACTTATGAACTTTCCATTCCAAGTGACTGAATGTAATTTATTTTTCATTCATGTCTCCCGGGTTATTTGCTTTTCGGATCAAACTGAAATTTTCATTGATTAGCTAAAACGTCTTCCATGTTGGTTAGTAGTCTGATTTGTCCATCAAACATGTGCCACTTCCTTTGTTCTGGCTGTAGTACTAACAGTTGCTCCTTGGCTTTTGTGTAAACATTTCAACACACGAAGTTTATGACAGCTTTACAAAATACAATTTAAAAAACAATAGGGAACCTTGCTGCGACAAGTCTTCGCCAGCAAACAACAAAAAGTGAACACAACACACAAACACAGACATGACACTGCAGTGGTTACAAGCATTAATTATGTGGTAGAATTACGTGACATGAAAATAAGCAGAATGATAAGTATGTGTTACTTATTAACTCAGAGTCTAGCAATATGAAAATATTAATTCTGACAGAATTCTGGATATTTAACAGACAGATATATAACAGACACAATGTTTTCTGAACGAAAGGTCACCTTTTAAGTCCAGCTTAATGCTGGTGTAGAGATTGAACTGTTTACCTCGGCATCAGCGAACCAGAATGGATTGCCTTGATTGAGTTTGGTGGAATCAGCAGTCCAATAGTGAATGTTGAAAGGCCGAATTGTCTAACGATGACGTGGAGGATTACAGAAATGTTCACACCAACAGGTGACAGCATGCTATAATACAAACTCGTAACAACTCCAGCCGGCATCAACATTTATTATTTCCAATAAGATAACACCTTCCAAAAGGATCAAAGGTATAATAGCTGTAGGTTTGTAAAGTCATACTACACTTTATATGTAGAACAAATTTGAAAAATGAAGTACATGACGTCATCAAGAAATGTACTCCAAAGTTCGTCATGAAGCAATATGCAGCGAGTGGCTGTCGTCTGCTGGAGGAATTCTTTGCACTCCAAACAGAATGGCGTTATGAACGAAATTTCTTTAGTGCTGTGGTCGCCGTTTTGTTTTCTTAAATGTTAGCAAACAGTTTAATTATTGACAGGAATTATATCACTGATATGTATACAATGCAAGAGCGGTGCAAATAAGACAGCCATGACTATCTCTTAAATAAACGTGTACGATATGAACTTGTGAAAGTAGCATCCCCACGACAAGCCCACGCGTACTGACTACAAACATGACTATCTCTGTAATAAACGTGTACGATATGAACTTGTGAAAGTAGCATCCCCACGACAAGCCCACGCGTACTGACTACAAACATGACTATCTGTGTAATAAACTTGTAATACAACCAGTTGTGAAAGTAGCCTGTGGTGATGTGTTCCAATCTCCCTCCAGTCTGGGATATAAAAAACAAATTGACCAGACTCTTTGATCGACCCTGTCTAAAATTGGTGTCATGAACTATTGTGGGAAGTAAAGGCAGATATTGACCATACCACATATAGAGACCCGATTGGTTTAAAAGAAATAAGAGGCTGGTACTATTTTCACGGTGAGTGGCAGCCATATCCCAAGGGATAGATCATGATCCTATTTTGATTCTCATCTCTTTACCCATCTCACGTATAGCTCCACGAATACCGCTTGTGTACGGCGGTGGCCAAACCACGGGCAACAGTCTTGGCTGACTGGCTAAACTACATGAGTGAAGGTAGGGGTAATATCCTACTAAGGGAATGTCCATCCCCAGTGCACAACGAATGGGACGGTGGAGAAGGCGGATGAATTTAAATAGATAAACGGCTTCGAAAGCGAAACAGCAGAGTGTGTGGCACACATGAGGCGTGTTCAGGACACGATAGTGAACATGGCTGGCCATCGTGGAAGAGATTGGGACCTCACCTTGTAATATCCCAAAGACAGCAATGGTAATCCAGAATGTACAGTCAAGGCAAGAGACAGACAGTGGAGATCAATTGCAGTAACCTTCATTGTGAAGACTGCATCTGACTGATTGATTGATTGGTTGGCTATATTCACAATATGACTCCAGGCGTGCATATGGGCCCTGTACTTTGTATAACTTAATACTAACATGTGCCAACACGACCAGGTCTGTGGATCCTTGCTAGCTGTGGAAAATTAGGGGTTCTATATCAGATCAACCTTACTGGGATATGCTATCGCAGTCCGTACATTGTATCCTGCATAAATTAATCGTATCTAGCAATAATTTCTTTAACCCATCTGAGAAACCCTTGCACATGTGAACATATATGACAAAATTCATGACTGAGTGAATTTCATATAAGCTAAATATTATAAGGAGTATTTTATCTGGTATGTTATATGATAAAAGTGCCATTCCAATTGTTAATATTTGGGGGAAAGTGCAAATAAAAAATGTTCCAAACAGGCAAACAAAAAATTTGACGCTTCTCATGGCGGCTGTTAGATTGTTCCGTAATGCGATAACATTCTCTGGGTTTTCAGTTTGTAGTCTACGGGCAATGGCAGCTTTGTTATGCTTGAAAGCCAAATATGCTATTTTAAAGTAACATATACATATTATAACGTAGTCAATGAGATTTAGTGAAACACTGATAATGAAATACTCCAAAGGAGGATAAGATGACATGCATTGTTTATGATACTTGTCATCTCTATAGAAAATTACCGGCACACTGCAGTAGACGAGTCCAAACAACCACACAAAAAGCAACACCAGCAGAAGACGATCGTTTTGTTATATTTAAAATGTAGTAAAACGGATGAGCGATATTTATATACCGATCAATAGCGATAATCGCCATGTGTATACAGTGAGAATGTTATAGCACCGTAACCTGTTCCAAGAAGGACAGTCATCGATACTGTTTGTGGCATGAATATTATATCTTAATTTAGTGCTGTAGAGAACACCTTGCGAGATGTCGGATATTGCCATGAAACTATCAAGTACAGCAACTGACACGATGACGATGTTTGTGTTGGTGTGTAGCGCTTTAGTTCTCAGTATCGTTACAATAATTAACACATTCAGGTTTAACACAATAAAGCCTATAACTGATCCAATATAAAGGAGGTGAAAGTCACCTAGCTGCGTGACGTAGCATTTAGAGCCACTTGTGCAGTTCATTTAAATTTGTTCTTTAACTTTCACAACATAGGTTCATCCACTATTTCTTCGCTTCTGTTCTACTGTTGCAGGAGGTCTGTCAACGTTTAGATTATGTTGTTAGAGCAACCTGCGGAACAAGGTGTTTAGTCCAGATTCAGAGCATATCGTCGTTGCTCTGTTCCCCAGGAAATGAAACCCTTAAAATAGCTAATGTTTAGCTAACCAGTTGGGATAATTAGAGGCCAAATCATTAAGATCTTTGACAGGCTAGACTGAACACATATAAGTGTGTTGTTAGTGCAGTAATGTCAATACTTCATTATAATCAGTCGTAATCCTTTCCACCTTCTGGTAATGTCAAGGCAATAATCTGTCACGATCACGAAACAGTTGGAAGTCAAACTTCTAATCCTTTCTGTCTTGATATAGACGGTCATCCAGCACTTCTGTATATAAATCAGCGTTTATTTCTGCAACAGAATACCAACAACTGTTAACAGATTGTACAAATTATGTTTATAAATTATATTATAAATGTATACAATGAACACACTATCTAATGAATGTGGTAGTGAGTTAGTTGCGGTTCCAACTTCCGGCAACGGGTCGTCCTCATTATGCTCTGTTCCTGTGCCAGTGAATATCACACAAAACGCTCCTCACTGCCCTATGTGAACAATGGAATAGACAGGAGTATCGGCAAGCCAACAGCCCACACAGGTACACTGCGTAACGCGCCAGAATGTCAACACAAAAGTCTCACGAAAAATACAGTTCATCGGCGATGGAATCGGCAGTCACCAGAAATACTTCATCGACCCGGGTTTGATCCCATATGGCTGGTTTCTTTCCGCAGGGCGACCCGCCGAAAGCGCCGAGCAAAGCACGAATTCCGTAGCTCCAGCAACGACTCCCAGAAACCCCCTGAAAATTGCTCTCATGAACCGAAAAGGCAAACTAGTCAATCCAGCAACAGCCGGCCGTCATCGTTCCGAACATGCAGTTCACGCTACAAACAACCGCGGACAGATGTAAAAGCATTCCACACGAAATTCACAGCTCACAGTGTCACGCCACGCACTCACTCAGTAACAGGGCGACGGAACCATGCACTACCAGTCCAGCATGAGGAAAATGCGAATGCAAACCGTAGCCACAAGCGTAAACACTCCAGAGGCCTTAATGGTTTAAATGCCCATCTGCCATGTTGGGGACTGGAAGTCCCAATAGACTGTAGACCAAATCTCAGCCCAAGCCTCCTTGGTCGCCTCTTATGACATGCATGGAAGGCAACAGTTGCCTTTCTTCGCTTCCCTTATGGGCCCCGGCAACACACGGGCGATGAATTCACAAATTAAAATATATTCAGGATCTGAAGCAGAAACGGGGAGTTGTGGCTCATAAGGTACCGTACCGGGTTTAGGGCTTGGGATTTTCCCAAGAACTTTAGTATCTAATATCATTCGTCCCTCTGATTACTTGGTTAGTGAGATCGAATATTTATCCTTCTTTGAAAAGGCAGCAAACAGAAGGTCCCTTGCGTTAATTGTGTGCTTTTAAACTTTCTCTTCAGTTGACGTTGGATGAACTGGGACCTTAAGGAGGAATGGCCTTATACTGAGTCAACAAAGCTGAATCATTAAGAATCCAAAGCCCTCTGTTGTTTGCATCCTCAAGATCTTCATTTCACTTCTTTTCTGACTAGGACTAGACTCGTTATTCCTTTCTTGACTGCTGTGTTCGCCATTTGGTTTTCTTAAAGGTTAGCAAACAGTTTAATCATTAAGAGGAATTATAACACTGAAATGTATGCAGTGCAAGAGTGGTGCAAATAACACAGTCATGACTATCTCTGTAATAAACTTGTAATACAAGCACTTGTGAAAGTAACATCACCCACGACAAGCCCACACGTACTGGCAACAACAATGACTATCTCTTTACTAAACTTATAATACAAGCACGTGTGAAAGTAGCATCACCCACGACAACCCGACACGTGCTGACTTCAACCATGACTATCTCTGTAATAAAATTGTAATATGGTTCCGTCGCCCTGCTACTGAGCTGAGTGCGTGGGGCGACACTGAACTGTGAATTTCGTGTGGAGTGGTTTTACATCTGTCCGTGGTGATTTGTAGCGTGAACTACATGTTCGGAAAAATGGTGGCCAGCCAGTCGCTGAGCTAACTGAGTTGCCTTATGCAGTAATGCGTGGCTGCTGGTTTTCTAGTGACTTCGCTTCCATCGACGATGAACTGTAATTTTCGTGGCCGAATGTTGAGTTTGAATTCTGGCAGCGGCATTATGCATTTTATACATGTGCAGGCTGTTGGTTTGTCGAGACCCCTGTCTGTTCCATTATGCAAATGGGACAGTGGGGAGCATTTTGTGTGATATTCATTGGCACAGGGAAGGAACATAATGGGGCGACCCTTTGCCGTGAAGTTGGAACCGCGACTAAGTAACGACTAACTAACTAAATTTGTAATACAATCAGTTGTGAAAGTAACAACGCCCACGACAAGCCCACGCGTGCTGACTACAGCCATGAATATCTCTGTAACAAACTAATAATACAGGCACTTGTGAAACCACCCACGACGAGCCCACGCGTGCTGACCGGCAGCCATGAATATCTCTGTAACAAACTAATAATACAGGCAATTGTGAAACCACCCACGATGAGCCCACGCATGCTGACCGGCAGCCCAGGCAGGATCGTAGATTTCAATCGGTTCCTTGTCACTAGTATCTAACCTACTATTATCTATCGATTTACATGTCAACAGCGGGTGCGCTAATGTGCCTGACAGAGAATTGAGCTGGCGATGTCATGGACGCGGTCGGACGCGCTTTCTGTACCTGGGCTCGTTGTCTGCTAAAATGAGAGAAAAGCTGGCCACCTGTTTCTCCATGCATCCAGACCTACAAAATGTGACTGTGCTATCAGCATCACAAGCCCCATAGCAAGAAACTACAGGGTTTGAAAATATTGCAGGTCCAAGTTGTGTATTTACCTATATGTTGCATGAACTGTACAGAGGGTGAATACAAAACTTTGGACCGGCAATATTTTCAAACACTGCACAGTCATTAAAAATACACCTTTACACATTTATTAAAATGCACATGTAAGCTATTTCAGACTAAGTAAACGACTACAC
Organism: Cepaea nemoralis; assembly: GCA_014155875.1. Classification (NCBI taxonomy): domain Eukaryota; kingdom Metazoa; phylum Mollusca; class Gastropoda; order Stylommatophora; family Helicidae; genus Cepaea; species Cepaea nemoralis. Next base: position 28,425 of record JACEFZ010024864.1, read on the forward strand.
AGTTGAGATCCGAACTCGGTTTGGTATCTCCTTTAATATAAACATGCAATCAGGCAAGATTCAAGGCTCGTATGTTCTGACAGCAGTTGTGCTCGACCCACTTGTTATAATCACTCTAACCTGGTATGAAATCTACTTAAGCTTTAAAGGATTCTCATCATCATCATGTGTCCTGTCAACTAGCGTAAGCACTCATGCATCTCTCCCCAACAGATCTCGGTCCTTGGTGTCCTGGATCAACTATGTAGATGATATTCCTCCATACCACCGTCTCTGTCTTAGAAAAGCACTGGAGTTTGAAAAATGTCACCATGGTGTGGCAAACGCAGCTCTGGTGATTGATTATCCACTGGGATAAGAAGACAATTCTACAGCTGAGCAGAGCAAGGCAGTCACTTCTTTTGATAGTCTGAAATCGCTATCAAATGCAGAGGTAAAATGCCTCATTGTTAAGTGAAAGTCAAGGAAAATCACCACGTCACCTTCGCAGGAGTTAGGAGAATTCGAGGAAGGGATTCTATAAATATTAGAATATTATTCAAATTATTACCACAACCGGTCATCACGAACGACGTCGTGAAAATTAGCATAGACGATTAAAACTATTAGAAAAAAAACACCTTTTATTAGACGTCATCCATAGATTTGTGTATTTACCAGAATATGCCAATGTGACCAAGGACATACGAGCACTCACATTTCTCAAGTTTGGAAGATTGTGTGTCAGACAAAGTTTTTTAGAATTTATCTTTACAGTGTAGACATCGAACCTGGCAGAATGTAATCATATCAAAGAAAAGTTGTTTTAATCCACGTGAAAAATCCTTGTTCAGGTGTAAATATATGACAAAATTCATGATTGAATGAATGTCGAATAAGTAGAAAATACAAACAAGCAGTTTATCTGGTATATTGTATGATGAAAGGACCAATGTTGTTGCTATAACTTGAGGGAACGTGCAAACGAAAAATGTTCCAAACAGGCAAATGAAAAATTTGACGCTTTTCATGGCGGCTGTTCGATTGTTCCGTAATTTGATAATATTTTCCGCGCTTTCAGTTTGTAGTCTACGAGCATTGGCAGCTTTTTTATGTTTGAAAGCCAAATGTGCTATTTTAAAGTAGCAAATACATATTATAACATATCCAGAAAGATTTAGCGATGCATTAATAATAAAATACTCCACTGGTGGATGCGCAGTAATGCAGTGTCCTATAATACTTTGCGATCTCTATAGAAAATTAAAGGCGCAGTGACAATAGACCAGCCCAAACAACCAGGCAATAAGCAGTACTGTTATGAGACGTCGTTTTGTTATATTTACAATGTAGTAAAACGGGTGGGCGATGGTTATATAACGGTCAATAGCAATAATCGCCAAGTGTGTACATGACAACGTTGCAGCGCCGTATCCTGCTCCAAGGTAGAAAGCATCGATGAAGTTATTATCCTGCATATCATACTTGATGGTAGTGCTGTAGACCAATCCTTGCGTGAAGTCAGCTATTGCCATGAGGCAATCAAGTAGACCAACCGACAGTATAAAGATGTTTGTGTTGGTGTGAAGGGTTTTCGTCCTCAGTATCGTTACAATTATCAACAAGTTTAGGATTAACACAATGAAGCCCAACAGAGTTCCGAGGTAAAGGATCTGAAAGCCACCTGCTATCCTGATGTAACATTTGCTAGCAACTGTTTCGTTCATCTTTTTATGGTCTCTCCTACTGTTCGCAGTATAATAACAGTAACTCTTTCCCACAGCACCACTATATGGTTCCAGCAAGTATTCTGACGCTTAGATCTTTACACTTCCAGCTATACTGTTATACTGTTATGGTAACTTCCATCCACTTTCAGGCAAGATTGCTGCAGTAAATATGTTCACTCCTTTGGGAGGCTGGCAAGATTATGACAAGACTGATGAGGTAGCGGCTTTTTGGGTGGTTCGAGTGACAGGTATAGCAAACAAAAGACCCACGTGTGTTGATGCTGATTCAGTGGGGGTCAGTAGAGTGTCTCGATGACACTCACCTCATTTAGGAAAACACAGGCAGACGTTCATTATGGGGACCCTTCGCTGGCTACTGGAAAAGGAGACAGCACGAGTGGGAATATTCCGAGAACGATGATGTTGATTCTTGATTTCGTATTTCATATTTGTCTACAATGAGACAAAAATTACGGGAATAGCACTTTCCACTTCAAGATGGACTGTTTCGGAAAATGCCCACTTTCAGATCATACCAAAGCAGCATCTCCTTTCACTTTTTTAAAGCAATCGTCAATAACATGCCCAATTGCCGCTGCATTTAACTAAATCTCTGCTATTAATTACAATGTCTGTTATTAATTGCAATGTCTGCTGTTCATTGCAATGTCTGCTGTTCACTGCAATGTCTGCTGTTCATTGCAATATCAGCTGTTCAGGCTGACCCCTCTATCTGTTCCCACTGCAATAGACAGACATTAGTCACTCCTCGATGTTAAACAGCTTGAAAGCCTGGAACAGAATATCAGTGATTATTAAAGAGTTTTAATAATTACATCATTCTGTTACACAAACACACGAACAGTATATTGCAATCTGTAATGGATTATTCTGGGATTGTATAAAGCGTAAAACAATATAAAGAATACGAAGTATACGACAGCTTAACAGGTGCAATTAAGGAAAACAACGGTCATTATGGCAGCAAGCTTTTATCGGCAAACAAACACAAGAAAACAAAATATTAGGGACATTCATTTGAAACCCGTTCCAGTGGCTTTATTACAAAAGTATGAAATAAACATTAACAGGTGTAGTAGAATTAAACAAAGCATTCATTTCGAATGAATTATGCACCATGGGTTGGTTAGGAGAAGTCGCCATAGGCATTCAGGCAAGCATCCCATTGCTTCGGTAGACGGCGAATGCCGTCCGCAAAAAAAGATTGTGGTTGCTCACTGAACCAAGTGTTTACCACGTTCATTACGTCTAAATCTGTGTAAATCGTTGCCCTTTGACAGCTTTCTGGGTCAGAGTGTCAGCGGAGCAGTTCAGACATGTGCAGAGTTATAATCACATTTAGTCGGGAGTGGCCAACAGGGGCCACGGAAGTGGAAATCCAGCAACTAATTCAGGATAATGCTCGCCCGGACGATGTGATTATCTACACAGATGGTTCGGTGTTGAGAGGTAGTAGAAGTGCCTGGAGGTTCTTGGCAAAGGCTAATGGTCGACGTTTGGTGCAGGAGAGCCTGGCATATGATACCACAACATCTAGCTTAATAATGGAGGTGGAGGCAGTCAGTGCAGCTTTCCGCTCGATGGAGAATACGATACACACACACACATCGTGATTGTAACTGACTTAGAAAGCATGCTGAGTAAGGTGAGGACAGGCAAGCTTCATGCAGAGTGGCTTGCTTCGCTTCGGAAGTCACGGGTGGCAAGCATCGTCTGGATCAGCTGGTGTGCTGGGGAATGAACAGGCAGACAGATTCGCTGGCTCTGCAAAGCTTGGTGGAGTATTGATACATGATAAGGCAGACGTGGCTGCAGCCTTGTGGGAGCACGTGTACACCTCGAGGAGCAAATGAATCACCATGGTCTGGTAAGAATGCGACAGCGAGGGGTGACGAGGGGATCTGGCCGATGATCGACGCTCAGAGGAAAGACGAGACGGACATATAATCAGATTGCTACTGGTACTATTAGTGTTGGAACTCTTCGGTGGCTGCTGGGGATGGGGACGGAGCGCTTATGGGAATGCCCAGAATGCTGTGATGTCGATTCCTAAATCAATCAATCAATCATGGGTGGAAAATAAAATTAATCTGTTTTCATATATCTTGTGCAGTCGAGAGATCATAATACGCCAAGCTCAGCCATCTCTAAACTGTTAATTTACGGTCCTAAAGTTAGCAAAGAAATGTCGTTTTCGCATAGTGTTTTCAACGAAAAATAAACGATTGTTCAAATATACCAAGGCTCTAGCATTTGGGTCACTCGAACCAATTTTGTACAAATAGAAAGACTTGAGTTTACATTTGCGATTGCAGTGGAGATAACAAATGCCCCACACTCGAACAATATCAGTGACTATGTATTTCAAGTAATTCAGAACATGTATACTTTAATGTGTTCACTTTCTTTGATATATAACTCTGCAGCATGTACCGGACGAGATGCAGCGAAATAAGTCAGGCAATAAATCGTGCAAACTTTTGTTTGTGGCTTATGTGTCTAAATTGTACAGTAATCTACAGGAGCTCTAGGAACAAGTGCAAACAAAAGACAATGTCATAATCCTCTAAACAAACATAGCTGAAATATTGCATATACATATTTCGTAGACCCGCCACATACCTGACATATAAATTACAGAGGATAACGTTTAAAAGAATCACATCCATTCCATATTATACTCACGCGATAAATCCCACCGCGTATAATATCAACAAAATACCAACCAGTACCGTATAATTGGAAACGTTAGCTGAAAGCTTATTGTGGCACTATGTTGTAAATTTTCTCCTGGAATATACAGAGGAAGGTGTCGTGGGATATTACACTCAATTTGCCACTGAAGCCACAATAAGCGCGTCCCACCATCCGAAGCAAGATAGTGCAGGTTTTAACTTCCCCTTCTACCCAGAATAATAAATAATGTACAAAATCTGGAGCGCAGAAGAAGACGAAGAAGAAAGCATAATTAATCAGTCACAAGGTTACCTGAACATAATCCACAAGTCATGCTGACTGGGGTTATCAAAACACACGATAATGAGTCGGCAGACAGAAGTGTTGAGTACACACTGACGCTCGTAAACATTAAACAATAGTCTGAATAGAGACTTGACCGAGGCTCACAAAACATTAAGTACTAATTGACGACAGTGCATTAACACTGAATGTAACTGATCGATCCTGAATTGCATGAAAGCTTTCTGTTGACCTAACTAAGACATAAATTCAACGTGACAACAACTTCTGGGGTATTTTTCATTGTTAAATTACCCATATATGAAACAAACTAACAAAACATTAGCCTGTGCTCGTTTTATCGCAGTTGGAAATAAATTACTAGAACTATTTTTGTACCAGGTCGATGTCATGTTCAAGTACAAACTGAACTGGTGATGTTTTATTTTTGAATGTTCTTTACCTTTATCTGCCAATGTAGCATTGATCATCGGTCATTTCAGGCCACGCCCCCATATTATTTACAACCTCTAGAACAGTTGTTCTCAACCGGTGGGGAATTTCCCCCACCCCCCCCCCCCCCCCCCCCCCCCCCCCCCCCCCAGAGAGGGACATTTTAGAATTTCTATGACGGGGGGGGGGTGGGGGGGGGGGGGGGGAGTGATTAAGATTATTTCAAGATTGCGTTAATATAATAACCAATTACTTGATATTATTTTTCCCTCCATACTATACGGTTTTGTACTTGTTGCCCTTCTGAAATTCGTTTAATAACGTAAATAGACCCACAAATCACGTTTGTAACATTGGTACCAGACATTATTCCGTGACAAACAAAAGTACCAACACAAGTAGGCAGTCACAACTAACTAACAATCACATCATCTCATAAGCGTCGTAACCTAGTATAGCCGTCATTATCTTGTAGATAGGTTTGTGTCAGGTCTTAGTCAGATATGACTGAGCTTCTGTATAACAGTAGACGGTACTACCTGCTTTCTGTCAGCGCCGAATGTTGGGCGGCGCTTACCAAACCCGACACCCCACATTGTGCCAACGGCTTCGGGCGGAAGAGCGCAATTGGGAGGGTACAAGCCTTACCCTGGTGCGAGGAAATGCAAGCTAAAGACAAAATGTCATGTCAGGGCAGAACAGGCCCTAAGCCTTGGTTGGCGGCTGGTCTAGGATCGAAGCTCCGACAGGCGGACAGTTAGAGCATTGCTTTGCTGATCCGGCAGCTTCTGCAGCTTGTCTTGTTCCAGATGTAGAGGCGTTACCTTTCCTCTGGAGTGAACTAGGCAGGCCGAGAGAGGGATCTTGCTGCATGGGCAACACATGATCTCTATACTTTCGCCCAGGCGTTGTGCTATGGACAAGCAATAACTCCATCCCTGCGACAGGTAAAAGTTATTATGCTTTTTTAAAGCACAAACTATCATCTGTCAAGACGGCAAGGTGCCAATGAGATGAGATCTTGTAGATATAAGGGTGTGTATCATGGTCCAATTAATAATCAGCCAGGAAGAAAACTGAGGCTGTTGAACTAAAAAGCTACAGAAAAAAAAAAATCTTAGACTATCGTAGAGAATACCAAAAAAAAAAAAAAAAGATCGATAAGAATACAAATATTGACAGTAAGTAGAAGCAGAGGTCGACCATCACGACCTAGACCCATGGCCTTAACGACACCTTGAACATAAACATGCATGAGGCTGGAAAACTGGCCGAGGACATAAACATGCACGAGAGAGTAAAACTGGCCAAGGACATAAACATGCACCAGACAGTAAAACTGGCTAAGGACATAAACATGCACCAGACAGTAAAACTGGCCAAGGACATAAACATGCACGAGAGAGTAAAACTGGCCATGGACATAAACATGCACGAGAGAGTAAAACTGGCCATAGACATAAACATGCACGAGAGAGTAAAACTGGCCAAGGACATAAACATGCACCAGACAGTAAAACTGGCCAAGGACATAAACATGCACGAGAGAGTAAAACTGGCCAAGGACATAAACATGCACCAGACAGTAAAACTGGCCAAGGACATAAACATGCACGAGAGAGTAAAACTGGCCAAGGACATAAACATGCACCAGACAGTAAAACTGGCCAAGGACATAAACATGCACGAGAGAGTAAAACTGGCCATAGACATAAACATGCACCAGACAGTAAAACTGGCTAAGGTCATAAACATGCACGAGAGAGTAAAACTGGCCAAGGACATAAACATGCACCAGACAGCAAAACTGGCCAAGGACATAAACATGCACGAGAGAGTAAAACTGGCCAAGGACATAAACATGCACGAGGAAGTAAACCTGGCCAAGGACATAAACATGCACCAGACAGTAAAACTGGCCAAGGACATAAACATGCACGAGAGAGTAAAACTGGCCATGGACATAAACATGCACGAGAGAGTAAAACTGGCCATGGACATAAACATGCACGAGAGAGTAAAACTGGCCAAGGACATAAACATGCACCAGACAGTAAAACTGGCCAAGAACATAAACATGCACCAGACAGTAAAACTGGCCAAGGACATAAACATGCACGAGAGAGTAAAACTGGCCATGGACATAACATGCACGAGAGAGTAAAACTGGCCAAGGACATAAACATGCACCAGACAGCAAAACTGGCCAAGGACATAAACATGCACGAGAGAGTAAAACTATCCAAGGACATAAACATGCACGAGGAAGTAAAACTGGCCAAGGACATAAACATGCACCAGACAGTAAAACTGGCCAAGGACATAAACATACACGAGAGAGTAAAACTGGCCATGGACATAAACATGCACGAGAGAGTAAAACTGGCCATGGACATAAACATGCACGAGAGAGTAAAACTGGCCAAGGACATAACATGCACCAGACAGTAAAACTGGCCAAGGACATAACCATGCACGAGAGAGTAAAACTGGCCATGGACATAAACATGCACGAGAGAGTAAAACTGGCCAAGGACATAAACATGCACCAGACAGTAAAACTGGCCAAGGACATAAACATGCACGAGAGAGTAAAACTGGCCAAGGACATAAACATGCACGAGAGAGTAAAACTGGCCATGGACATAACATGCACGAGAGAGTAAAACTGGCCAAGGACATAAACATGCACCAGACAGTAAAACTGGCCAAGGACATAAACACGCACCAGACAGTAAAACTGACCAAGGACATAAACATGCACCAGACAGTAAAACTGGCCAAGGACATAAACATGCACGAGAGAGTAAAACTGGCCAAGGACATAAACATGCACCACTCAGTAAAACTGGCCGATGACATAAACATGCACGAGAAAGTAAAACTGGCCAAGGACATAAACACGCACCAGACAGTAAAACTGGCCAAGGACATAAACATGCACCAGACTGTAAAAATGGCCAAGGACATAAACATGCACCAGACAGTAAAACTGGCCAAGGACATAACCATGCACGAGAGAGTAAAACTGGCCATGGACATAAACATGCACGAGAGAGTAAAACTGGCCAAGGACATAAACATGCACCAGACAGTAAAACTGGCCAAGGACATAAACATGCACGAGAGAGTAATACTGGCCAAGGACATAAACATGCACGAGAGAGTAAAACTGGCCATGGACATAACATGCACGAGAGAGTAAAACTGGCCAAGGACATAAACATGCACCAGACAGTAAAACTGGCCAAGGACATAAACACGCACCAGACAGTAAAACTGACCAAGGACATAAACATGCACCAGACAGTAAAACTGGCCAAGGACATAAACATGCACGAGAGAGTAAAACTGGCCAAGGACATAAACATGCACCACTCAGTAAAACTGGCCGATGACATAAACATGCACGAGAGAGTAAAACTGGCCAAGGACATAAACACGCACCAGACAGTAAAACTGGCCAAGGACATAAACATGCACCAGACTGTAAAAATGGCCAAGGACATAAACATGCACGAGAGAGTAAAACTGGCCAAGGACATAAACATGCACGAGAGAGTAAAACTGGCCAAGGACATAAACACGCACCAGACAGTAAAACTGGCCAAGGACATAAACATGCACGAGAGAGTAAAACTGGCCAAGGATCGACTTTCTATACAGTGCCCTGTTACATGATGATGATGATGACTCTGATAGTGCCCGTGTATTTCTCTGCAACTCGTAATAATAAAATAGAACACACACAGATCGTTCTATGTTGCCTGTTGTGAGTTCAGTCATGATCTATTCAACTCCAGTCCATTAAACTGTGATTTGATTAGGAGTGTTCAGTAAACATTGGTTGAATCCGCATTGACACAACTGAATGCCCTGGCTATTTAGAGTGTTAGAATTATATGTGTAATCAATCATTTCAGATCAGTGTTCCATTTTATTGCGTCAGCAGCGAGACAGAAAAGCAGCACGGTGTGATTTCGAAAAAACGACACAATTTTGTTGTAAACTTCTGAAACAATGGTTATATCTTCACCGCTCTCGTATTTCTAACCTATTCTTCTGTTTTTCTAACCGGATTTTCTTAGACCTATGTAACTTGCACAAGGCGTGATTAAACTTTGTTGTGAAGAGCTGTCAATTTTATTTGAAGTTTTGATTCTACTGATAAAATTTGCGGTTGGTAAGTATTAGCAAATATCATATGTATTATTGTTAAGAAGAGGGAGAGAGGGAGAGAGAGAGAGAGAGAGAGAGAGAGAGAGAGAGAGAGAGAGAGAGAGAGAGAGAGAGAGAGAGAGAGAGAGAGAGAGAGAGAGAAGGGGGGGGGACGGGGAGTGGTAGTCGTAGAATGGTAGGGAATGACGGAAACGTTCCCATTTTTAAAGAGCCCCCTTTTATGACCTTGACCTCTAAGGAGTGAACCCACTCCTACTCGGTCTCGCAAGTGGGCGGGTACGGAGCGAAAATTAGGTCATATTTGAGGGAGATAATTCTAAGAAAAGACAAGTCTTACGTTTCTAAGGACAGATAACTATTGCGTAAGTGTATAATATATCTAATTAAATGTAAAAAATTTAATAAATAAAAATAATCAATAAAAACGACCAGGCGTGGGGTGGGCACGTGGGGTGGGGCTTGGGGGTTCAGGTTTAAACACTATCATCATACGGGTTACAAATGAAAAACTTCAAAATGTAAACATGGCCGGTATTACTGGGGTTAGTGGGTATGACTTAGTGAAATTCATTGTTAAGGGGTGTGTGAGTGGAGGGGTAAGATAGATAAGTGCTTCCGATCGGTGTTAAGCGGTGGGCGACTGGCGGAGTGGCTAGATAAATATTTCCGGTCCTTATTAAGAGACGGGAGGAGGTGCTAGATAAAAGCTCCCGGTCGTTCATAAGGGGTGGGTGAGTGGAGGAAAGGCTAGATAAATGCTTCTGATCATTGTTAAGGGGTGGGAGAGTGGTGGGGTGGCTAGATAAATACGTCAGTTCCTTGTTAAGAGACGGAGGAGGTGCTAGATAAATTCTTCCGGTCGTTGTTAAAGGGTGGGTGAGTGGAGGCAGGACCAGATAAGTGCTTCTAATCATTGTAAAGATGTGGGCTAGTGGTGGGGTGGTTAGACAAATACGCCCGTGTCTTGTTAAGAGACGGAGGAGGTGCTAGATAAAGGCTCCCATTCGTTGTTAAGAGGTGGGTGAGTGGAGAAAGATAAGTGCTTCCGATCGTTGTTTTGGGGTGGGTGACTGGTGGAGTGGCTAGATAAATACGTCCGGTTCTTATTAAGAGACGGGGGAGCTGCTAGATAAAGGCTCCCGGTCGTTGTTAAGGGGTGGGTGAGCGGAGGAAAGGATAGGTAAGTGTTTTAATCGCTGTTAAGGGCTAGACGAGTGGCGGTTGGCTAGATACGTCCTTTCCGTGTTAAGGGATGCAGTGGTCGAGTGGAGGAGTAGTTAAATAAATGTTTCCATTCGTTGTTAAGTGGTGGGTGAGTGGAGTAAACATTAGATGAGTGCTTCCTGGCGTCGCGGAATGTATGACCAAGTGGACGGCGTGGCAGTGAGTTTGGCTCGTATTTCATGAATGGTTCTCTCTCTGTCTCTTTCTCTGTCTCTGTCGTTGTCTGTCTGTCTGTCTGTCTGTCTGTCTGTCTCTCTCTCTCTCTCTCTCTCTCTCTCTCTCTCTCTCTCTCTCTCTCTCTCTCTCTGTTTTCGCTCTTGAGTGACATTGGTTTAATACCAGTACTTGTCTGAATATTGGCTGCGTGTAAATGTGTGCGTGACTGTCGGCGTGATTCTATCCGTCCGTCTATCTATCTGGCTTACTATCTTGCTATCTTTCTATACATCTGTGTATCTCTAAGTCCGGATGTATGGGTGTCTGTTTATATATATATATATATATATATATATATATATATATATATATATATATATATATATATATATATATATATATATATATATATATATATATATATAAAAGGTCGCTTTTCTCCGTATTCGTCCGTGGGTAACTATATGGCTTGTTAGCAGTTAATTAGTTGACGGGGAAAATTTATGTGTCATAGAAAGTAGTATGTAGTATCTTAGAAGGTGCAGATGCTGTATAATCTGAGGAGCACCCGTGAACCTGAAATACTTTTGTAGATGCGCTTATGTGTCGTCACAACAAGCCTTAACGAGGTGAATTTTCAAATCTCACGTTAGGATTCTTAATTGCTTCCGGCATTGTATATTTTCAAAAGTTAAACTTGAAGTAATAGTTGAGTTGAGTCAAGAACCGACATCACTGCACTCGGGAATTCCCATAGGTGCTCAGTCCCCTCGTTCAACAGCTAGCGAAGAGTCATACTACTTGAAGTACTAAAAGTAATAGTATATACGAGTTAATATAAAAATATAGCATATTTTATGTGTAAAGTGAAATATTAAAGATGGCGGCACAGGCTATGAGGTCTACCATCGACAATCCGATAATATTTACGAAACCGATCGTCTGATGTCCTGGGATTTTTCGTTATATATCTAATGAAAAGTGGCCGATTATCACTTACATATTATAATGGCGGTTAATACTGTCTGTAGTGGATGAGTTGTAAACACTATCAGCATACCATTCGTGGATTGCTAGAGATACAATCATCGGGCTGTGTAACGAAGTTCAGCCATTCAAATGGTTACATGTCTAAGGGACACATTCGAGATACGTGGTTAATGGCTACAAACGGACCACATGAGGGGCGTTGTATACGGCTGGCCACACGTATAATACTACATCCGGGACACGTGAGTAATGGTTACATTTGGTCAAAAGTGGCGTTGCATCCTTTCACATGTGTAAGGGTACATCCGAGACACGTGGTTAAAGGGGTACTACAGAAAAATGGTTGTCTATCAGCTGTAAAACCAGGGGACCTAACTCGTGATGACCACCATGTGTGGGAGTGATTCCACTACCTCGTCAACAGAGCATTGGCAGTTTAAATTAATCTCCCTTTCTCTCTCTTTTCTATGTCCGTGTCGGCCTTTGGTCACCGAGTAACACCAAAGGACAACCCGGTATCAACACAACATAAAGCAGTTTCGAATTTAGTATGCACATCTATAAACAATCCATTACAGTGACCGACTAAGTCGTTTTCGTAGTCGGTGAAGAGAGATGTGATAACCGACGCTAAGCGTGGAAGATGTATCTATACGTAACACTAGAGGATCATACAGCAACGAGCGTTTAGCGCCTGTTATCAGCTGTATAATATTACACACGAATACAACAAGCTGTCCCGCCTCGACCTTGGGCGGCTCATGTAACATGGCATGTCACATGCGAGCTGTCCTGACCAGCGAAGTTATCTTAAACTTATAAAAAAGTAGGAAATTTGTTAGCCAAATTAAGAAAATATCTTAGGCAAATCAAGAAATATGTCGACCGAAGTAATAAAATATGTAAAACGATAGAAAACATAAGAATATATATATATATATATATATATATATATATATATATATATATATATATATATATATATATATATATATATATATATATATATATATATATATATATATATATATATACACACACACACACACATATATATGCCAATGTAAGAAAAGAAATGTTTACCAAATTGAGAAAATAATTGCCAACGTAAGAAAAATGTATGGTCAAACTAAGAGACGTGTATGCAATGGAAGAAATATGCCAACCAAATGGGAGGAAACTGTGGGCCAAATTCCGAAATATCTCAGCCACACTTATAAAATATGTCAACCGAAATAAGAAAATATGTTAGCTATGTCAGGAAACATATTGACCAAATTAAGAAATATACCAACCAAACTTATAGTTAGTTAGTTAATTAGTTAGTCGACAGATCATCCTCGTTTCACATCGAACCATTCAGTCCATAAGTGCTCGGATCCCCTCCTCAGCAAATCCCGCAGCGTGTAGTGGCTAACGACGCCAGTTCTGAGGTGGTTTATCAATCTTCTTTGGCTTCCTGCGTAGTGTTCTTGTTTGGCCACCCCTCTTTTAATTTGCTGCTCTCGCAGTCTGGCCATTGTTGTAGATTCACAGTCATCACTTGGTTCTCGCAAAAGTCTCACTTCTCGTAGAGCATTCAGAATGTCAGCCTGGTCCATGGCGCGTCCGCCCTCCACAGTAGCCTCACCTGCGAGCTTGTCAGCCCGCTCATTTCCTTGTACTCCCGCATGCCCTGGCACGAAGATGAAATTAATCTTTGCCAGCCGAGACCGCTTCAGAGGCAGCAACCATTCTCTTCGGATCGACCCCTCCTCTATCCTCTTGATCATGTTCATTGAGTCGCTAAGGAAACAAGCCCTAGTGAATGTCTGTGTCTCGAGCCATGTTATTGCTTTATTTACTGCCATGACTTCCATGGTCAGGCTACTTGTGGTTTCAGTGAAAGCACCAGAGTCCTCCTTCACAATTCTCCCTCCGGCCCGAGCTGTAAAGGCCCATGAGCTTCTCACATGTCGGACGACCGACCCATCTGTGTAGATGACCGCGTCACCGTCTAGCGAGTTCTCGAAAATCAACGCTTGTACTTCAGCCTCAACAGCAGCCGGATTTTCTTGCCTGCATTTTCTATCTAGTTGGATGCAAACTGAAAAGGATGTGCAGAAGTCTGTTGGCACTTGCACCCACTCCTCGCCAGGTTCTAAGTCCTCAAGTGAACACACCTGTTGAAGAATGTCTTCGGCTTGACCCATCCACGACCGTCCTCTTTTTAACCTGCTGCCCTTCACCTTCCTAATTTCACTATGCAGTGGATGTTGTGTGTTTGCGTTAATTCTGAGTTAGGCGCGTGCCCTGCAAACTTGTATTCTCTCTTCAATGGTTGGAAAATCAAGAAGGTAGCGCATCGCCCTGCATGATATATCTCTTGTACATCCAAGAATAATGCGCATAGCTTCATTCTGTATCCTTTCCATCCTTTCTATCTGCTTATGGCTGAGAGTCAGGATTGCCATTGCATACTCCAAAACAGACATGACCAGCCCCTCGTACAGAAGACATAGATGGCGCTGCTCACAGTTTTCTGCCGCCATCACCCGCATCGCTGCCAAACCGCGCTTGGCCTTTGTTATCACCTGGTCTATGTGTACATTATAAGCAAGGCTTCGATCAAACCGTATCCCCAGGTAATTCATTGCCTGCGTTTTTTCCACCGTCTCTGAACACAGCATTACAGTTGGTGTTGGATTGGTTGACAACCAAACTTATAAAAAGTAGGAACAATCTTACCCAAACTAATAAAAATATTCACCAAGTAAAGAAATATCTCGATCAAACTTATATATATGACAACCGAAAAAGAAGATATGGTAGCCAAAATAGGAAAAATATTTGTCAAATCAAGAAATATATCGTCCAAACCTATAAAATGTAGGAAAATGGTTAGCCAAAGTAATAAACACAATGACCAAATCTCGAAAAATAGTGGTCAACTAAGAAATATGTAGGGGAAACTAAGAAAATATGTTAGCCAAATATGGGGAAATGTTGTCCAAAACAAGAAACATCTCAACCAAACTTCTAAATATCTCGATCAAACTTATAAAATGTAGGAAAATATGTTAGCAAAAATGGGGAAAATTTTGAAAATATCAAGTAATATATCATCCACACCTGTAAACATTAGACATATTTGTTAGCCAAAGTAATGACCAAATCACGAAAAATGATGGGCAAACTAAGAAATTTGTCGACCAAACTAAGAAATATGTCGACCGAAGTAAGAAAATATTTTAGCCAACTGGGAGAAAACATTATGTGTGGCTAACATAAGAAAGAGCTCAACCAACATATAAATATCTCGTTCAACCTTATAAAAAGTAGATTTAATTGCTAGCCAACTGGTAAAAATATTGATCAAGTAAAGAAATATCGCGTCCACACTTATAAAAATTAATAAAAATTTGTTAACCAAATGAGAAAAATACTGACCAAGTAATGAAATATTTCAACCAAACTTATAAAAATAGGAAAATTTGTTAGCCAATCGGGAAGAATATTGACCAAGTAAAGAAATATATCGTCCAAATTTATGAAAAGTAGGAAAAGGTGGTAACCAAGTGAGAAAAATATTGACCAAGTAAAGAAATATCTCATCTAAATTCATAAAATGTAGGAAAATGTGTTACACAAATGGGAAAATATTGGTCAAGTAAAGAAATATCGCGTCCATATTTATTAAACTTGGGAACATTTGTTAACCAAATGTGAAAAATATCTGCCGATTAAAAAATACCGCGTCGAAACTTATGAAAAGTAGCAAAATATGTTAACCAAATGAGAAAAATATTGGTCAAGTAAAGAAATATCTCGTCCAAATTTATAGAAATAGGAAAATGTGTTACCCCAATGGGAAAAATGATGGTCAAGTAAAGAAATATCTCGTCCAAACTTATAAAAAATATGAAAATTTGTTAACCAAACGGAAAAAGTATTGACCAAGTAAAGAAATATTTCATCCAAATGTATTATTATTTTTTTAAAGTAAAATTTGTTAGCCAAATGAGAAAAATATTCACCAAGTAAAGAAATATTTCAGCTAAACTTATAAAAGTGGGAAAACTGTGTTAAACAAACGGGGAAAATATTAGTCAAGTAAAGAAATATCGCATGTAAACTTATAAAAAGGTAGGAAACTATATTAACCAAATGGGGAATATATGGGCCAAGTAAAAAAAATATCTCGTTATGAAACTTATGAAAAGTAGGAAACTTTGTTAATCAAATGTGAAAAAATGTCTGTCAAATAAAGAAATATCTTATCCATAACTTATTAAAAGAAGGAAATTTCGTTAGCCAAATGGGAAAAAATATTGGTCAATTAAAGAAATATCGCATCCAAACTTATGAACCGTAGGAAAATGTGTTAACCAAATGAGAAAAATATTGATCATGTAAAGAAATATTTCAACCAAACTTATAAAAACAAGTAGGAAAATTTGTTAACAAAATTGGTAAACATTAGTATAGTAAAGAAATATCTCGCCCAAACTTATAAAAAGTAGGAAAAGGTATTAGCCAAATTGAAAAAATGTCGACCAAATAGGAAAATGTGTTAACCAAATGGGGAAAATGTGGGCCAAGTAAAGAAATATCTCGTAAAAAATTTATGAAAAGTAGGAAACTTTGTTCAGCAAATGTGATAAAATGTCGGTCAAATAACGAAATGTAACATCCAAACTTATGAAAAGTAGGAAAATTGCTTAGCAAAATGGGAAAAATATTGGTCAAGTAAAGAAATATTTCATGCAAACTTATGAACAGTAGGACAGTTTGTTAACGAAATGAGAAAAATATTCGCCAAGTAAAGAAATATCTCATCAAAATTAATGAACAGTAGGAAAAATTTTTAACCAAATGAAAAACAAAATTGATGATGTAAAGAAATATTTCAACCAAACTTATAAAAAGTAGGAAACTTTGATAGCCGAATTGGAAAATATGGCCCAATTAGGAAAATGTGTTAACCAAATGGGGAAAATATGGGCCAAGAAAAGAAATATCTCGTCCAAACTTATGAAAAGTATGAAACTTTGTTAACCAAATGTGAAACAATGTCGGTCAAATAAAGAAATATCTCATCCAAATTTATTAAAAGTAGGAAATTTTGTTAGCCAAATGGGAAATATATTGGTCAATTAAAGAAATATCGCATCCAACCTTATGAACAGTAGGACAATATGTTAACGAAATGAGAAAAATATTCGCCATGTAAAGAAATATCTCATCCAAGCTTATGAACCGTAGGAAAATGTGTTAACCAAATGAGAAAAATATTGATCATGTAAAGAAATATTTCATCCAAACTTATAAAAAAAAATAGGAAAATTTGTTAACCAAATTGGAAAACATTAGTATAGTAAAGAAATATCTCGCCGAAACTTATAAAAAGTAGGAAAAGGTATTAGCCAAATGGGAAAGAAATATTGACCAAGTAAAGAAATATCTCGTCCATACTTACAAAATATAAATGTGTTACACAAATTAGGAAAAAAGTATCTTGCTTCTGTATTTATATCAAGCGTGTCTTGAACTGTTATCTGAAAAGGCATTTCGCACTACATAATAATTAAAGTCAACATTTTCCCCTTTTTACATTATCGAAAGCTTCAACCTACTATTCCAGAGTATCTGCTAGTTATACAGGCTACTCAACCTTATCTCCACACTCTTGGCTTTTCTTTTTGCCACAAAGTATCTCTGTCTGTCATAGATAGCTTCACAACTTGTTCCATGTCACAGCACTAAGACATCCTAACCTTCGTTGTACATGAGCTCCAGTGAAGCAGTCATAACAATATTTATGTCAAGGCAGTCTGTGGCTCCAGCTGGAAAAGTTTCGATATCATCTGAATATTCGTCATCAAGGGGCCATTTCATATAACTGACATCTTCAACTTTCCATACCACAATGTCTGCTACACTAACCTTCCATTGTTCCATCTCTCATCACCACAATGGTTTTCCCGAATTCTAGCGAAAATAGCATTTCTTACTGTGTCCACCTCTAGCTCACTTTGTCATTTCACATCCGCAATAGCGTCAAGTCTACAACCAAGCATCAATGGGGGAAAAAATTGCATCAATAAAATTTCAAAAATTTCAAAATTTAATTTCTAAATCTTCTTCTTCTTCTTATTCAGCGTTCCGAGCCATTGAGGTTCTTTGCTGCAGATACAATCCGTCTCCATTCGTCTCTCTGGTTGACCTTCCCTTGCCAGTCGTTGATAACAAGTGCTTGTAGTCTATATATATATATATATATATATATATATATATATATATATATATATATATATATATATATATATATATATATATATATAATCTCTCCACCGTCTTCTTGGTCTACCTCGGGGTCTACGGTCATTTATTTCCTGAGTGTAAGCGAGTTTTGTTTCCCTATTGTCTTCCATTCTTTCTATGTGCCCCAGCCATTGTAGTCTATTAGCCTTCATGATACCAGTGATTAGCGGGGACATAAACAGATCATAAATGTCATTGTTACTTCTTCTTTTCCACTCTCCACTTTGTGTATCCCTAATGGGTCGAAATATGCGTCTTAAAACTTTGTTCTCAAAGGTTTGCAACAAGGCTTCGTCTCCTTTCGTATCTGTTTCATAACAAAATAGTTTTTACAAAGGTGGGGATGTTAACCCGACGCTTCAACCCCCAACCTGGAGGACCAGGGGGTTTCTCTCTGTCTGTTCTCTATCCTTTGACCTGTCCGGCTTGGAAGGTCCTGCTGGTAGCTACGCTACCGCCGGTATAGCTCTCAGGGCCATTGAGAAGCTCAAGCTCCTCCACCACGACAAGGTGGAAACACCATCGGGGGAGCTAAATGAATTCTGAATAAATAATATTAAATAAATAATGAATTTCTAAATGAAACATTTAAATTGGAAACTATAAAGAGAAATTTATTTTTTTAATTGTTGAAATTTTATTGATGAAAATTTATTTCCCATTTGGGTAACACGTTTTCATATTGTTCATAAGTTTGGATGAGATATTTCTTTGCTCACAAAGAGAGAGAGAGAGAGAGAGAGAGAGAGAGAGAGAGAGAGAGAGAGAGAGAGAGAGAGAGAGAGAGAGAGAGAGAGAGAGAGAGAGAACGAGCGAACCATAAAATAGAATCATACTAACTGCCACACCGACTACTGGGTCATAAATTCAGCCGCGCTGACCACTGGGTCATACACTCTGCCACGCGGACCATCAGAAGCACTTATCTAACGTTTACGCCACTCACCCACTTAACAACGAATGGAAATATTTACTTAACCACTCCTCCACGCGACCACCACATCCCGTAACACGGAAAAAACATATTTATCTAGCCACCATGCCCCTCACTTACCCCTTAACAACGATCAAAAGCACTTATCTAACCTTTCCCTCCACTCACCCACTCCTTAACAACAAATGGGAGCTTTTATCTAGCACCTCCTCCGTCTTTTATTAAGGACCGGACGTATTTATCTAGCCACTCCGCCAGTCACCCACCCATTAACATCGATCAGAAGCACTTATCTATCTACTCCACCACTCACCCACCCCTCTTAACAATGAATTTCACTAACCCATTCCCACTACAACCAGTAATAAAGGCCATCTTTATATTATTAATATTTTCATTTGTAACCCGTTTGATGATAGTGTTTAAACCCGCCCACCCTAGCCCCACCTCACGTGCCCAGCCCGAGCCGGTCGTTTTTATTTTTTATTTTTATTTGTTTTATTTTTTACAATTAATTAGATACATTATGCATCTACGCAATAGTTATCTGCCCTTAAAACATATGAATTGTCGTTTCTTAGAATTATCTTCCTTAGATATGGCATAGTTATCGCCACTTACCCACCCACCTGCGAGAACGAGAAGGAGTGGGGTCACTCCTTAGAGGTCAATGTCGTCAAAGGAGGCCCCTTAAAAATGGTAATGTTACCGCCATTCCCTACTACTTTGCAACAGCAGCAGCAGCAGCAGCAGCAGTAGTAGTAGCAGCAGCAGCAGCAGCAGCAGTTCATCCTCATTGCACATCGCACTATTAGTCCAGAAATATTTCTTTTTTGTAGCAGCGTTTAAATAAATCAAATGAAAAGATGAAAATTACAGTTGTGGTTGACAATTTGAATGGTCCACATGTGCACGAACATTATTACATTTATTTCTTATAAGATTAAAAAATACTTTGACAGAAACGCGCATTCTATCCTTTCAGGATTGTGTTTGTTGATTTATTTGATTATTTGAAAGATGGCATTTTTTTTTAATCTGTTAGTGCTGTGTAACCTAAACAGATACATTAAATACAATCAGACAGCAGTTTCAAAATATAATGGAATTTTCCTCGATAAACGTGTATCGACGTAACCTGTAA
Organism: Cepaea nemoralis; assembly: GCA_014155875.1. NCBI lineage: Eukaryota > Metazoa > Mollusca > Gastropoda > Stylommatophora > Helicidae > Cepaea > Cepaea nemoralis. Next base: position 48,496 of record JACEFZ010024864.1, read on the forward strand.
ATAAGTATTTAATTAAATAAATACATAAATAAATATATTGTAAACTGTCCTGAATTCCACCATAGCAACCAGCAATACTATTCCATTATGTGCTGTTATTCTCCACACAACAATGTTCATGACTGCTATACAACTATATAAATAAACAAAAAAACATTAACCGGATATCATTTTACAAGACATTGTAATTACCCCATCATTTATTGGCTGTTTATGATTTTTTAGACAATTTCACTTTCAGTAGATGCCATTGATTTCTGAACCATTGTGAAAATCAACGCTAAGCGGATGCTTCTAAATCGCCTGCAGCTGACCTTGACTCAGGTATGTCGGTATTATGAATCTGCGTTCACTACCCCTACGCTACTGACGATGACACAATTATAATAGTCATGTCCAGTACATCTGCATAAATAGTCATAATCTAGAAAAAGTAATAAATAACAATAAGTAGTAGTACTGACGTAAAATCAATAAAAACCATAGCCTCCATGTTATACAGGGTTTATTTTTAATGACTGCAATTTTTGAAATTATTGTCGGTCCAAGTTTTGTATTTACCCATTATTTTGCATGCACTATGCTGAAGGTGAATACAAAACATGGACCGCCAATATTTTGAAACACTGCACAGTCATTAAAAATACACCCTCAATTTGTTTGTGTATAGTGTGTTATTCTCTCTCTAAAAAGTACTGGAGAGTTTTGGTCATAGACCATAACTTTAGGAAGGGAAAATCCCAACTGCACCTCCCCGCGGTAGAGGATGGAAACACACCACGGTGTGGCTAACACAGCTCTGGGGACCGAGTATCCACCGGAATAAGTGGACAACTCTGCAGCTGAGCAGAGCAGGGCACTCACTTGTCCTGACAGTCGGAAATGGCTGTCAAAGGCAGAGTTAAAAGACCACCGTGTGAATGTGGAAGGCAAGGGGAAACCACCACATTATCTTCCCAAGATTTCATGGCGACACACATTTCAGAAATAGTGAACGACGTTAATGGCTGTCTTAGGACATCCTCGTCCGGTAGGGACAGTCATGAGCCACAGGTGACACCAGACCGTCATCCAGCTACTGATGGCAAAACTAAAACAATAACTAAACTAAATAAATTTAGAGTAGGAACGTGGAATGTTAGGACATTAAATGAGCTAGGAAAGTTAAACAATGTTCTAAGAGAAATGGAAAACATGAAAATGAATATATTAGGCATAAGTGAGATGAGATGGAAGGGATCTGGCAAAATTATAACCGACAAACACACAATAATTTATTCTGGAGGGGACACACATGAAAAAGGTGTAGGAATAATATTTGATGAAAATACAGCCAAATCTATGACTGGATACTGGTGCATTTCAGATAGAGTGATAATGGTCAAAATCAAAGGCAAACCAATAGATATAAATATTATACAAGTATATGCACCAACAACAAACAGTAGTGATGAAGATATACAAAACTTTTACGATGAAGTTGAAATGGCAATAGCCCAAATTGGATCACAAGAAATAAAAATAATACTGGGGGATTTTAATGCAAAAGTAGGAAAGGGAAAAATAGAGGATATAGTGGGGAATTACGGTTTAGGTACAAGAAATGAAAGAGGAGAGAAACTAATAGAATGGGCAAATATTAATGATATGATAATTGGAAACACATGGTTTAAACACCATAAAAGACGACTATACACATGGCAAAGCCCTGATATGAAAATACGCAACCAAATTGACTACATACTTATTAATAAAAGATTTAGAAATGCATTAATTAATGTAAAGACAATGCCTGGTGCTGACGGTAACAGTGATCATGTACCACTATGTGGACAAATAAAAGTAATATTAAAGAGAGGGGAAAAAATGGTTAAAAACTTGAGACTTAATAAAGAGGTTCTGAAAGTAGATAAAGAAATTCAAGAACAATACAGAGTGACTGTGAAAAATAGGTACAATGCAATAGCTAAAATACAGAGTATAGATGAACAATGGGAAATGTTAAGGGACTCCATTCATCAAACTAGCAAAGAAATATTACCGGAGAGAAGCCAAAAAGCTAAGAAAAAATGGATGAATGAAGAAATCTTAAGGTTGATGGACAAAAGGAAACAGAATAAAAATGACAAACAAGAGTATGCTAAGATAAATAAAGAAATAAGAGATAAATGTGTGAAGGCAAAAGAAAGTTGGTTAAATGAGCAATGCAGAAAAATTGAATTAAATTCCATTAAAGATCAAAAAAGTATGTACAGACAAATCAGCGAGCTCACAGGAAGAAAAATAAGAATAAATACAGGGTGTTTGAAATCAAAAACAGAACAGACTTTATTGGAGGAAGGTGCTATAATGAAGAGGTGGAATGAGTATATAAGAGAATTATATAATGGAGAAAGGGAAGAATTAACAGAAGAAAGTAACTTAGAAGGCCCACCTATTCTAAAAGAAGAAGTCAGCTGATGCTATGAAACATATGAAGAAAGGAAAAACAGCCGGGCCAGATGAAATCACAATAGAAGAATTAGAAGTGTTGGGAGAATTTGGAGTAGATATATTAACCAAAATGTTGAATGATATTTACAGTAGTGGATATTTACCCAGTGATATGCTGAAATCTGTATTTATAGCTATACCAAAAAGACCAGGAGCAATTGATTGTGAAGATTTTCGTACAATTAACCTCATAAACCATGTCACTAAGCTTCTACTCAGAATTATAATGAGAAGAACAAGAAAGAAAATAAAAATGGAAATTAGTGTAGAACAGTATGGTTTTATGGAAGGAAAGGGTACAAACAATGCAATATATATATATTACGAACACTAATAGAAAGATCAATAGAGAAACAAAGAGACATATATTTATGCTTCATAGATTATACTAAGGCATTTGATAAAGTAAAACATGATGAGCTGATTAAAATGTTGGAAGATATCAACATTGATGGGAAAGATTTAAGAATAATAAAGAATATATACTGGAACCAAGTAGCAGCAATTAAAATGGGAAATAAAGAGGGTAGTTACGAACAGATAAAGCTAGGAGTACGACAGGGGTGTGTCTTGTCACCCGATCTCTTCTCCCTGTGTAGCGAAGTAATAATGAGAGAGATCAAAGAGAAGCCAGGAATACTAATCGGAGGATATAATATAAACAATATACGTGTCATGATCTTACTCTTATCTAAATAATGGTTCGGGTTCATACAGGCAACAATACACTGTTCGCTAGGATATAGAACATTTATTGTATGAAGTGTACAGTTGGCGCAGTGGGTAAACAGACCCGCGCTCTCTTATATTACATATCACAGATAGTTAAACATCAAACTTATAGTTGTCATACAACAATCTAGCAAAATAAAGAGGCACTACGGAGGCAATGGTGAGACATTGCCGAGGGACTCAGATTAATTCTATTTTATTGCTAGATAGCTACTAGTTTTATGTAAACTTGTAACGGTAATAATTTCTTTGATTTAAACAAATCAATGTGTTATCAAAAATCACTGTTTTACCAAAAATCAATGTGATATGCTTAAATAATTAATTTTACATGGCATTTAACAGGTTTTTAAGAAAACATTCTATGCCAAAACCGGAAAACTAGCCCCCAAAAAGCCTGTCATGATCTTACTCTTATCTAAATAATGGTTCGGGTTCATACAGGCAACAATACACTGTTCGCTAGGATATAGAACATTTATTGTATGAAGTGTACAGTTGGCGCAGTGGGTAAACAGACCCGCGCTCTCTTATATTACATATCACAGATAGTTAAACATCAAACTTATAGTTGTCATACAACAATCTAGCACACTATCTAGCCTAAGTATATCTATCAATATCTATGAGTCCCTCTCAGGCAGGCCTTGTTGTCTCTCTCCAGTCCGTTTGTCCTCTGCCCGTCTCCGCGTGTCCTAACTCGACACGGGCGGTAACTCTGTCCGAGTTCCTCGTGGACCCCGCATTAGGCGGGCCACATCAGTGTCCACGGAATCATGGACTTGGTGACCATCTCTTTCGAGAAGGTTCTAGATTAAACGGGTCCTGCGCGACTCAATGGTTTCCCTTGGGCTGGAGTTGCAGCCCTTTATTATATGTGACCGTGAGGCGGTGACAATACGCTATGCAGATGACACAGTATTGGTAGCGGATAATGCAACAGACCTACAACAATTGTTGGACAGTGTAGTAACAGAGAGTGCACAGAAAGGACTGTCCTTGAATATCAAGAAAACAGTAACAATGGTGATATCAAAGAAAATGGGGACGCCAAAATGTGACATAGAAATAGAAGGGGAAATTCTCAACCAAGTGGATAATTTTAAATACCTAGGGGCACTTATAACATCAGATGGAAGATGTACAAAAGAGATTAAGAGCAGAATAGGGCAGGCAAAGACAGCATTTCAGAAAATGAAGAGTATCTTATGCAATAAGTCGCTATCAATGAATGTAAGAAAGAGAGTACTAAAATGCTATATAGAACCAGTTTTGCTGTATGGCAGCGAATCTTGGAATGTAAATGAACAAATTAGGAAGAACTTAGAAGCAACAGAGATGTGGTTTTAAGACGAATGTTGCGAATTCCTTGGACTGCCAGAGTAACTAACAACGATTGCCTGAAAGAGGCTAATGAAACTAGAACACTATATACAACAATAAGAAAGAGACAAACATCTTTCTTTGGTCATGTGATGAGAAGAGAGGCATTGGAGAACATCGTGACAACTGGAAAGATCGAGGGGAAGAGAGGCAGAGGCAGACCAAGAGAAATGATGCTGGACGGACTGAGACGGTGGCATGGAGGAATATCATCAGCAGAGTTGATCCAGAACACCAAAGACCGAGATCTGTGGAGAGCCATGAACGCCTACGCCAGCCGGCACGGCACTTGATGATGATGATAGTGTGCTATCGTATCTCTACATCCCTGAAACTTCCAGAATCTTCCTGTCACATCTGGAAAGCACTGGCAACAGTCTAGGGGTCCGGAGCAAATTTCTTCAAGCCAGCAGTATGCTACAATAGCCAGAACTGGACTATGAGTCCGTAGATGGGAGTTGGGCAGGGATGAAATTCTTGCGAAGAGTACTTCATGTGACAAATAACAAGACCTGAAATAATAATGAACCAAGAGGCGGGAACTGTACAGAGATGAAATTATTACGATAAAGACTTGATGTGACACGAGAAGGTAATCCTAAAACTGAAAAATGAGTCAAGAAATATGAATTGGAAACAGATGAAATGGTTGTGAATATGTGTGTGTGTGTCTATATATCCGTGTATTTACACATGTTTCTTGTTTTTTACAGTTTTACTGAAGCAGCGCATGGGCAGACGTCATTCGTCACACGTGACTACACTAACCGTCGAATGTCAACCACAGTGTAACTAATACTTGCCAGCTTAAAGAGTCCAGGCTTTCTGCAGTTGCATTTTTATCTCATGTGAATGCATGTCAGGTTAATTTACCCCGAACAGGGTTCTAATGATAACGAACGTGTGTTTATATTATAAAGTTTGCATATATAGACTCATGAAAGGTTGGGGATCATTGAAGTCACTGAAAGGCATGAGAAATTAAATTTATATTCCCTTGTCGTGAGTTCAGTTGGAGCATAGACCCGATAATGAAGATAGTTTCATTAGTGGTGTCTAGTTGGGCGTGGTTCCAAGTAATTGTTTTTTCTTTGACGAGGCGCGGGGTCCATCCATCATGTGCCATGCCGATAAGCGTGGGCGGTCATGTTTTGCCATCTCACGCAATCATCAGAGTCGTTGGTCAGCTCTGTGTTTCTGTTTCTACCATACCACGTGGTCAAGCCATCCAGGTATTTACTTCTCTGCCTTCCCTTGATCTTTTCCCCTTGATCTTGTCAGTTGTTACCAGGTTCTCCAATGTATTTCTTCTCTTAACATGCTTAAATACTTTTGACTGCCTACGCCTAATGTCTCTAATCAGTTTACGATTTTCATTTTTTTCTTGAAGGACTTCTTCATTGGTTTTTCTGTCTGTCCATGGTATTCTTTGCATGTTCCTCAGAAACCACTTTTCCACAGCCATCAGGTGTTTTTCAGCTTTTCTGCTCATTGTCCACGCTTCACATCAATACAAAAGTGCAGGTTCTATGTAGCACCTCAACACTCTTTTTCTCGTTTCAATTGACATCTTTTTATTGGTCACTATAATTTTCATCTTGCAAAAGCTACCTTCGCCATGGCGATTCTTGTTCTAATCTTTTCAAGGCATCTCCCATCAGATGTTATGACTGTTCTGAGATAACTGTACTGACTCACTTGTTTAAGAATATGCCCATATACTTGTATATTACATTGTTATATTTCCTTCGTACCAGTGACGACCATAATCTGTGTCTTCTTATAATTCAATTCTAACCCAAGCTGTTCACTGTGTGCAACAACCGCATCTACTAAATGTTGCAGATCCTGCTCATTGTCTGCAATCAAGACTGTATCATCCGCATATCTAATATGTGGGGTGTAGACGGTTCGATTCCTGACTTACCAACTTAGATTTCAAACATTTATTAGTCATGTGTGTTGTTTTATTTCTACTTAATTCCTCCGCTTGTAAGAGAGTCATCAATACCAGTGAACTTATTTCTCACTCCATGTATAAACACAGTTCGTCCAACGCTGAATATCAGAGTGCGAATATTTTGAACACATATGTTAAAGATAATGAATTTAACAAATTCGTGAATAGTTCGTAGTTGACATTTGGGTTGTTTTATAAATTTGTATCGTGCATATTTCTGTCACAGACTTGAGAGAACAATGATAGTGCAAATTTCATTTGGCTTTTTAATCTTCACAATCACTGTCTCCTGGCAATGTTCAGTTCGTGTGTCTTTTTGCCACATGATGTATTCTTCAAAAGAATATCATCTGTGTGCAGTTGCCATATCTTATTTCATTTAAATTTCAGATCTTGCCACATGAAGTAATCATAGCAAGCATTCATCTCTCATAATTGTGTGACATAAAATGTTTATCATATTGTTGTCCGTAAGGGACAGCTTATTCTGTTGTTTCTCTAAGCCAAAAGATTCGCCTTTATATGTCGTATACATGTTGGACTACGTGCTCTGTTGACAGAGATTCCAATCCATAAATGCATAAGGCTATTTTCTCATTTTATATTATGTATGCATATGGCTGCGTAATCAAGTGTGTCCTGTTATAATGAGAATGCTTACAGTAAATTGACGAGTGCTGGTTCATATGTTGAAAGTTGATTTATCAAGTAATTTATTAAACTCTTTGCCAAACTACATATCCATAGAAACAAACACTACTTGATTAGAGTTCTGTAGAAATTCAGTACAAGATGTCAACTTCTTCTTTTTCTTCTTTCGTTAGCTTGAAATATGTCTATAACTGCAATGTTGTCTCTTGGATGAATTTAACAGTTTTTTTTTTAGTTCACTCAGTGGTCAATAGAGTTTAGCTTCCTCGGTTGTCTCTCTAGGCCAGGTTTGCTTAGACATGTTGTATTTTAGACAGTCTTTGAGTATGTGCTCTGCTGTCTGCGACGCCAATCCACATATGCACATGGCTGATTCACCAATCTTGAATTTTGTATACTTGTGGTAATCTATTGTATCCTGTTCTGAGGCGCAGAAAATGACTTGTTCTGGTCTGTCCATAACGTGGTATTCATCATGAGCAGGTTTTGGTCGTTTCCGGGTACACCACAGTGAGATAGTATCCAACGTATGGTTACCTTACGCTGACTGCTAAGTTCAGAAAGTAGTGTCCTTAATACTGGTAATTTCTCTGACAGGAACACCTTTTGAGTACTGATTTTGCATCTATCAATAGCACTACCTGCCAAATGCGGGTCAACTACCTGCAAATGCCAAACCTGGACAATGACATAAAAAGAGAAAAGAAACATCACAACAACAGAAATGTGGTTCCTGAGAAGAATACTCAACGTATCAAGAAGAGATAAGATCAGAAATGAAGAAATCACGACTAAAGTGGGGGTTAAAGCAGCACTAGATTTTATTAGAAAGCAGCAAGTCAAATGGTTTGGCCATGCAAGTAGGTTACCAGTCAACAGCATACCGCAACAAGCAATGATGTACAGACCAGATGGAAACAGAGGAAGAGGCCGACCACGTAAACGTTGGACGGAGGGAATAGCAGAGTCCATGGGAATATCGATATATGAAGCCCATAATCGGGCACTCTCACGAAGTTTATACTTCACCTCGAAACCGCAAGGTACAAGAGGAACATGATGAGATGAGATGAATAGCACCACATGTTGTGTACCATGGCTGATATTTAGTATTTTCTCTGTTGCTATCTTGATTGCCTGGATGTTTCAGCATCATAGTTATGGCAGTACTTTCCTGTTGGTACTCTGGCCGTGTCTCTAGTATTATTTGGGTATTCTAAGTACACTCCCGCTCCTCCATTTCGAACAGCATTGTGTGCTGACCCATCTGTGTAGACTCGGATCCAGAGGTCCCGCGGGTATTCTTCATCAAGGAAGCTGAGAGTGCGCTGTACACTGTTCTGTTCTTCCTTGTCAAATATTCCTCTCACGTTTGTCTGGATTTGTAGTGATAGTCTATGTTCATCTTTCCATGCAGTTCGCTCTGGCATATTTTTCAGCGGATACCAATTGTGGGAAGATCAGTGGTTTCTCTGCAGAATCGTTTGGCCTGGTGGATAAAACTGCTTCTTTTCAACCATCAAATAACTAAGTTTTCAAATCTGTTCCTCATAGGGTGGCCTGGCATGCTGATAAACGTTTCTGCGTTTTCGTATCTCTGGGCTCTCTCGGTGCTTTTGTCCTCCCCATCTTCTCCATCTCCACTATAGGGGTTGATCTCATCCCTCGTGTGGTGACTCTAAGTGCTTGATTTTGCAGCTTTTCCATCTCTTGTAGTATGGATTTTGATTCTGAACACCACGCAGGTGACCCGCATTCCAGGTATGGTCGTATGCTCTGTTAATAAACTTTGCTACGTATTTTGCCACTGGGACCCCATGTGGTTCCACTTAGTTTTCTCAGGATGGCTATTTTCCTTCTGCCTTTTGCTACTGCTTTGTTGATGTGCTTTCTCCATGTCAGCCTGTCATCAAATGTTACTCCAAGGTATGTTGGTTCTTTATCTTCTCTTAGGGGTATTCCATTTATATGGATGATCCCTGCCTTTTGTTATGGAGAGAGGGTAAATAGAGTGGCGCTGCACTTGTCGGTGTTTATGCTGACACACCATCTATTTGCCCATGCAACAAATGTATCTACAGCTCTTTGTAGCGATCTGGTGGCCACTGATGCATGTTCATTTGTGCTCCATAGAACCAGGTCATCAGCGTACATGCCGCTTTAATTCCATGTGGTAGTTTAGCAACACGATCATTGATGAAGATTAGAAAAAGTGTGGGGGATAAGACTCCGCCCTGGGGAACACCGTGACGCAGTAGAACTTTCTTGCTCTTGACTCCGTCTATCAGGACTCGGGCTCTTCTGTTGTGCAAGTATGCTTTCACCCATTTGCACATTCTTCCATTGATTTTATAGTTTCTCAGCTTCTTCGACCTTCTTTCCAGACTTTGTCAAAGGCTTTCCTCAGAACTATCCATACGCAAGCTCTAGTTTCTTCTCTTGGAATGCATCCTCAATTTCTTGAGAGATGTAGGTTGTCTGATCTTCTGTAGAACAGCACTGCCTAAAGCCAGCCTGCTGTGGCACAAGGATGTTTTCACTTTCAATGTACCACTGCAGTCTGTGATTGATGACGCGCTCCATTGTTTTGCAGAGACAGTTGGTGAGGCAAAATGGTCTGTAGCTGGATGCATTAGACCTGTCTTTCCCTGATTTTAGGGATTTTTTTCTTCTCTCCAGACTTGTGGAACGCTGCTTAAGTTCCAGCTGTTATTGAAGATCTGGAACAGTTTTGTTTGCCACTATTCCTAGATTCCTGATCATTTCATTGGAGATACCATCAGCTCCTGGTGACTTTCTCATTTTAAATTTTGATATTGCTAGTTCCAGTTCGCTGATTGTGATAGGTGCCTCCAGAACCTCATGTACTATTTCATTCTGTCCTGTATGTTACCATTTCTCTCGAAACCCTTGTTGTTTCTCTGGACTAATTTTGATGTTGTTATCTTGTACAAATGAGTCCGCACAATGGTCAGCTGCTTGCATTCCTATTAAGATGTTTCCGTCTTTATGTAGTGCAATTTTTTAGTTTCTCCTTGTGCCCTCATCGTTAAGTTGTTTTATTAGTTTCACAACTTCGTTGTGTTTGTTTCAAAGTTCAGTGACTCTGTTTTCTCCTTCCAGCTGTTCCGTCTAGCCTGCAACTTGGCCCATTGAAATTTGGCTTTTGCATGCTGGTTTTTATTGTGGTGCGTTTGGCTTGGTTTGGTCTCTGCTTGATTTCTATACACTTCCACATCATTGTGCAATTGTTCCAGCTCACTACTGCAGTATGGTTTATGTTGTTTACAAGCTCCTCATGGTACAATTTCTCTTGCTGCCTATAGAATGCATGTCCCGAACTCTTCAACTACTTTATTTATGTCTTTCTCAGTGTTCAGGTTTATAACCAGTATGCTGGAGCGATTCTTGTACAGTGCATGCTGTATAGGTCGTGTACTGTATGTGTGTAACCTACTGGCATGGTGTAGGCCGTGTGACTCAGTCTAAGAGACACGGTATTCTTGTCAATTATTATAAGCTGGCAAAGTGATACGTTTTAAACAAAATGGGTATGTAATTAAATATTAACAACTGTCACAAGTAAGTGCCTTCTCCTTGTGACTGACTCAGCTATATAGCAATAAGGTGTAGGTAGATGAGTGGTTAGCAAGTTTTAACTAAATCCTCGTCAATATAGGAACTCTTCACTGGCTCCTGAAGAAGCACGTGTGGGAATATTCCGAGTGCCATGATGTTGATTGCGGATTTAACATTTCAAATAACTAAATCCTCAGGTGACATATTTATTAATTAAGTTTCATAAACACGCGATTGTAATGGCAACCAATGTGACGTCTGGGTGCAACAATTTGATACACTTTAGCAGCCAGTTTACGTACATATCTCTCTTTATTAGCACTATTATCTGTTGTGACAGCCGTCTACTCATTCTGACAATATGGCGCACAGTAAAGCTACACACAAACACCCATATACTGGTCGGGTCATTGTCTGTGAACGACATCTGTATCAGTATTTTCTACATTCTCAACGCCATTACCTCAGTTCCAGAGCTGAGACCTAGAGCTCCCGAACCACACGCTCTCTCGAATTTTGTACTTGGTGCTAACTTCGGGACCATGTTCGTCACACTAACTCATATGGGGATCATCGGTATCGACCGCTGCATCCGTATAACTCATCCATTCTACTACATACATAACATCACTAATGGACGTATCACGAAAATTCTTCTTTGTGTGTGGATGTCTGGGTTGATCTACTTGGCTGTCCCAATATTGGTGTACACAAATGATTCGTACCACGAGAAATGCATCCAGTTACACCCCCCGTTGGAATATTTTTGTATTCTAGCTTCAGTTTATCTGGTGACTACCGTTGTTGCATTTGCTAGCTATTTTAAAATTGCCCATGTAGCATTTAAGCATAAACAGGCGGCGATTGCCAGAAGAAATCAATTTAATCTGGCAGTAGATGGAGCTACTATAAAAAATAATCATGCGGCATGGACGAGCGTGAAGTTCTTTGTCGTCTCGTTTGGTCTGTTTTCATTCTGCAACTTCCCGTCAACTGTAACCACGGCCATTAACTATGCACACGTCGTCCCATCGACTATTTTCATACCCACAACGTACTTGATTCCATTCGGTTCATTCGTGAATTTCTTCATATATATCTACATGAACAGAGACTTCTCTGAAGCTCTCAAAAAACAATTCGCAGACTTCAGGAAACTTTGCAGATGGCAGGCAGCCAGTAACAATTGATTGGTAATAATTCTTAGAATTACAATCATCATCATCATCATCATCATCACCATCATCATCATCATCATCATCATCATCATCATCATCATCATCATCATCATCATCATTAAAAATTCAAATGTATGCATTCCAATTGTGAATTTTAACACAGTCGCCACAAACAATATATTACACAATTTATTGCTTGGCATATTTCGGAGCTTCTCGTCAGGTGCGTACTGCGGAGTTGTATATTTATCTGAAGTGAATAAGTGAGAAATACATAACACACGTAGTCACTGATAGTGTTCGAATGTGGTAGTAGTCACTGATAGTGTTCGAATGTGGTAGTAGTCACTGATAGTGTTCGAATGTGGTAGTAGTCACTGATAGTGTTCGAATGTGGTAGTAGTCACTGATAGTGTTCGAATGTGGTAGTAGTCACTGATAGTGTTCGAATGTGGTAGTAGTCACTGATAGTGTTCGAATGTGGTAGTAGTCACTGATAGTGTTCGAATGTGGTAGTAGTCACTGATAGTGTTCGAATGTGGTAGTAGTCACTGATAGTGTTCGAATGTGGTAGTAGTCACTGATAGTGTTCGAATGTGGTAGTAGTCACTGATAGTGTTCGAATGTGGTAGTAGTCTCTGATAGTGTTCGAATGTGGTAGTAGTCACTGATAGTGTTCGAATGTGGTAGTAGTCTCTGATAGTGTTCGAATGTGGTAGTAGTCTCTGATAGTGTTCGAATGTGGAGCATTTGTGGTGAACACAAAACTGCAGAATGCACCTGACGAGATGTGACGAACTACGCCAGATAACACGTTGTGTGACATACTGTTTATGGCTGCCTTGTTTCTTTATCATCAGTGTCAGCAGAGTTATTATCATATCAATCTTTTTATCAAGTAGCGTGCCGACTGGCGTAAGTAATCATGTCTGTATGCAAACCTCGATGATGCTATTAATCATTTAATGTTCTCTTCGGGGAGGTGAACATCGTGCAGCCGGTGCTTCGTGCCCTCAAATATATCACACCACTATTCCCTCGGCTGTGAGAAGCCAACCACTTCTCCGCCAGTTTGCCTCTGCGTCGCCTCCACATCGGCGGTTCGCTATGCAATAGTCGATGTCATTGCCGCCATGTTGCCTTCTTCGTAGCCCGTTCTTGATTGAAGGAGCCGCAATCCTAGTTTCCCGCTAGGAAGCCGGCTCATTTGAAGGAGTCGACACGAGACAATCAAGTTCCAAATCTTAGATGAGAGATTGTTCACTGGCTTCGATGTTAGCCTTTTTAACACTTTAGCCTACAACTTGGAGACAGGAACGTGAACCATATTACTGCTGTAATTTATCTCACCCGAAATTCCGATTGTTCCAGAACCAGCAGAAGACCTTTTTGCTGCCTCGCCCGGTTGTTTGTGTGTCTGATTTCTTCGTGTCTATGTATGCTTGGCTGCTTAAAACGTCGTATACCTTTTGCCATACCTCTTGCGCCTGTCTTTTCGACAAATAGCCTGACAGTAAATCCGTCCTGTCTCCGACTTGCGACCATGTCACAGCACTTCTCCATCTTGTGTATGTGCTGCTCCTCGATTCCCTATTCGTATTGGACGGTCAATTAGATCAGCGTTAACCGCCGAGCCGACACGAAGAGCAGTGCACTGTAAGGTCACCACTGAAACTGTCGTATTACCGCTGGATAACGACCATAGATTTGATTTTCAGGTCAACTGCCAGCACTCAGTCATCCGTACATCGAGGATGGACGGTAAGTCTGCAGCAGTCTTCCTTGATTCCACGCTTCTGCTCATTTTGAGGAAGTAAATCTGCATCGCCTTGCAGTGCCCCCTCACCCGCCTTCTGTTCGCAGCCTTCTTGCTTCATCCACTATGGCTGCCAGCACAGTGAATACTTTGTTGTGACGGCATGAATTAAAGTAAAGGATGTTATTTTGTTATTTTGGGGCAAGTGCAGAAATTCAAATATCTAGACACGTGGATCAGATCAGATGGAAGATGCATCACTGAGATAACGAACAGAATAGGACAAGCAAAAACACATTCTATTCAATGAAGAACATTTTATGCAATAAGTTATTGTCATTAGAAGTTAGAAAAGTAATTCTTGTTTCTTACATAGAAGCAGTATTGACACACGGCTACGAATCCTGGACTATTATTAAACTGTCGAAAAAATGCAATACCCAGAATCCTTAGATGTGTAACTTTATACTGTAGAAGAATACTGACAATTCTTTGGACGGTCAACATGAGCAATCTGGATATTTTGAGGGAGGCTAAGTCGCTAAAACATCTTATTACAAATATCAGAAAGGGACAGTCATCATTTTTGGTCACAAAGTAAGAAGACAAACGTTAGAACATGTTGTGACAACCGGAAAGATTTGTGGAAAGAGAGATAGAGGACCGGGAGAGAAAATCGTTGACAGTCTTATGTCACGGGACGGAGTCAACACATGTACTAATCCATACCGTTGGACATTGCAGCTTGTGGAGACGTTTGATAGCTCACGACACTTGATCTCTCTCTCTCTCTCTCTCTCTCTCTCTCTCTCTCTCTCTCTCTCTCTCTCTCTCTCACACACACACACACGCACACACACACATACACACTCTCTAGCTCTCTCTCTCTCTCTCTCTCTCTCTCTCTCTCTCTCTCTCTCTCTCTCTCTCTCTCTAAGGCGAAAACTTGTATCTTTAATATTGTTTTCTAAACTAATGTATTGCTTCTACAATCAAACTATTGTGTTGCTTCTCAAGATAAATTAAATTAATAATGGTACATTTTTAAAAAAAAACTATATAAAAAAAAATATGTCTCCCGAGTAGGTGTGAGGGTTAGGAAAGAGAAAGGTAGGGGAGGGGAGGGGAAGAAAAGATTACTGTCTCTTCATGAAAGCTGAATTAATATAACTGTGGACGAGTTATGCCTCTGGAGAATAATTGTATTTGAATATTTTATGACAGCCTAGCCTGATAAATTTATAGATAGGCTACGTGTCTGAGTCTTGGTTGCATAGTCGTTAGAGAGCTTGTCTGCCAAGGTGACCCGTCTTATGCGAAATACGTGTGCAAGCTGCTTGGATGTTCGTCAGCTGTCTCCTTCAGCAATAGCCTGCATCTTCACACGAAGAACGGCCTGTTGTCGGTGTTGGCGAATTGGTCTTTCCTTCACGGAGTTCACATTGGGAAAATGATGGGCATTTCGTGTGGTCTTTGGCTTGCACAGGAAAGGAGCAATTATGGGGCGATCCATGGCTGTGAAGTTGGAACCGTACGATTACTACGACAGAAATACTAAAGTAGAACTAACATCATAGTAATGTTTCCGAAAATCCTGCAGCCGAAAGTAATTTACATTTAATTGTGTAATATTAAAAAAACACGGAAGTCGGAGTAGAAGTCAGAAGTCGTGGTGGGAGTGAGAACAGATCTGGGGCAACATTTTTCTCTAACGCCAGAAGGACTTGTTACTCGGTAGGGAGAGTTGTAATTGCATATTTGTTGAAAGAACGTGCGAATTAATTTAAGATTATATACTTAAATATATATATATATATATATATATATATATATATATATATATATATATATATATATATATATATATATATATATATATATATATATATATATATAAATATATATATATATATATATAGTTTTTATTTTTCAGATTTCCAAGGACGTTCGTGAAATTGATTACGTTGAACATCTAGAAAAGTAGTACGGCAGCAACAATACGTACCCAAACAGCAAGACATCACTGAAACCGGGCTTAGACATCTGCACCGGCATTCCTGTTTGATCACCGTTGTTCTATTACATGGTGTAAAAGTTACTTAAATACTTAGATATATCTCCTGGCGGTCCTATCAGCGAATTTCTTTGTGATCCTATTTACGTTCGGGCCGTCGTTTTTCAGCAACGGTTCAATGTTACCGCATCCGTAAATACTAGGCTCTTTTGGAGACCGGATGTCTGGCTTGGTTCGCTTAATGAATAGTATGTGTGGAGGCTGATATGATGTGATTTATTTGGATTCAAAGACATAATAGCAATGAAATGTTGACAGATCGATAACATAAATCGTATGATACATTCACTCACATCTCATAGTCTAAGGTATGATATATTTCTTCTTCGTCGGCGATCTGCGATTGCTGTGCGTCTATTTTACCAAGAGTCAATAAGAAGATTGTTCATTTGAGGTCTTCACTGATCCCCCAGAGGTTGTCTTGTAGAGTCGCTTCTCAGGGTCAGATTTCACCATCTGTTCCTTGAAGTCAGGACAGTCCTGTAGAACATGTTTTGTTGTTCACCTTAGTGCTCCACGTTTGCAAGTGGCAGTTAGTGAGACCAAATTGGTGTGCTCTAGGATATGAGAGAATACTGTCGGGATACCCAGCTACTCTATAGATTTAACATTTTGAACATTTCCGTGGAAATGTCAACCCTTTAATCAGACAGCCAAAACAAGACTATCACATTGCTGTTTTGTATACAAAGTGAAACATGTCGTGGTCACATATTATGTACACATATGGTAATTTGACAGGTATCAGCCTAACATTAGAGGCAGAAATATACGATTACGTAAAGACATATGATGAAGGTTTATTGACTCAGCACGTAAACTGTGTATATGAAACTCTGTTAACGATTTCTTCATTTCCATGCTTAGTTTTGCATATTCTCTAGAACATTGTGCCGAACGGTAGCACTTACTTTAAGTTGTCGCAATTCGAAGACACATCTTGGGGGGAAAAGTAAATCCGAATCATTCACTGGCGTTTTGTGTGGCATCCTACAGAGATGTGCAGAGAAAAGAACGTGGGAAAGCAAAGAGATAAACAGGTATTTACATGAGACCATTAGGAGCTTACACCTGATCCTAGATGCTGGTCTTCGTGGGCGTTGTGAACGCCCATGCTTATATGCATGGCATATTATTATTATTATGATGATTATGAAAGAATTGTAACGCATTATTAGCCATTGTAACTCTGAGTCAAAAAGGTTGCCAATCATTAGATCTGTTAGTAATTTAGAAAGGGACGAGTTTAATCGATATATGTTTAAAGGTGTTTCTTGACTACAAATCATAGTTGCTTCAAATGGCACCGATGTCCTGTTGAATGCAACAAGTATGTTGCAATACTCGGCCAACCAACTACTAGACCTTTCAATGTAATTGAATATTAATTGATTTTTTTTTAACATTCAATCGCGAGAAATAGATAACAGAAAAACATAAACATACGCAGACGTAGTGGATAACAGAAACAATTGTCAACTATACATATTGACTTGACAGTCAGCGAAAGGTTTATTCGAACATGGCTGAGGGAAATATCTCAACAATGAATGAGGCACGAGTGTGCTTAGATGAATTTGAATTTGGCTTCAATTTCTTGTATGTAGCAGTGCCCGTGAACCTAATCATGATGTGTAAAAGTGCGCTCGTGATTCTTACATTGTATAGAACGCCATCGCTACACACAAATGCTAACATCATAGTGGCATCGTTGTCCCTATCAGATGTGCTGTTGGGAACCGCCTACATCTTTATTGGACACCCCAACAATATATTGTTCAACATATCCGGTGACAATACACGGATCATCAAAACGTTTGTGCTCGGGGAATGGACCAGCTCCATTCATATTTCCATTGGGCATATGGGAATTATTGCCATCGATCGCTATATCCTAATTGCTCATCCGTTTTACTACATCAAACACATGTCCAAAAGACGCACATACATTTTACTTCTATGTGTGTGGATTATGGGTCTCGTCTTGTTATTTTTTCCACTGTGTATATACGACTACAGTCAGAACCATCATGAATTTATTTTCCTGCACCCACCAGCTATGTACTTTTTCATAAGTTTTTCCGTGTATTGTTTCAGTTTTCTAATTGTACTTGTGTCTTACTTAAGGATCGCCATCTTGGCTTTCACGCACAAAAAAGCAACAAATGCACGAAGACAACAAAATGGAAATTGTCAAGAGAATGCTTTCAAAAATAATCGTGCGGCAGCCTTTAGAAGTGTGAAGTTTTTTGCGCTGATGTTTGGTGTTTTCATAATATGTACATTACCACCTGCAGTAGTTGGTGGAATCGAGACGTTTTACACAATCTCTCGCTATGTTTACGGGTTCATCATGTATTTAGTACTACTGAATTCATTCATAAGCTTTGCAATTTACTTCAAAATGAATACAGCTTTTTCTAAAGCTCTGAAGATAACATGTTCTGATGTACTGACATGTATCTGTAGGCGGATGAATAAAGAGAAAGCTTAATAAGCATTGTATATGGGTGTGATCAGATCCGACCAATGGCTATTTTTACAGAACCTCATCTCATCTCATCATGTTCCTCTTGTACCTTTCGGTGTCGAGGTGAAGTATAAACATCGTGAGAGTGCCCGATTATGGGCTTCATGTGGTCGGTGGGGGTGTATGTGTGTGTGTGTGACGGATGTGTGTGTGGGTGGGGATATTTAGGAGGATGGTTGGAAGTATGTGGGTGTTGATGGGTTGGGTGTGTGGGTAGGGAATGTGTATTTTGGTGGGTGAATGGGTGTATGGGAGATGTGTGTGGGTTGGGGGATGGGTGGGGGATGGGTGTGGGGGTTGGCTGTGGGGGTGTGTCTGTGGATGGGATATGTCTGTGTGGGTGGGAGTGTGTGAGTTTCGATGGGGTAAATGTGAGTGGATGGAGGATGTATTTGTGGGTGGTGAGGATGTTTGTAGGTGGGGGATGTGTGGGCGTGTGGGGAGATGTGTGTGTGTGGGTGAGAGATGTGTGGGCGGGGATGCGTATGGGGAATACATGTGGGGGATGTGTGTGGGGGGAATGTGTTTATGGGTGGGGTGTTGTGTGGTAGGGGAGATGTGTGAGGGGTGGGGGAGGTGTGGGATATGCGGGTGGATGAAGGATGTATGTGAGGATGGGGGATGTGTGTTTGGCTGGGTGGTTTGTGTGTGTGTGGGTGGGAGGGTAGATGAGAGATGCATATGTTGATGGGTGGGTGGGTGATGTGTGGGTGAGAGTGGTTGATGGATGAGTACGTGAGTGGGTGGATGTGTGTGAGAGATGAGTGTATGGGTGGGGATGTGTGTGTGTGGGTGAGAAGATGTGTGTGAGCAGCGGATGTGTGTGGGTGGGGTGTGTGTGGGTGGGAGGTGTGTGTTTTTTAATGAGGAATGTGTTTGTGGGTGGGGATGTGTGTATGGGTGTGGGGATGTGTGTGTGTCAGTGTATGGGTGGTGAGATGTGTAGTTAAGGGATGTGTGATTGTGGATTGGAGATTGGGGGAGGGGGTGCTTGGCGAGTGGGTGGGTGGAGGATGTGTGGGAGGGTGAGTGTGTGTAGGTTGGGGGTGGGTGGGAGATGTATGTGTGGGTGCGGGATGCGTGGGCGATGGAGATTGTGTGGGTGGGGGATGTATGTAAGTGGGGGATGTTTGGGTGGGTGCGGGTTTTGTGTGTGGGTAGGTGTGGGATTCGTGGGTTGGCGGGAATATATGTGTGTGTGGGTGTTGGATATGTGTTTGGGGGATGTGTGTATAGCTGAGTGGTTGGGGTGTGTGGGTGGGTGGTGGAGGATATGTGGGTAGGTGAGTGTTCGTAGGTTTTGGGATGGGTGGAGGATGTGTGCGTGTGGATGAGGAGGATGTGTGAAGGTGGGGGATGTGTGGGTGGGTAATGGATGGGTGGATGCATGCATGTGTGTCTGGGTTTGTGTGTGGGTTGGTGGTAGATGTGTGTGTAGAGATGTGTGGTGGGTGGGTGATGTGTGTATGTGGGTGGGGAGATGGTGTATGTGGGGGGGGGGGGTGTTTGATGTGTGGATTGGGGATGGGTGGATGGATGGGGGCGTATATGTGCCTGTGGGTATGTGTGTGGTTGGGTGGTGGATGTGTGTGTGTGGGGGACACGCGGATGGATAGGGGATGGGTGGGTGGGGGATTTGTCTCATGGTAACATGCATTGTTTATATTTACAACATTCATTTAGCAATGTGTTTTTCCTATGTGAAAGCACTATGTACTGATGAACGAAAGATGAGTGATTGGAAGGGCCGAATGTAAGACAGGCCTGCGTGCCCAATTTGTTACCCTTTGAAAATAAAGTTCGTTCGTTCGATATTCCCATGGACTCTACTATTCCCTCCGTCCAACGTTTACGTGGTCGGCTTCTTCCTCTGTTTCCATCTGGTCTTTACAGAACCGATGGCAGCAATGGATGTCTAGCTTGCTCTGTCTCCTGCATTGAAGAGAGAATACGTCATCCTCCTTCCTGTCCACGCTATTATGTTATCCTCCCATTTTAAAAAGAAAACGCTGTCATTCTCTGGCACATCTATCCTCCAACCTTCCATGGGAACAGATTTCACTAAGGCATGATGTCTCTGTGACGGGCCAGCTAGCGAAGTAGATAGCGAACTGCGCTGGTAATCTATTGAACACAGACGGACCGGGTTGGACAAAAGGGCTTGTCGCTTGTCACAGTAAGTGAAAGACTGGTCGCCTCTTCCCCTTGCTCTATACCTATAACATGTGATATCACTTCACAGAACCTGGCAGGAAACTAGTATCATGGTATTATTATGGCTCTTTACGTGTCCAATATGTGTTATTTCTCCAAATGTTACTCCGTTTAGTAATTCTCAGTTAATTCCTTTATTGTTTAAGACTTATTTTTATTTGTGACTCTGTCTTTCCTTAATTTGCACCCCGTATTTCCATATATGCCAAATCTCAACAGTAATGATTACGTCTTCTCACTGCATGTTATATTACATGACTCTGCGCCGTGTAACAAATTGGTGTATGTATGTAGCACCAAATGGCTTTCAGTTTTAATGGGTGACATAATTGAATATTTGAATATTTTATCTGTCCCCCAATGAATGAATCAATTGAATATTTGAATACAAAAGATACCGACCATATTACTACTATTGGCATCATGCCGTCTTGACAGACGATAGTTTGTTACATTGTGCTTCAAACATGGCACAATAACTACAACTCACAGCGGAGGCAAGGGTTATACCTCTCCATAGCAAAAAGACTGGGCTGAATTGCAGAGACCATGTGTTGCCTATGCAGCTTGATCTCTGTCTCGGCTTGCCTTTATTACTCCAGAGGAAAGGTGACATCAATAGGTCTGGAACAAGACAAGCTGCAGAAGCTGCCAGATCAGCAAATCAATGCTCTACCTATCCACCTGTCGGAGCTTCGATCCTAGACCAGTTGCTGACCAAGGCTTATGGACTGGTCTGCCCTGCCATGGTGTTTAATCTTTATGTTGTTTACCTCGCACTAGAATAAAACTTGTAGCTTTGCAATTGCGCTCCTCCGCCCTAAGGTGTTGGCACAACTTGGAGTGTCGTATTGGCAAGCGCCGCCCAACATTCTCCAGAAAGTAGAGAGAACAGTCTTCTGGCATACGGCAGCTCAGTCACATCTGATTACCACCTGACAAACCATATGTTGCACAATATATAACCTGGCATATGTCGCTGCATCTCATTAGGTGAAAACTGCAGAAATCGCTCAACATAAAATAAGACGAACAACTTTAAGATGGCTGGCGATTTGGGAGACTGAGCACGCTTGGAAATGTACAATGTACGGGGATGTCAATCGTGGTAACATAACATAATAAAGCAAATATTCTACTAAATGACTACCACGGTAATTGTAAACTGACTGTCAAGTGTTTTTGTTTATACAGCAACTTCTTAGCTATTCGACTTGCAACTGCTTCGGCCTATTTTAATATCGTCCACTTTGTGTGTTAAACAACACGCGAAACGTACTGTTTCTATTAAACACACAATCGCATTCAAGCAACTGTGTTATCCCAGTCTTCTTTTATTCGTCTACCTGACCAGTTGGGAATGTGTTGTATCACCATATTATTTAATTGCCACTCTATTCTGCCAGTGTGGGTAGAGTAACACCTACATTGAAGATGATATATGTAATTAGATGTGGCTTGCGGAGAAACATGTTCTTTCATTGCTTCTGTGGGGATATAAGTGGTTTTAGTTTCTAATAACTGGAGCTGCAGCATACAACGTTCGGCCAACGGCTGTTATAAGTCAATCCTGTAGACATTGCATTACATCATCTCTCGACACGTTAGCTGAATATTTACCTGTCCGTGGATCTTTACAGTTTTCTTCGATATCCAGAACTTGTAGTTGACCATTAGGTCCAGAAATTATGGACCTAGCTCCATGTATCCCAATATGCCACGATACTACGGAGACGAGTGGCGGGGGGTGGGGGTCCTTTACATGTTATTATTTTATAATATATAACACTAGTGTCCTGTCTTAGCCAGATATGACTGAGCTAGCGTATGACAGTAGATGGTACTACCTGCTTTCTGTTAGCGCCGAATGTTGGGCGACGCTTACCAATCCAGACACCCCACATTGTGCCAACGGCTTCGGGCGAGGAGCGCAATTGGGAGGGTACAAGCCTTATCCTAGTGTGAGGAAATGCAATCTAAAGACTAAATGTCATGGCAGACCAGCCATGGTTGGCAACTGGTCTAGGATCGAAGTTCCCGCAGGCGGACAGTTAGAGCATTGCTTTGCTGCCCAGGCAGCTTCTGCAGCTTGTCTTGTTCCAGACGTATTGGTGTTACCTTTCCTCTGCGGTACACTATACAGGCCGAGAGAGGGATCATGCTGCATGGGCAACACATGGTCTCTAAATTCGGTCCAGGCTTTGTGTTATGCAGCGGTATAACCCCATTTTACAAACTATCGTATGTCAGGACGGCAAGGTGCCAGTCATATACAGTATAAACTTTTCCACCACCCCTCAATAATGTAACTTAAAACGTCAATCACGAAGCATTCGTCAATGCTCAACATCTGTCGATACAATCTGACGCAACAATAAAATACGTCCTGACAAGTTGTTAGAGAATAAATAATATATATTAAGTTATAAGTACTTTACGTTATTGTAAACATCATAATAAGACGGAAGAAAGCCATAAAACGATCTTAACAACATGACTGTTTAAAAGCTGTAGAAGTTAATGTATATAACATCGTTTGTTTTCTCACCTTATTCAACCCAAAAATGCTGGAAGTCCTATTGCATGAAGATACCAGGTGGTAAGTCGTCCTATTGAACGATTGCACATATTTTAATGGCATTTTCAATATTTAGTACAGGATGTATTTTTAATGACTGTGCAGTGTTTGAAAATAGTGCCATTCCAAGTTTTGTATCTACCTGTTATGTTACATAAACTTTACAGAGCGTGAATAAAAAACTTGGACCGGCAATATTTTCAAAAATGCACAGTCATTAAAAATACACCCTATATCTTTTCTAGGAGTGTGCCATAGATGTTTTGAAGAGAAATAATTCGATAACTGCTTGACAGTGTGGGGTCTCTCCTGGGTGTAGAGAACAGCTGCAGGAACCTTTGAAACCCCTTGTACATCATCCGGATCGTGAACAATGTTCCATCTGTTATTTAATGCACACACACCATCGTAATTTAATCATCTAATGGTAGTGGGGGTGTGGCTTCTGCGAAAGCTGCAAAGAATTCCATGGACGGACAGAAAAATTAATGAGGAAATTCTTCAAGAAACAAATAGAAATTTTAAATTGATTACAGACTATTGGGTATCGGCAGGTACGAACAAACGTTATTTTCAAAGGGTCATAAATTGGGCACGCAGGCCCGTCTACATTCGGCCCTTCAACCACTCATCATTTGCACATCAATTATCTATTATGTATGTTACATTCACATAATAAAACATTGTTGAATGATGTTAACATAAACAATAAATATAACAATGGTATAAGACAGACAAGCAGGCAGACGCACGCACGCAAGCACGCACACACACACACACACACACACACACACACACACACACACACACACACACACACATGTAACATATCTTGATCAGCCCTGACAAATCCCGAAACACAGCAAAGATACAGAGAGACAAACACTTCAGTGTTAAAGTGTACCCCAGATAGAAACACCTATGAACTTTAACTTTAACATTCGTCACCCCCCCCCCCCCCCCCCCCCCCCCCCGCCCTCAGCCCCCTTTTCATCTATAGAAAATTGTCAACGACTGGAGTTGTAAACAAGCTAAGAATAGATGAACATCTGGCGTTTGATCGCAGGCGAGATGGCGGAATGAGCCCATACCAGAAGATGCTTGTCAAAATCTTTGTCGTGAAGAATTAACGCGTGGCAAGAGACAAGGGCGACAACCGGGAAAATTATCCCCCATTGTTTCAGATTATCCCCCTTGGGTTTCTACAATTCCTAAAACGTCAACATTTTTACCGTCTAAACGTTGGGAAATTGGAAATAGCGACTTCAAAGAGACACCGCCAACACTGCAACGGAGAATTTAACGCCTACACCAAGGATTGGACGGGCAGATAAAATTACCCCTCTTCCCCCAATTACAGACATGTCAATAACCCCCACCCACACTGGAGTGACGTCGGTTTCGTGCGGAGATTTTGGCTAGCCATTGGAAGGGGCACGAGTACTTTTATTGACACGATATATGTAAATAAGGTGAGCTCAGCAGATGCCGGCGGAAGTTGTATATTGAGGTGCAATCACTAGAAATGAACTGACGCTACTAGACGTGTTGGCCAGTCGGCTGCTGTTGTTGTGGTGTTGTTTTCTTTTAAAATTCATGATATCTTTGGGAACAGTGGTTTCTTCATTGGGCTGTAAAGGTCTTTGTTGGGATAAAGATAGGGTATTTTCATAAATGGTAATGAATGACAACAGGAGGGTCATAGCCCTCAAGGCAGGAGGAGGAAAACGTCTTTCTAATGCGGGAAGAGAGATTCACCATTAATCATCAATGGCCTCTCCATTGTCCGAACATCAACCCCAGCATGATAAACGCTACTAGGCCCCTTTTAGTACTACTTCATGCTTTCCCCGTGCCACCACCCGCAGGATCATAACCCAGTAATTCCATTTGTGACTCATATTGAATAATGAACATTAGCAGTGAAACAATTGACATGTATATGTGTAGTGAAATAATGGGCATGTATCTGTGTAGTGAAACAATGGACATTTATCTGTGTAGATTGAACAATGAACATTTATCTGTGTAGTTCAAATAATGGAGCTAGGAAGGTGTTAATTTAATTCCTTCTTCAAGACAACATCTGGACAGTTAATTAATTAATTAGATATTATTTACATGTTTTGTTGAATGTTGTTGTCCTTTTTATTACAGGTTGAATATCATTATGCCACGTTACGTGAATATGCACACACTTTCTTCCTTTCCACAGATTATCCTAATATAATGTTATCTGTTGTATTATAGAGTTGTTTATTTACTTAGTATTTGGTGTTTGCGTCTTTACATGTGTGTTCTCGTTGATGATATTAGTCAAGCGACAACATTATTATGGAGCTTAGTTTGAGATGGACAATTACACGATCCATCGGTTTACAAAGAGTGAGTGCTATCCTCTCGAAGGTTCAGAAGAGAGTGAGTGCTATCCTCTCTATTTGCCTCTGTTAAGAAACAGCACTTTATAATTAGTCTATACCCCTAGAAAGTCTTATTGAGCCTTTTCAAGTTTCTTATACAGTTGGCTGTTAGAATTAGGGTCGTCATCCCCTATCTCTTTAATTAATAACCCCACAACATACAT
This sequence comes from Cepaea nemoralis, assembly GCA_014155875.1. Taxonomy (NCBI): domain Eukaryota; kingdom Metazoa; phylum Mollusca; class Gastropoda; order Stylommatophora; family Helicidae; genus Cepaea; species Cepaea nemoralis. Next base: position 74,208 of record JACEFZ010024864.1, read on the forward strand.
ACATACAGTTCACACATCCATACATTTTTTACATAAATACTCACAGTCATACGCCAACAAACACTTCCTCACACACATACCCACGACAATCACAAACCCATTATCAAACATTCACTCATACATACTTAAGTTATCTCTCTCTCTCTCTCTCTCTCTCTCTCTCTCTCTCTCTCTCTCTCTCTCTCTCTCTCTCTCTCTCTCTCTCTCTCTCTCTCTCTCTCTCTTTCTCTCCCTCCCTTTTTTCACTCCCATATACGCACATTCATAATATTTTTATCACAGTTTGATGAGGAGTACACTTGAAAACTTAGTGACAACTCGCAAATTTGATTTAAAAAGAGCAAGGAGGGAGATAAAGAGATAAATACATAGATACCTTGCCCGGTGCGAATTATTGCGTGTAGAAGGATTCTGTACACTGAACTTACAAATTACAAGATACTTTGTCTCGTCTAACAAATAAATGCCATATTCCACTTAAACAAACAGATATAATCAGACGACCTATTGCCATTGCTGCTAACAAAGCCAGGTCCCAGTTGTCTAATCTCTCTTGTTATTTCTCTTAATAGCTCAGCGAGCCCATGGCAAACGGTGGGTTATCGTTCTTGCTGCGAAGAACATCACTCGGGTGAGAGAAGTGGCTGGGGGTTCATAGCCAAAGCCAATGGTCGACGTTTGGGGCAGGAGAGCCTGGCATATGATACCACAACATCCAGCTTAAGAATGGAGGTGGAGGCGGTCACTGCGGCTCTCCGCTGGATGGAGAATACGACACACACACACACACACACACACACACACACACACACATCGTGATTGTAACTGACTCAGAAAGCATGCTGACGAGGGTGAGGACGGGCAGACTTCGTGCGGAGTGGCTTGCTTCGCTTCGGAGGTCACGGGTGACAAGCATCGCCTGGATCTTTTCTCCGGGGCATGCCGGTGTGCTGGGAAATGAACAGGCGGACAGATTGGCTGGCTCTTCAGAATTTGGTGGAGTATTGATACATGACAAGGCAGACGTGGTTGCGGCCTTGTGGGAGCACGTGCACACCTCGGAGGAGGAAATGGATTACCATGGTCTGGCAAGAATGAGACAACGAGGAGTGACTAGGGGATCTGGCCGACGCTCAACGCTCAGAGGAAAGGCGAGACGGACATATAATCAGATTGCTACTGGTACTATTAGTGTTGGAACTCTTCGCTGGCTGCTGAGGATGGGGACGGAGCGCTTATGGGAATGCCCCGAGTGCTGTGATGTCGATTCCTAAATCAATCAATCAATCAATCAATCTTGCTGCGAAGGCGGCTGACTGGCTCGTGTTTAATGTCGTTGTTCTGTCATGCGCGCAACGTGAAATCTTACATTTCTTGTCTATTAACTGTTTACTATTATTACTGTTCTACACGGTATATAAAAGCTATTTGTATTACACACCAGCAACTACATATCATGCATTGGTACACACAAATATAACTATAACATGTCATACTTTAGTAGACACAACTATAATAACAACACGCCATGGATTAGTATCACACATACAATATAAATCATGAGCGAGCAACTGATTTTTGTGAGCAATTTTTGCAGTGATTTCTTTTATTTCAGTTCTCTCTGTAATTGTTTGATCACTGCAAATGTGATGGCACATATTCTGTCACCATTTACTTTAACTCCACTTATATTTTCTAGTCGCTTCATGCATCATATTCTCAGAATAAGCCCAGGTTAGTCCTGATAATAATAAACAACCAAACCCCATTCGTTTTTCAGACTGGGACAAAAGTTTTATTCCTTTCTTGAGTGTTATATTCGTCATTTGGTTTTCTTAAGACAATAACAAAAAAGTTTACTAATTGTCAGCAAAGTATAGAATGCAAGAGTGCCACAAATACAAGGGGGCTTCACAAGAAAACTTTAAAAGTGTGATAGAAATTGCAATAACCATGCCATTGTCTTGTAACCTGTCAATATTATTGTTAGGGATGTCAAGAGCGTTATTGAAGTGACATCACGGTACAGACGAACACGGTGACGTCATAAGGGTAGTTTAAAGATGGTCGCCCACTTTTGATACGGACCAAAGAGGAGCAGCGTTCTTCTCCGTTTTTTTTTTTAATTAGCGGAGTGGTGAAACCTACAGAAATTAATCGGAGAATGAAGGTCCAGTATGGTGATGCATGCCTGTCAGTCCAGCAAGTGTATGAGTGGAGTAGGAGGTTTCAAAACGGCGTGACTTCTGTGACAGACTGTTCACGACCGGGTTAGGCACACAGAATAGTGACTCCAGGGAATCCAAGCACTTTATCGGCGCTGGAGTACTTGCATTGAACAAAGTGGTGGCTACATCGAAAAGGGATTCATTTGTTCTTTACTTTCTTTTCAGAATATATTCACACACACACCTAAAACAGATTAAAGTTTTCATTTGACACGCCTTCGTACGATGACTGTCTCCTTAATAAAGGTGTCAGAAACGCACTTGTATATGTATCATCGCCCACTAAAACCACACTTGCTTACGATCGTTGATTTCACGCTCTTGTCAATAGTATTTCTCCGAGTTTGTGTGTAAACACAGCCAGACGAGGTAATGAGTTGCACAGTTGAGTTCCAAACTATGTTTAACACCTTTTTTTAAATATAGCATGTATTCAGGCAAGGTTCACAACTCGTATATTCCGCACGCAACTCGCGTTTTCCCACTTTGAAACACATGCACGGAGCTGGTGCGAGTTCTATTGAAGCTGTAATTGATTCTCATCATCAACATCATCAACATCATCACCATCATACGCCCTGTCAACTGGCGTAGGCGATCATGTACTTCCAAAGAGCTCAGTACTTGGTGTTGTGGATCAACTCTGTTGATGATATTCTTCCATGCCTTTGTATCAGCCTCTAAAAGTATTGCATATCTGAGAGCAGCTATTATGGTTTTATAACTTGTGGGAGCGACGATACCAACTGAACCTTCAGGCACCGATATAAGTGAACAACTCTGTAGCTGATCAGATCAATCAGTTGTTCTGGCAATCAGAGAATTTGATGTCAAAGGCGGCGGTGGAATACACCCTTGTGACTGTGAAAGTCAAACAAAAATCATCTGCTTATCTTCGCAAGGATTGAAAGAATTCGTGAAGAGGAATCAACAACTATTACAATATTAATCTGAATGCCTGCATCGCTGTGCATGTATTACAGAGTAAACGGTTAGAATGAAGTATTTAAGCTGAGTCCCGATGGTAGTTTCAAAAGGTTTTATTTACCGAAATAAGTCCACAAGTATAAAACAAGTTACATGATGATTTCAGAATACAATCGATGTTGACATGTTCAGATCCAGGCGGTAACTAACTACCCTAAGCACTGCGTCACGGCTTGAGCGTCCTTCCCTACGTCTTCCTAGGATGCTCAACCGTGCCCAGTTCTTGCACGTCAACCCCTCCTAAACTATTAACAGAGACGATGCTCTGTTACAGACCTCCCTTTCTTTAAAAAGACTTTTCCTCAAAAGTCTTAATCCCTAACCTACTTATTCTAATTATTCTTTCCCTCACTAAAACTTTAACCCCAATATTATTTCTCCAACTCATCTTAAACTAACTAATGAACTTTACCTCTACATCCTTCGAATCTAATTCTCCACTTGTCTCTTATAATTCTCTCTTGTCTCTTATAATACTCTCTTATCTCTTATAATACTCTCTTATAGCTAACCGCTATGTTATGAAGTGATACTTATACTTCTTCTTCGTTTCTGAGTCTACAAGGTTTCATAAAAAAAACATAGTTCATAAGGATATTTCAATTCATATATACAATTGTTCAAAAAATCGTTGGTATATACTTTGCGTTATGTAACTTCTCATTCTTTCTCAACATCAACAACACAACACAGGATAGACAGAAAAGATGGGGTGCGCACCCAGTTATGAAGATATAATGAAGTAGTCAAAAACAATCACATTTACCTCCCTTGCAAACGTAAAAACTTTTACAAATAAAAGTTTTTCAAAAACACATCTACATCTCTGTTTGTTATAAATTAAGTTGATCCAAAATTTCTTCCATATACTTAATATTTGTGCCGCCATCCACACCTATGACCATATTTCACCTGTCCTATGTCCCCTCATGAAACCATTAACCATGTTCATTTTCCATGAACATATTGTAAATTAATTAACGCTGTTTATCACAGCTCCTATATTTTACCCCCTCACATCCCATGACAAGCATCCTATATACATATCTACCCTGTAGCAAATGCACTGCCATCTACAGCCCCTGTTATATCAATTCTTCATTTACCAGCTTCTTACATTTTCTAACTATCACGGCCTCTTTTTACACCCGCTATAGACGTTAGTCACGTTTATTCCTCAATATAATATGGCATCCAATCCATATACCTTCAATCAATGCTGACCTAATGCAGCTCCTATTTTAACTCCCTAGAACCCTTTTATTTGTGTAGGATCCATCAATCCATCATAAAACCCCGTTACCCAAGCATTTCATGTGTTTCTAAACACTATGTAATTAAGCTCCCATATTCCAATCATTCATGCTGACTGGTGCAGCAGCCTTCTTACTTTCATGAGTCCGAAGTTCATAATACTCATGTTTACTAAACATTATTACTCACATGGGAAATATGTCTCTCTTCTAGTCCACAGTCGTTTGTTTGCCATTTTCTGAACGAAAGGTTTCAAATAAGGCCCTGTCTTATTACTCTTTATTCTAAACAAAACAGTAATACTTGTGAACAAAATTTTAAACAATTTTCAACTCATTTGTAAACAAGGGTAAATACTATTCAATATGCAAGACAATTCAACTAAATTCATAATTCGTGAGCCAAACAAAACGAAGTCAAAACAGGATATCATACCCCCCACGTTTTGAAGACACATTTTCTTTCCCCTCATATCAAATAAAGGTAATTAACCAATTCAAAGAAAGACATTATTCAAAATAATATGACATACATCCTATCCATTGTTAGTCACTTTTACGGACTAACAATAAATTATTTATCTATTAAGAAAACTCGACAAGTCAAATCTTAAAATCAAATAGCAATAAAAATACATCTTCAAGACCACACGAGAATTTGCATCCATATTATCTAACCTATTACTAAAATACACAACATCATGTCTACTCCTCAAGTCAACTCAGAACAAGTATTAATCATGCCATTTACCACTCTGTTTCTATAAAACACCGGTAGTACACAGCTACCGTATTTCACCAATTATCAATTTCCTCTTTAAACCACAAAATTTTCATCCTGCTATCTGCAGTATTTTCTATCACTTTATCTACTGTGTCTCCATTTCTTCAGTAACTCTAGATTTTTCTGTATAAGTGCTATCTCCACATCAATGTCTTCATCCGCTAGTAAAGAAATATTTTCCTTCATGCTACTATCTCTATTAGATTCTGAATTTTCATCCATTCCTTCTTCTTCATCTGTATGTCTATTGCTAGCAGCCGCTAATTTTTTCCTTTCTATATTCAATCTAATCTGTTTATCATAGTTTCTTAACGATCTTTCGAGTAGTGGCATGTCATCGTCGCTTGATGAATTTTCTCTGATTCTCCTCTGTCTTTTCACCTCTCTTTCTCTCTGTCTTTCTATTCTCCTTTTCACTGCTTGTCTGGTATTTTTGAATGGAGCGGTTACCTCTTCTTCCATAGATTTAACACTATCATAACAACCATCATACGTATTCCTCTCTTCTTTCATCAACGTTTTCGGTATTGTCTGTTCATAAGTATCATCGTAAACTGGTGTTGTTATTAATTGACTTTGTACCGGATCTTTTCCAAAATCTAGGGGTATTGTAGTTCTTCTGACGAGTTGTCCATCTGAATATAAGTCGTCTGACTAATAATAATAATAATTATTATTATTATTATTGTCTTTCTTATCTTCATTATCTCTTCTTAAGTGCTCTACGTGTGCCCTTGCTACATGTCCTGTGATTTGGTTCTTTATAATGTATGATACAGTACCTAACCTTTCTAAAATATAATAACCTGGAATCCAATGAGCATCAAAATTGGAGTTCCTTCTATGCTTCTTATAATAAACTCTATCACCTACTTTAAATTCCTGTAATTGTGTATTTTTGTTTGTGTACCTTTTTTGTCTTTCTCTGGCTTTAATTATATTGTTCCTTAACCTTACATGCGCTTTGTGCATTTCTTGTAAAATAACTTCCTGAAAATTTTCCCCCATATATTTACGTCTTGGTTTTAACAGATTGTCAATTGGTAGTATAGGCTCTCTCCCGTGTAATAAGTAGAATGGTGAAAACCCTGTCCCCTCATTTTGATTAGTGCGTATCGCAGGTCCTAAGTAAAGGTCCCAATCTTTTTCATGTTCTTCTACAATTTTTGCTATTATGTTATACAATGTCCGATGTTGTCTCTCATTTTTCGCATTTGAAGTAGGTCTATAATAGGACGTTTTTATGTGGCTTATATTCAAATCTTGTAATAACTTTTCGAACTTCTTGTTCACAAACTCCTTACCATTATCTGTGAGTATGATCTGTGGGCAACTAAATCTTGGTATGTACTCCTGTAGAAAAATATTAATGATGGTATCCGCGCTTTTATCCGGAATAGCATAAATCTTCCGGCCACAGACTATAGATATCCACGATATGAATTAAATATACGTTCCCCGATAGTGTTCTAGGGTGAGGACCTGATATATCTAAGCTGACTTTTTGCATAGGAAACTGAGGAATGTCTGTATCTTGTAAGGGACATTTGATCGTTTTCATATTTCTTAATCTACACTTCTCACACGCATCGACGTATTCACAAGCAGTTTTAAATAAGTTCGGCCAATAATATTTATTATTGAGTGCTTTTACTAACTTATCACGACCAAGATGACCATTCTCATCATGATATGCCTTTAGAATCTCAATTTCCAAATGTTTTGGAATGTATTTTCTCAACTGTTCGCTTTTTTCATTCACGTAATATAACTGATCGTCATCCTGCAAGACTAAATAATTCTTCTTATATTTATTCTCACCCGTTTCGTTTAATTTCTGTTTTATTTCTACAACTTTTGGATCTAATTCCTGTTCTTCTTTCATATTAAATTGCATCAAATGTGGGTCTTCTGCTTTAGGTTCAGATTCTAGATCCGAAGGTAAACTCCTAAAATCTTCTCTATTTAGTATGGCAGAATCTAATATATTTACTTGCCAGTTTCGATCGTCTATTTCGGGTTCACCCTCATCCTCAGTGCTTCCTGACGTCTCTGGATACGGGATTCTGGATAATAAATCTGCACAGGTGTTGTCCCTACCTGCCACGTATTCTATCTTCGCGTTGTACCCCTGCAAATTCAACGCCCATGTCTGTATTTTTCTGTTCTGCACTGGAGCATCTAATAAAGATTTTAAAGGCATGTGGTCAGTTCTAATAATGAAATTTGCGTTATGTAGATAATAATTAAGTTTCTGAAGAGCATAATGAATAGCGTAGGCCTCCTTCTCTATAGTCGACCATTTACGCTGGGATTTGCTAAGTTTGTGTGACAAAAAATAAATTGGTCTTTCATTCTTAACTCCTGGTATTCCTGATCTTTCTCCTTCATATGGTTGTGCTAAACATGCTCCTATTGCATTATCTGAAGCATCTGTATACAAAATTAACTGTTTATCCAAATCTGGATGTGTCAATAGTGGCACTACTGTTAAGCTATTTTTTAAAAACTCAAATGCTCTTTGACACTCATCATTCCACTTAAATCTAGCAGTATTTGCCAGTCAGGTTAGTAATAGGCTCTGCTATTTTTGAGAAACCTGGAATGAAACGACGATAGTATCCACATGTACCGATAAAAGCACGAACTTCTTTTACGTTAGTTGGAGCAGGTAATTCTCTAATAACCTTTACTTTATTTTGATCTGGTTTAATTCCGTCCCTATCAATGATGTACCCCAGGTATTTAGTTTCTGTTTTTAGAAATTCACATTTACTGAGTTTCAATTTAACATCATGTATTCTTAATCTGTCAAATACTAATTTTACATGTTTCAGGTGATCTTGTACGTCTCCTGCTGTGTAGATCAAAATGTCATCTATGTATGCTAATGCAAACTTTTGCATGCCTTCTAATACTTGATTTATTAATAGCATATAGTGAGAAGGCGCCGTCTTGACCCCAAAAGGCATTCGTAGAAATTCGTAAGAACCTGCGTGTGTACAAAAAGCACTTTTCTTTTGAGCATCTGGAGACATAGGGATACACCAATATCCTGACCCAGCATCTAATGTAGTGAAGAAGGTAGACCCATTAAGTAACCCTAATATATCGTCGATGACCGGCAGTGGGTAAGCTACATTCTTAGTGATTTTGTTCAACGCCCTGTAGTCACAGCAGAAACGATGTGAACCATCGGCCTTGGTCACTATGACGATCGGAGATGACCATTCCGACTTTGATCGTGTTATTATTCCTGCTTTCAACATGTCTTCTATTGCCTTTTCGACAATTTCTCTATTCCTTAAGGGAGTTCTATACGGTTTCAAACTAATTGGTGGATGATTTCCAGTATCTATTTCCATAGTAACTGTTTTGGTCTTCCCCAATTCTAAGTCGTTAATTGCAAAAACATCCTGATTCTCTTTTATACGTTTTTCTAATATTTCCTTATTTTCTAGTGGAGCTTTTAACTGTGCTAATAATTCTAGTTCTCTTGTTATTTTGTCTACTGAATGTATTTGAGATGTATGTCTTCTGAATGGATGGATCAATTCATCATTCTGCACGTTCCATCTTCTTCCACGTCTATTCCTGGTATTGATTCTTTCCATATGGGTTTCTGAATATTTCGGCATTTCTACTCTATCTGTTGCCCATACGCTGTTAGTATCATGTTCTACTTTGGCTATTACACATCCTTTATACAATTTAATTTCTCTGCCTGTGTTATTAATAATCATTACTGGAAAAGTTAAGTGTTTATTTAATGTCATTATCCCATCTGGAACTTCTAAACCAGGCTCATCAATCACTTCCCTTTGTAATTCTGTTATTCTAACTGTGTGTCCTACTAAATAATACGGATTTCTTTTCACTTTTGCCTGTATCAGATTAACCGTCTGTGGTTTTAACGTCGTGGACGTTTTAACTCTAACCAGTGCTGATATGTGCATGTCTTCTTCCAAATCTACATACACGTCTTTGAATCTTAATTTGTGCAGATCAAAGAAAAGTCTTACACCATTTTTTAGTAAGAAATCCCTACCTATAAGCATGTTTCTATTTAAGTCTTTCACTACATGAAAAAGATGTCTTACGTTGATTCCTCCTAATTTGAGATTTATTATCGTTTGACCAACTACTTGTAAATTTTGTCCTGTAACAGAGTGAAGATTATCATGACTCCTGAATATTTTACAATTTTTTATTATTTTGTATAGAAAATTTTCTTTGATTACACTAACCTGAGCTCCTGAATCAATTAATGTACGGATTCTATATTTCCCTATTTCTATTATGCATGAACTGGGGTCCTTTTTATTTACTGAAAATTGTTTGATTTCATCCATTTGAGAGCACTTTCTACTCGTCCTGCTAAACCTGTCATCAAAATATTCTTTAAATCTTGGGACCTTGTTATCTTCCCTCCTACCGCAGGTCCTATTCAATAGGTGGGACGCCGGTTTTCCTGCGTTCTTGGGCTTGTAAAATTCCTGTGTCTGTCATTGACATTTCTATTTGATCTGTTATTGACATTTCTATTTTGTGTATTCGACTGGACACGCCTGTTACCACAGAAGCGTTAAAATTTGTCCACGTTGGCCACAACCCCAACAGACTATATTTGTGTTAATTGTGTTACCTACCGTCTCTCTTATAGGATTTCTCATTTGTCTTCTTCTATCATAAGCATTTTCGTTACCTCCCTGTAACGTCTGTATTCCTCCTCTCCTATTCCATCCGAACCTTGTTTGTCCGATCTCCATGGGCTCTTCTAATCCTATCTTCCCGACTAGTTCCTATTTCTCGTCCTACTCTCAGTCTAAATCTTCGTCTCAAATTCTCTTCTTGTACAGCTATATCCACAACCTGTGATAATCTCTCAGGGTTTTCTCTTATTAATTTAAATTTCAGTCCATCTGACTTGATACCATCTACAAAAATCCCTGCTAACATTCGTTCCACTTCCTCCCCTCGTACGTTCTGTCCCAGGAATGCTTCTTCAGCTAGGTTAATCAACCTATCACTAAATAATTGTACAGTTTCTCCAGTGTTTTGTTTGGATTGTCTTAACACTGAAAACGCATACTGAGGATCTGTGATTTCAGCATACTTGCGGGCCAGGTCATCCTTGAACTGCTCCCGTGTCTCATCAGTCCTTGCCTCTAATTTTCTTCGGATGTGATCTGAAACTGGTTCTATTGTGGCCTGATAAGCAATTTTCATCCTTTCCTCATCTGTTGCTGCCACCAAGAATGCATGTTTTTCTATCGAAGTTATCCACTTCTTAAAGTCTTTCGCCTGTCCACTAAATTTTTCAATCTCTGTTCCTATTCCTTGTTGCTTTATTGCTGTGTTGAGTCTGTCTATTGCCGTGCCTACTCCAGTTAACACTTGTGTTAATAAAACTTGTTCTTCTGCCATGTTGAAATATGCTGAAATAGTTTAATTCCTTAACAATTTAGTTAATAAATATCACTAAATATATGAGCTTATTTCAATTAAACAAGACATAATCAACTGTTTTTCCTCTTATAAATATCGAATGTTCAAATTAATAAATCAATTTTATCTAACACACCACATTATTTTATATTGGTTAAACCTTAATTAACTACCGTTAAAGGGCTGAAACACATCGTCCGTAGGTCCAACAGGAAAGTAAATCCACATACGTCGGCTGAGGGTTATGTTTGACAAGTGTAGGCTTCACATAAAAAACAAGCGTGTCATGTTCTTCTACTCCATCAGCAAGAGGACAATTCTGGACTCTTTATTTCACCCATTGTCTCATCTGTGTTATCTTGTGTTGCCCTGATATCGTCCTTGCCAAAATCTAATAAAGTCGATCTAATCAATAAACAAAAAATTATTACACAATTATAATAATTGTCCTAAAATCAACATACCGTTCATTTTATATAAGGATACTTGAAGCTGTAATTTCTTAGATTTCTCCAAACGACGACCTTATCTTCTAGTTGTCCTGTCGGTTTTTGGATCTCCCGGAAAGCAATCTCTGGTAGTTACGTCAATCTTCAGACATCTCTGGCTTCTCTAGCGCGAGGAGTACTTCCACTTTCACCCATAGTCGGGCACCCCAGACTTGTGGCTTCTTTTCACCCGATAAAGGGCACTTCTGGACGACTTCACCCGGAAAAAAATGGCACTTCTGGACGACTTGAAACGGCTTAAGAGAAATGAAGCGATTACAATAGGTTCTCTTTTTCAGCAGTTCGGCAACCCACTATGCCCACCCGCGTCCAAAAAGACCAAAGCAAGTAAATCGCATTCTTCTTGACATCTCGATAATCTGTAGTTTTCAAATTGGTTGCGGCTGTTTTAATTTTGAGAGTTGAAAAATTTCTTCAATCTTGGGCAGTTCTAGTAAGTAAGTGACCTTCAGACAAGCAAGGTCAATCAACGGCTGCGATAACGGCAGGTCAAAACTCACAGCATAGTGACGACAGTCAGATCACTCCAGTTCATGATGACAAACAGCTTCCGATTCTGACATACAGCTTACGATGGTAAGATCTACCAATTCATTCGACTATATATGGCGGCGCTCCAATCGAGTAGCCGAAAAAATGCTTTGTGGTGGTTCTATTGTAAGTTACACGCTTTCATAAGGTGGTCTGGTCTGGATCTTTTGAGTACTGCTTTTAATAAGATTCAAAATTCACTCGGTAACATCATACATTGTTGTCGTCGCAGCAAGCCGAGAAAAGGTGTTCAATAAAAGTTCTCCGCTGTGCTCTGCTGTTTCTTAGTACTTCTGCATTGTGTCCGCGACATCTAAGTCCAAACTCCTGGTTAAGCGGCAAAAATTTTACTCTATTACAGAGTAAACGGTTAGAATGAAGTATTTAAGCTGAGTCCCGATGGTAGTTTCAAAAGGTTTTATTTACCGAAATAAGTCCACAAGTATAAAACAAGTTACATGATGATTTCAGAATACAATCGATGTTGACATGTTCAGATCCAGGCGGTAACTAACTACCCTAAGCACTGCGTCACGGCTTGAGCGTCCTTCCCTACGTCTTCCTAGGATGCTCAACCGTGCCCAGTTCTTGCACGTCAACCCCTCCTAAACTGTTAACAGAGACGATGCTCTGTTACACATGCATCGCGAACGTCATGAAATTAGCATTCACAACTACAACTATTAAGAATACAACACAATGTTTTATGAAACTTGCTCTGGTTCGTGTATTTACTAGCATATCCCAGTGTGGCCAATGACGTACAGTCGCCCACATTTCTCAAGTCGGACGCCGGTCATACAACGCTTATTAGAGTTCACCGTTAGAATTTACACACCGAACCTGGCAGAAAGTAATCATATCTAAGAACAGTTGTTTGAATCCACGTGAGAAATTCTTGTTGAAGTGTAAATATATGACAAAATTCACGAGTGAATGAATGTCGAATAAGTAGAACATACAAACAAGTATAATATCTGGTATGTTGTATGATAAACGCACCATTGTTGTTGCTACAATTTGAGGGAAAGTGAACACAAAAAATGTCCCAAACAGGCAAACGAAAAATTTAACGCTTTTGATGGCGGCGGTTCGATTGTTCCCAAATTTGAGAACATTCTCGGGGTTTTCAGATTGTAGTCTACGGGCAATGGCAGCTTTTTTATGCTTGTAAGCCAAATGTGCTATTTTAAAGTAGCATATACATATTATAACGTATTCAGAGAGATTTAGTGAAGTATTGATAATAAAATACTCCAATGGAGGTAAAACAGTTATGCAGTGTGTATGATACTTGCCATCTGTATAGAAAATTAAGGGGACACTGAAATAGACCAGCCCAAACAACCAAGCAATAAGCAGTACTGTTATGAGACGACGTTTTGTTATATTTACAATGTAGTAAAACGGGTGGGCGATGGTTATATAACGGTCAATGGCAATAATCGCCATGTGTGTACATGACAACGTTGCAGTGCCGTATCCTGCTCCAGCGTAGAAAGCATCGATGTAGTGAGCGCCCGGCATGTCATATGGGATGTTAGAGCTGTAGACCAATCCTTGCGTAAAGTCGGTTATTGCCATGAGGCAATCAAGTAGAGCAACTGACAGTATAAAGATGTTTGTGTTGGTGTGGAGGGTTTTCATCCTCAGTATCGTTACAATTATCAACAAGTTCAGGTTTAACACAATGAATCCCAACAGAGTTCCGAGGTAAAGGATCTGAAAGTCACCTGCTACCCTGATGTAGCATTTGCTAGGAACTGTTTCGTTCATCGCATATGATTCTCTCGAACTGTTCGTTATATCTCTCTTTCACTATACAGTTACAGCGACTATTTTCACGTTTAGATCGTTCGTTACACCCCCAGCTATACTAGTACGGTAATTTTATCCACTTTCGGGCACTATTGCTGCAGTACATTTGTTCACTCCTTTGGTGAGCTGACAAGATTATGTCTAGACTGATGAGGTGAAGGCTTTTTAAGATGGAGTGGCAGGTGCAGCATACAAAAGACCCATATATATATATGTTTAGAGGCCGATTCGGCCGGGGGGGGGGGGGGGGTCAACAGATCGTCTCGGTGACACTCATAGATGAAAACACAGGCAGACGTTCAGTCAGGCTGACACTGGTACCGTCAGCATGGCGGGGGGGGGGGTGTCTTCGCTGGCTACTGGAGAAGAAGACAGAGCAAGAGTGGGAATGTCCCGTGTGCAACGATGTTGATTCGTGATTTCATATTCCATATTTGTTTACAATAAGACAAAGTTACAAGAGTAGAGGTTTCCACTTCAACAAGGACTGTTTCCGTAAATGTCCGCTTACAGATTACGCCAAAGAAGCCGCTCTTTTCACTTTCATGAAGCAATAGCCAATCACATGCCCAGTTGCCGCTGAATTTAACTGCATCTCTGCCGTTCATTGCAGTGTCTGCTGTTCATTGCAGTGTCTGCTGTTCATTGCAGTGTCTGCTGTTCATTGCAGTGTCTGCTGTTCATTGCAGTGTCTGCTGTTCATGCTGATCCCTCTATCTATGTCTCTACTGCTAAAAACACACAGCAGTGACTCCTTGATGTTCGTCAGCTTGTGTACCTGAAACAGAATATAAGCGACTGCTAAAGACTTTTAACAATTACATCATTTTTTTTAAAATAGAAAGGCTTGAAATGTATATTGCAATTTGTGATGCATGGAGGACTATTCTGTGACAGAACAATTGTTAAAACAATATAAATAATACAAAATACAGGGCAGCATGACAAACACAATTATGCAAAACTATGTAAGTTTCGGCAACAAGCCTTCATCGACAAATACACAATATATATCCTGCTCATTGTCTGCAATCAACACTGCATCATCGGCATATCTAATGTTATTGATGTTTCGTCCTCCAATGCTGATTCCATTTATCAATCGGGATGAGTGGACATTGCAGGGGTGCTCTTTGCTGTTGGCAAAAGTACCACAGAGCAGATTACCCACATTTCCAGGCAACTTGAAAGTTTGCTAAAGGGTGAGATGGTGATCCACAGCCATGTGGATTTGGAAAGCAGGTGGAAACTATCACTTTATGCATTTCAAGAAATTAAAAATTGAAACCGATTGCCACGAGTCTGGTTAAGTAAAGTTTGGTTGAGTAAATTACTGTAGAACAACGATAGGATAAATTGTCATGGGTGATCAGAGGAAAGGAAGACACCGGGGAGCGGTTATTCGTAAGGGCCAATAGAATTGCGAGGATTAGGCCACGTGATAGGAAAGGTCGAGAAAGGGGGAAACAAAGACGGCAGTCGGAGAGCTGGAGACGATTAGGTACACATCGTACGACCAGGCAGAGAGCCGAGAACTTAATCTCGACAGGCGGAATGAAATGTCGAGAGACATCGACGGCATGTAACTGAGTGTGCGCTAGATATCTAAAGCGTGTACCGATGGCTGAGAACAACGTTGCCGCGACCAGGTGGGTGGACATATTCACTCTACAGCACGGAGTCAAGTGGTGTGCCGTGTGCAGAGGTTGCCGGCCTGTGAAATGTAGGCGCCTGCGGCCATGTGTAACGGGACTGTAAGTAGGGTTTAGAAGAGTGTATGTGTAGACAATGACCGTTGGAAAAGTATTTGCCAGAATTGTTCTGCGCATACTTCAAGTCCTAGGAGATCAAGTCTACCCCGAATCACAGTGTGGCTTTCGACAGAACCAGTCTACCACTGATATGATATTCTCATTGCGACAAATGCAAGAAACATGCCGTGAACAGAATCAACCACTGTTTATTGCTTTCATCGACCTCACAAAGGCATTTAATTTGGTCAGTCGTGAGGGTCTGTTCAAGGCACTAAAGAAGATTGGCTGCCCACCAACTCTTCTGTCCATTGTGGAATCGTTCTACACAGGCATGAAGGGTATAATCAAGTTTGATGGTGCAACTTCTGAAGAATTTGAAATCAAGAGTGGAGTTAAGCAAGGTTGTGTACTAGCTCCCACCCTCTTTGGAATATACTTTTCACTTCTACTGAAATATGCCTTTCGTGATCAGGATGGTGGTTGTCAAAGAAGATTCCATATCAGCCTGGACAGAAAATGTCGAGTATCAATTTAAATATCACCAAGTTCCAATAGACATGTGGGCTATGATTTATATGAAGAACCTGAGTGGTGAGCCCCTTAAAGTGATAGAATCAATACCAACAGATCTTAGATCTAACTATCAGTACATCCATGATAGGATAATGCAACACTTTTTACTTGATGCCCCTGGGTATCAGGTTCAGTTCTCAAATTTAAAACCTAAACCTAGTGAGACTTTCATTGATTACGTCTCAAATGTTCAGAGTGTACTAAATAGGTGGCTGAAAGCAGCTAACATAGGAAAAGACTTTGATAGACTGAAAAATTTAATAGCCATGGATAAAGTCATATCCACTATACCATCTCCTTTTGCTAAATTTTTGCAACAGTCAGACATTGAGAACATAGAGCAGTTCGAAAAGAAAGGATCTGCATATTTTTCTTCCAACAGAGATATTTTTAAGACCTCAACTGACTCTGAAATAGTTGCTTTTGTGAAAGACCAACCTAAAAATTATCAGAGTAAGAGAAAACCCTTTCAGAAAGTCGACAAGAAAGATAGGAATGTGTCAAAATGTATTTACTGTCAACTTTTGCATGACACTTATTCTATGTGTGACAAATCGCCAAATTATCCGGCGCATCTTGAAAATGTTATTAAGAAGCAACAAAACAAAAGATCTGCATACAGGCGTGCAATCAAATGCTTCTTTTGTTCCAGCTACGGCCATTATTCAAATAAGTGCCTGGGCCGCCAACGTATGAAAGCCAACAATGCTATTTTGATTGATACATCTTCTGATAGTGGTAGTGAGACTGAATGTGAGATTGAAAATGTATTACCTTTCAAGCAATCTGAAGATGTCTGTTGTGTGAACGATGTATTAAGCTTTGACAATTGTGTCCAATGTCACCAATTTCATGCAGACGGAAAATTAGAATGTGGGCATTTTGTAACATCCTCCGTAGAGAATGCAAATGCAGTTATAGCCTCCAGAGGCAATCTATTGTTTCACTCTGCAATGGTCAATGAGAAGCCATGCCGATGTTTGCTTGACAGTGGGAGCACTATTATTGGTGTGAAAAAGGAACTTGTTAATCCAAAGGATTATACTGGTGACTCTGTAAAATGCCGGACTTTTTCTGGTAATATAGAAACCTATCCTCTGGCAAGAGCCCATATAAACACCCCGTTCCTTTCTGGTACATTTACTTGTGCAATACTAGACAACCCTTGTGCTGATTTAATTCTTGGGTGTCTACCCCAGCTAAGGCACTGTACAGATGAAGAAATATCTGTCTGGGAGGAGAAGAATGGTTTCACTCCAGTGAACAGTGCAGATATCCTCGGACATCACAGTCCTGACAAAGGTGCTAGACCCATAACACTTGAAACTGATCAATACGTAATGGTGCTACTACCAGACAAGCATAATAAAATGTTAACTTCATGGCATGGGCCTTTCAAGGTGATACAACAAATTTCAGATGTTGACTATGAAATATCAATAAACGGACACTTAAAGATATTCCATGTCAACATGCTGAAACCTTACTTTTCACGACAAGAGACAGAAGTAGAGACAGACGAACACAGTGCACCCATATCGAGTGATCAGACGACAGACGTACACAACGCAACTACACTAGTTAGCGAGACTGGCATATCCGACGAATTCCATACACCTAGTGAGCTTACAGAATACGCACTTAGCACCACCACCGTACTGAATCAGGTAGACGACGACGGAATGGAACTACCTGTTCCCATTGTAGACAAGACTGCGACAATGGATAGCATACAGATAGAACAGGGACTAACAGACAGTCAACGACGACAATTAGTACAATTAGTGACAGAGTACAAAGACATATTTTCTGACATTCCAGGTAGGACGGACAGAATCGAGCACTCCATTCTTCTTTCGGACTCTAAACCTATTAAATGCAGGCCGTACTCTATCCCACTAAGCTATAGAGAAAATCTAAATAAGGAAATTCTTAATTTAGAAGCTAGTGGGATCATCCAGAAATCTACATCTGAGTACTCCTTTCCAATCGTCCTAGTTAAGGAAAAAGACTCCACAATTCGTCTGTGTGTGGACTATCGAAAGCTCAACAACGTCACTAAGATCGACGCAGAACCAATTCCTTCCTGCGAAGATCTTATCCTTGACATGTCCACCTCCAAAATCTTTTCTAAATTAGATCTTACTAAGGGATATTGGCAGGTCCCTATGCAGACTCAATCCATTCATCTTACTGCTTTTTCAACTCCTTTAGGACTTTACGAGTGGCGTTTTCTTCCTTTCGGACTTCGAAATGCTCCTGCCACTTTCGTACGCTTAACTAGAGATCTACTGCATGGAGTGACGAATACAGTGACTTATATAGATGATATATGTGTCCATACTGATGACTGGACAACACACTTACTGAAACTAAGACATGTCTTTGATAGGTTGCGACTCTTCGGTCTCACTGTCAAACCGAGCAAAGTTGAATTGGGCCTAAAAGAAATTGACTTTTTGGGTCATGTCATTTCACAAGGTCAACTTAAGACTGATAATAGAATTATTACAAAAATTATGAACCTGACCATGCCTACCACAAAGAAGCAGGTCAGAAGCCTTTTGGGGTTAGTAAATTACTATAGCAAATTCATACCAAATTTAGCGGAAATTACAAGTGTATTTTCCAATGTTTTAAAAGCATCTGTAAAATTAGATGTCAAAGATGCATTATTAATTTCTGCATTGTCAAAATTGAAAATCCTGTTTAGTAATGTACCAATCCTCCGCTTGCCTAATCCTAGGCTCGTTTATTATCTTAGGACAGATGCCAGCAGAATCTCCATCGCTGCAGTACTAGGCCAATTTTATGAGGGCATCTTCCACCCGATTTGCTACGTGAGCCGTAAGATCACACCTGCTGAGTCCAGATATTCCATATCAGAGTTGGAAGCCCTAAGCGTCATCTATGCGGTGAGAAAGCTCCATCGATTTCTAGCGGGTGTTCACTTCATTGTCCAGACTGACAACTCCCCAATCACGGTCATACAAAGTGGTGTGCATCGGAATGACCGTATATACAGGTGGTCGCTTATACTCCAAAACTATACTTTTAGTATAGAGCATATTAAGGGTAAGGACAACATTCTGGCTGATACCCTTAGTCGACCATCTGAGGTAGAAATACCCGAGATTCCACATAAGAGTGTAGAGTAATAGAGTAGTAGTACATTAGAATATTCTATTTGAAATGTTTATGCTAATACATAGATATTACAGCTGAACTATGTACTAAGAACAGTGATCTACCATGTGTCCGTAGACATCAAAAGAAGAACTGTGCTCCGAATAACAAATATATCACCGTGTGAACTGGAACAGCTCGTTATTTACTAAGCTCCATATGTGTTCCGGTGAATCATTTGTGTTAAGCAGAGAAAAACAGTGTCAGAACAGTGCATAAATACAGACACGAAAAATACTGGTCTACGACACAAGCGAACTCTACAGGTGCAATACCCATAGGACACAAGTATGACTGTGTAATGTATTTAAAATACCCAGGACAAATGTAATTATACAATATGCCAATGAAAGTAATTTCTGAACATTGGGGCAACAACTAACCTGGGGTATTTAAATACCATGTATATATATGCTTATTGTGATATGTATTATAACATTTTAATATAGTAATAAATTATAGGTAAATTAGGTAACTTTAATTTTCATTTAGATTTAGGAAATAAAATAGTTTTCATTTTTTTTTTGTAGTTTACATAAATCATTATTTCACCCATTTACTTACCTTAAAAGTAGAATAGATAGTAGTTTAGATAGAAATAGTACCATTTAGTTTATTACATTCAACTTTGTTTCATTTCAGTTAATTTCATTCCATCTTAATGAACCATTCCATTTAACAAACATGATCAGTTATTATTATGATTAGTTTACACCATATAGGATAAAAATATTAGACAATTAAACATACGTCATTTACACCATTTAGATAAGAATATCAGTCATATATATATATATTTTTTTTTGCATCTAAAAACATTAGTGACAATGTTATTACATTTCAGATTACCCATTTCAGAAAGGTACATAACTCATCTCACATCAATGCCATCTTAAATAATTAGATTACATCCCATAAATTAGATAAATATTAGGATTAATGTAAGCACATCTTAGGAGTAATGTGACAAAATAGATTAAAATAGTTAACACATTAAATACACATTTATAGAAGTAGGATTAGTATGTTAGTATTTAGATTAATATTACAGTAAAATATAGGTGGTCGTAAGACCAAGGGTATAAACCATCAACCCCTTCTCTTACATGTAAATATGTTGTATATACATGACTCGTGCAGCGATTTACGCACAGTCATTGAGCTCAACTTTCTCAAACTGAGCCAAACTTGTACAGTGGCACTCCAAGGTTTTTAAATAATTGGGAGGGTGAAAGATATGTGACAGAAGTGTGAAAGTGAAAAATGTGTGACAGAAGTGTGAAAGTGAGAGCGAATGTAAATTATACAAGAGAGAGTGAGATCGGTCAGCGGATTTTCTGCCGCTCAACGCGACTTTTTAATTTTTGTCTGCGTCAAATGTTTGCTTTCAATGTTGAAAATGTGCTGTGATGAATGTGTTGTGTGTAGTTTAGTTTAGATCTTAGAAAAAGTATTTTAAGTCTCATAAGACGGAAATGTAGTCACTAATTAGTGTTATACACTTGTTTGTGACCTCATTCAACCGAATTATGGCACTTGAAAACGAACTTACATACACATGATAGTTAGATACACATGTTAGAATTTAGCCTATATTATTAATTACATCCAAACACACAAACAACCAGAAAAACAAACATATAAATTGCATACATATTTTGTAGATCAAAGGGAGATAACTCCGGGTCAGGGGACATAATAGACAACGAAACACTAACTTAACAGTGAAAGATATACTTTACACGCGGAAGCGAGATAGGTAAAGCCTGTCGCACACAGCTTGGGTAATGGTTGTTTAATATTATATGGGGGACATGAAGCAATTCATGTGTTGACCCTAAGAAAGTCAACTTTGTATGGGTAGTGAGTTAATTTACTATTTGAGGGCAGGTCTTATAAGACAACGGTCCGGTTCAGACATACCTCTAATTAATATAATATTGCGATTGAGAATAGGGCTCACGCCAACCAGACAAGTTTGTGGCGATTGCCAGTAGCCAAGTAAAGTGATACTAAATTGTGACATTAGTCAGTAGAAGTCTATGCAGTTACCCAAAGCCAGGTTATCTACAGTCTTTGACAAAAATTAGATACACTAATTTTTTAGAAACCCCTTGCGTCACAACCAACGAGTCAAAGTTGATGACGCAACACAGGAGGGGAGGGTGTGTGTCAAAGACCGGAATATAAAGGCCGAAGGTCTGCCTCAAGATAGAATACCAACGGGAAGAGTGGTCAACTTCAAGTATAGTAGAGGTGATACAGTGCCCCGATATGAGGGCAGGGTAGGTGATAGAATGGGGGACTATTAACTAGTTCTCTCATGAGACACGGAGACGTTGACCAGATAGTTAGCACTCTGGTCACGACAGAATCACGGCGCCTACATGATAGCCACGAGTGCCACTCAACAGAAGACAACTAATGTAAGCGTGGCCGTTGTAACGGCACGCAGAAAGCCGAAGGACACACCAAGGTCCTTCCGCGTGGTGTGTAGAGACGCGAGCAAACTCGTCAGACTGGGGACTGACTTTGTAGAGAGCACTTGTTTAGTATTGATAGGAGTTTTGTGTAACCAAATAGATAGAGATAGCATTAGAGTTTAGAAAACTAGTGATAGGCAATTCTGTGGCTTTGTGTGTGGTTTTGATAGCGACTGTTACGTACTTGTAAAGAGCCTACGGCAATAAAATGTACCATTTAATTCCTCTCACACGACTTGCAAGTTTCTTGTATGGTGTGGGAGAAGTAATCTGATGATGCCTTACACATGAGTTGTTGACAGTGGTATATACATTCACTCACGCTCAGATGGCGGCCTTTACAATGCTCAGAGATTGAAGGCTAAGACCAAAATTAGGAGGGTACTGATCAGAGAGTTGCTTTTTGCAGATGGTGCTGCAGTTACGACCCACTCTGAGGAAGAATTGCAATGTCTACTATCTGCATTCTCCAATGCTTGTTCTGAATTTGGTTTAACAATTAGCAAAAAGAAGACACAGATTATGTCACAAGGTGCACATGGGGTACCATCAATCTTTATTGACGACGCCGAACTAGAGATAGTAGACCATTTTACATATCTAGGATCAGCATTTATGCGCTGTTCAGCTTGTTTAATAAGTGTCCAGGTCTCACATGCGTGTGTTGCAATGGGGAAAAATGCACGCTCCTAAACTTAAATGAATTCAGATATTAGAAATCTTCAACCACCTCCAATTTTTCCTCATCAACATATAGTTCTTTCTTCATAGTGGTTTTTTATCAGTATGCATTATCTTTGTTTATGCTATGTTAAGAATTAAGTTGTGATTTTCAATATTCAATTGGGTTGAGGTTATTAGGTTTTCCATATCATTCTGTGTTGTGGATAGCAATACTGTATCATCAGCATATTGAATCTCTGGTATGTCATGACCATCGATGTTTAGGGAATAATATTGCTCCCTGTTTATATCATCTCTGACATTTCTCATTATATTTTCGGTGTATAGGTTAAATAAATAGGGGGTAGAACACAGCCCTGACAGACACCTAGCTTGATGTCAAGCCAATCTAACATCTCGTCATCTATTCTAACAGCTGCCTGTTAGTCTAGATAGAGAATTTTTATGAGTTGTATTACATGTGATGGAAAGCCCATATTCCTCATAATTTCCAAAGTTTCTGATATTGTACACAGTCAAATGCCTTTGAATAATCCATAAAAGTGAGAATAGGCTTACATCAAATTCTCTGCACTTCTCTATTATTAAACGCATGTTGAGTATGTGATCTCTTGTTCCTCTTCCTTGTCTAAATCCAGCTTGAACCACGTTAATTTCTTCTTCTATTTTCTTTCGATGTCTTTCCATTATAAATTTTAGTAGAATTTGACTGATTAGGGCAACAGTTCTATAGTTGGTGCATAATTTCATTTTGCCCTTTTTTGTTATTGGAAAGAGGATAGTTCTCTTCCAATCTTTTGGCCATATACCATATTTCCATATCTTTTTGCATAATGCGTGATAGATTTGTATTCTTTCTTCTCCTCCCGCTTTAATTAGTTCAGCTGGTATCTTATAACATCCAGGTTATTTACTATTCTTTAGGTTCTTTATTGGCCATGCAGTTTCATCTAGTTAGTTAGTTAGTTAGTCGCGGTTCCAACTTCACAGCAACGGGTCGTCCCCATTATGCTCCGTTCCTGTGCCAGTGAATATCACATAAAACGCTTCCCACTGCCCAACGTGAAAGGTGGAAAAGACAGGAGTCTCGACAAACAACAGCCCGCACAGATACACTGTGCATAATGCCGCCGCCAGAATGTCAACACAATAGTCCCCCACGAAACATCCAGTTTATCTCTGATGGAATCGGCAGTCATTTTTCCATCTGGATGTTTCCTAGATGTTCACCCACACAGTCCATGAAAAAACAGTTCATCATCGATGGCAGCGGCAGTCAACCAGAAGCCCAGCATCCACGCATTTCTGCATAAGGCAAAAACCGGTCAACTCTGGGACATAGCCAGCTGCCATCGCTTCGAACATGCAGTCATTTCCCAAAAAACCTCAGGCAGATTCAAAAGCATTTCACATGAAACTCACAGCTCACAGTGTCGCTGTGAGTTTCATGTGAAATGCTTTCATCTAATGAGTGTTCAGATTATGTCTCTGCTATCACTAGTTCATGTATCTTATTCATATTATCACTGTCATTCATATCATACATTCCACTGCAGTATTCTAGCTATCTTTCTATAGTTTTTCTAGATTCTGTTAGGGTATATCCCAACTTGTCACAGATAACAGTTTATTGAGGTTGAAAATTTCTTGGCGACAAGGAGCGGTACATCGTTCACTACCGCAACCTCAAGCTCTATCACACCCTAGGCCTACAGGTCACCAAGATCCACAGAGCCATCAAGTTCAATCAATCTCCGTGGATGAAGCCATACATAGAAATGAACACAGCCCTGCGTGCCCAGGCCAAGTCGGAATTCGAGAAGGACTTCTTCAAATTGATGATCAGCGCAGTCTTCAGGAAGAGCATGGAGAACGTCCGCAAACGTATCAGAGGCGACCTTTTCCGGGCCTCAGAGACCGATCGACTCAGACGATTGATAGCCAGCCCCAACTTCGAATCACGCACCCTCTTCAGTGGTGGACTGATTGCTGTACACAGCATCAAGACCAGAGTCCTGCTGAACAAACCAGTCTATTATGGGCAGGCCATCCTAGACCTGTCCAAGCACCTCATGTATAGTTTCTGGTACAACAAGCTCAAACCACAATACGGTGATAGACTCGAGCTTTGTTATACAGACACCGACTCTCTACTGTTCCAGGTGGAGACTGACGATGTGTACGCCGACATGAAAGCCCACCCTGACTGGTACGACTTCTCAGACTACCCACGAGACCACCCCAACCATTCGACAGCAAACATAAAGGTGGTCGGCAAATTCAAAGACGAATGCTGCAGTCGGCCCATAGCTGAGTTCATAGGCCTTAGACCAAAGATTTACTCAATCCTAGAAGCCACCAACATCAAGAAAGCCAAAGGCGTCTCCAGAGTAGTTGTGAAAAAGGACCTCAGGCATGAATTGTATAAGGACAGCCTGTTTGGTCGGCGAGAATACAAGCACACACAGATCGCCATACGGAGCAAGGGTCACCAGATAGGGGTCTATGAGATGAATAAAACATCCCTGAGCCCCATGGACACGAAAAAATGGATTTGCGCCGATGGTGTTACCACAAGAGCATATGGACATATCGCCACGGAGCCTGAAATAGAGCACATGTTCATCAAGCTCTTTGGTCTAGAATCCGGCTAGGGGGTAGCTGTGTGTCAGGAGGCACAACAAGCAGTTCCTCGCGGACAAATCCACGAGCTGGCCCATCCAGCAGGTAGTAAAGATAGGGCTGACCCTCTTGCTGGGTGATTTGGTGAATCCCGTGCAAAATCAGTGACCACGAAGGATCAGTCGCCCGGCGCCGGCCACATTCAAGCTCGTGCTCCCCAGGTGAGCTTGCATACAGATACCGAACTAGAGCATCAGATGGAATCACAGGCTCCTTGGGGCCGATAGTACGGTGAGCTGGAGCGGCCGGTGTATGGGATACAGAAGTGTCCTTAATGGCATCAACCGGCTTCCGACCCGTCAAACGAGTCACCTCACCGTTAAGCGCCGCGACCACCTGAGGAAGAGCCTGAACCCATTTAGCTGAACGTTCACAGGACCCTCGAGCTGCCAGTAGTAACTCTTGGGTGTACTGGGCACCGAACAGTCTCTCTGCCAGAGTGCGATTGAACCATAATGATTGAACAATATGGAGAAATGGGTTAAATAATTGCAGTAAAGTTCGTGACATTGGAGACTAATTTGATATTTGGCCAAATAAAACAGGCGAATTTTTAAGATGATAATTGTGTACGACCAGCGAGTAATGTTATACACATCCAAATAGCACTTGGCAGGAAAACAAAAAGGTCCCCCCCCCCCCCCACTCCTCCTTGCTCTAAAGTCTGACAGTCGTTTAAACTAACAGGCTGTAACATGAGTTAGCCTCTCCCCGTGCCGAAGAAGTTACGGACGCGATTTGGCAGCCGACCGCCTTGCGTTGGTTATTTTATAAAATGGTATGAATGCCTTCGTTCAGAAAGCAATTGCAAACTACTGAACGTAAACTTGCCATAAAATCACAATCAACCAAAAATGCTGGTTTTGACTGCAACGTCCTGTAAAGAATATGCTACTAACTTTTTTTTTAACATGAGTTAATTGGCTCAAAGCTGGACTTTAACGTCAGGAGACGCCACGAGAAACGCATTCTCAGATATTTAATGGTTGCAGACGTTCAGAAAAGAAACAGCTATCAGAAATGCCTATAGGTGTCCTTTACTTCCATGAGTGGATATCATTACATGCGAATGTATTTTCCTGGTTATTTATATGGCCTTCAGTGTTTCCTGGCGATGAATCGGATATCAGCTGGACACATTCATGTATGAAGAAAAGCTCGCCCAGTGGTACAACCTTACAGAAACATGGTGCTTGGGTACTTCTCGTGTGGTCCAATGCTATTGTTCAGCAGCTGTTGCTTTGTTGCATATAAAGAATCCCAATTTATCTAGCTGTGGTGTAGGCAACAATCTCCTCCAGCTTTGCTGTAGGCAACATTATCCGTCTACCTTTGGTGTAGGCAACAATCTCCGTCTACCGTTGGTGTAAGCAACAACCTCCGTCTACCGTTGGTGTAAGCAACAACCTCCGTCTACCGTTAGTGTAAGCAACAATCTCCGTCTACCGTTGGTGTAAGCAACAATCTCCGTCTACCGTTAGTGTAAGCAACAATCTCCGTATAACGTTGGTGTAAGCAACAATCTCCGTCTACCGTTGGTGTAAGCAACAATCTCCGTCTACCGTTGGTGTAAGCAACAATCTCTGTATATCGTTGGTGAAAGCAACAATCTCCGTCTACCGTTGGTGTAAGCAACAATCTCCGTCTACCGTTGGTGTAAGCAACAATCTCCGTCTACCGTTGGTGTAAGCAACAATCTCCGTCTACCGTTGGTGTAAGCAACAATCTCCGTCTACCGTTGGTGTAAGCAACAATCTCCGTCTACCGTTGGTGTAAGCAACAATCTCCGTCTACCGTTGGTGTAAGCAACAATCTCCGTCTACCGTTGGTGTAAGCAACAATCTCCGTCTACCGTTGGTGGGGCGAGTGTGTAACATGAGGAAGCCAGTGGCAGAGATTCAGTCGTAAACCTGCAGCGCCATCGGAGAGAGAGAGAGAGAGAGAGAGAGAGAGAGAGAGAGAGAGAGAGAGAGAGAGAGAGAGAGAGAGAGAGAGAGAGAGAGAGAGAGAGAGAGAGAGAGATTTCTTGGCAGTTTACATTCAGTTGTTTGCCATAGCTTTCTGAACGACTGGCACTCATACCAGTTTATAAAATCCAACGTAAGTTGATCTGCTGCCAAATCGCCGGCAGCTGTGGTTCGAACGCTGTGTGCGGGATTACAAATAGCGTCCGTAACTCTGCGCCACGGAGCCGGTGGTTTTTTGGGTTTTTGACATTATCTTCTTCTTCTTCTTCTTCTTCTTCTTCTTCTTCTTCTTCTTCTTCTTCTTCTTCTTCTTCTTCTTCTTCTTCTTCTTCTTCTTCTTCTTCTTCTTCTTCTTCTTCTTCTTCTTCTTCTTCTTCTTCTTCTTCTTCTTCTTCTGCGTCCGGAATGTTGTTTTGGACGTAATTGCGTTGTGTCTGTATACATTAGAGCTGCGATATTTGCACGTTTGGGCCGACATCTCTGACTTCTTCAGGCATTTGTTGATCGGGTTCACCTTCCCGGATTCTATGATTCTGCATGAAACAAACGAAGGAGACAAATGTTTGACCCATTATCATTGTTCAACTCCCCACTGTTTTTTTTTTTTTTAATAACGTAAGTTAGCATTGTAAACATCACGGTACTTTACCGGGAGACAGCTCTCGTGGTGTGAAACAACGCAGAAACACATCCTTGATTTCTGGCAGTCTTTTGGTGCCAGAGAAGAACCGGAGGGAGGCATTTCGTGTTTAAACTCTCTTAGGGCAAGAGAAGAACAGGAGGGAGGCATTTCATGTTTAAACACTCTCAGAGCTGGACAGAGAAGAACCGGAGTGAGGCATTTCATGTTTAAACACTCTCAGAGCTGGACAGAGAAGAACCGGAGGGAGGCATTTCATTCCACCTGTGGTTCAATTAAGTAGCCCAAAGTAAGAAAATAAACACCCCTACATAACCAAGTCGAAAACTCGATTGGATTGGATTGGATTGTTGTCCCAATCATAACAGTGCATTTAGCACTGCTAAAACATGTCTGCAAGAGGTAAAGGCGCCAAGAGTCACCGCCATGGACGTCGTCTAACCCTAACCCTTTACCATATATTTTGTTGTTGTCTTGTGGTGTCTGCTGCGCCCGCCCGTTCCCTAGCAATGTAGCACAACGGACAAATCTACAGGTGCCCAGTCTCCCTGTGAAACCCGCCACAACACCACGTGTTGCAGGCCTTCTTATGTTTTAATTGTCAACCCCTTGAAATCTTGTGTTTTAAATAAGTCGCTGGGTTTCTAAGAACCGTAGCCCACCGGACAATCCCGCAAGTGCTCAGTCTCACGCACACAAAGCAGATAAGACAGATAGGGAACTCTGGAGCATTCAGGAAGATTGTTAAACTGATGAAAATAGATAAGTGGTCACAAGTGTCCTCCACCCTAACTGACCTGGCTTAGAGAGAAGATGTCCCAGTTCATGAAGAAGAGTGTGTGCAGGACAGTTTCCATCTGGAGAAATGGCACCACAGCCATCTTGTTCTGAAGCAACCTCTCGGTGGGATGGAGCACGGAGCTTCGAGGAGTTCCTTCAGGCACGTTCAAGCTATGGGACACAACGTCTAAAAGGAACCGTCACTGGCCACTACGGACTACTGGTTCATGAAGAAAGGGATCCTTCTCTAGCAGTCAATGTCACAAAGTCACGCTGTCAGTCACAGTCGCCCGGTCTCTAAGTCAGCGTCAACTAAGGCGGGAGCCCGATTCACTGTCATCCCCACCAGGCTTATAAGTTATGGCGCGGACCTGAGAGAGAGTAGAAGGTCATGTCCAGGAGGCCATTCTCCACGCGGACCTCCCAGAGGTGTGTACTGGCAATAGGCGCCGTCCTCGTGCTCTCTGTAATGATGATGCCTGGTGATGACTCTCCACCTGTGGTCACTTCTGTCTGTAATGATGATGCCTGGTGATGACTCTCCACCTGTGGTCACTTCTGTCTGTAATGATGATGTCTAGTGATGACTCTCCACCTGTGGTCACTTCTGTCTGTAATGATGATGCCTAGTGATGACTCTTCACCTGTGGTCAGTTCTCTCTGTAAAGATGATGCCTAGTGATGACTCTCTGCCTTTGGTCAGTTCTGTCTGTAATGATGATGCCTAGTGATGACTCTCTGCCTTTGGTCAGTTCTGTCTGTAATGATGATGCCTAGTGATGACTCTCCGCCTGTGGTCAGTTCTGTCTGTAATGATGATGCCTAGTGATGACTCTCCACCTGTGGTCAGTTCTGTCTGTAATGATGATGCCTGGTGATGACTCTCCACCTGTGGTCAGTTCTGTCTGTAATGATGATGCCTAGTGATGACTCTCCACCTGTGGTCAGTTCTCTCTGTAATGATGATGCCTAGTGATGACTCTCAGCCTGTGGTCAGTTCTGTCTGTAATGATGATGCCTAGTGATGACTCTCCACCTGTGGTCAGTTCTGTCTGTAATGATGATGCCTAGTGATGACTCTCCACCTGTGGTCAGTTCTCTCTGTAATGATGATGCCTAGTGATGACTCTCCACCTGTGGACAGTTCTGTCTGTAATGATGATGCCTAGTGATGACTCTCCACCTGTGGTCAGTTCTCTCTGTAATGATGATGCCTGGTGATGACTCTCCACCTGTGGTCAGTTCTGTCTGTAATGATGATGCCTGGTGATGACTCTCCACCTGTGGTCAGTTCTGTCTGTAATGATGATGCCTGGTGATGACTCTCCACCTGTGGTCAGTTCTGTCTGTAATGATGATGCCTGGTGATGACTCTCCACCTGTGGTCAGTTCTGTCTGTAATGATGATGCCTAGTGATGACTCTCCACCTGTGGTCAGTTCTGTCTGTAATGATGATGCCTAGTGATGACTCTCCACCTGTGGTCAGTTCTGTCGGTAATGATGATGCCTAGGTGATGACTCTCCACCTGTGGTCAGTTCTGTCTGTAATGATGATGCCTAGTGATGACTCTCCACCTGTGGTCAGTTCTGTCTGTAATGATGATGCCTGGTGATGACTCTCCACCTGTGGTCAGTTCTGTCTGTAATGATGATGCCTAGTGATGACTCTCCACCTGTGGTCAGTTCTGTCTGTAATGATGATGCCTAGGTGATGACTCTCCACCTGTGGTCAGTTCTGTCTGTAATGATGATGCCTGGTGATGACTCTCCACCTGTGGTCAGTTCTGTCTGTAATGATGATGCCTGGTGATGACTCTCTGCCTGTGGTCAGTTCTGTCTGTAATGATGATGCCTAGTGATGACTCTCCGCCTGTGGTCAGTTCTGTCTGTAATGATGATGCCTAGTGATGACTCTCCACCTGTGGTCAGTTCTGTCTGTAATGATGATGCCTAGTGATGACTCTCCACCTGTGGTCAGTTCTGTCTATAATGATAATGCCTAGTGATGACTCTCCACCTGTGGTCAGTGTCAGATTCTCACCAGTGTTACAACGCGTTGTCTGTACCAACGCCAGGCAATGCAACCGAGCTCGACACTGAGCAATGTTAAACACAGCAGATGTAACGCGGCGTCTTCGACGGCGCCAGAGAAGCCAGCCGGTCTCAACACTGAGCGACGCTAAGTAGTCGCTGGTCAGCGGGAACACAGCGTGAACCTTGTGGGGCACAGCAGGTGACTCGACCTGTGTAGGTTGAAAGGCTGATCAGACAGGGCTTGGGAGTCGTACTAGACAGACGTGAGATCGAATGAGGCTTGTGTGTGTGGGCATGTATCGAGAGCTAGCCTGTATGGCCGTTGGAGACTGAACGCCTGTGTGTTTGACTTGTAAGTGGTTTGCATTGATTGTATTTATGATTGTGCATTTGCATTGTATTGATTGTATTTATGATATAATGTTATTGTGAATTGTGATTGCGCGATGCCTGTGTTGTATCTAATGAATGCATTGCGCGAATAAAGAGTGCGAATTATATCATCGGGTATTCACGTCGAGTGATTTAGTAGTAATATATCTCACTTGTCAGTAAACGAGCTACATTTCTTGCCTTACGCAAGATCCTGACAGTCAGTTCTCTCTGTAATAATGATGCCCAGTGATGACTCTCCACCTGTGGTCAGTTCTGTCTGTAATGATGATGCCTAGTGATGACTCTCCGCCTGTGGTCAGTTCTCTCTGTAATGATGATGCCTAGTGATGACTCTCCTCCTGTGGTCAGTTCTGTCTGTAATGATGATGCCTAGTGATGACTCTCCACCTGTGGACAGTTCTGTCTGTAATGATGATGCCTAGTGATGACTCTACACCTGTGGTCAGTTATGTCTGTAATGATGATGCCTAGTGATGACTCTCCACCTGTGGTCAGTTCTGTCTGTAATGATTATGCCTAGTGATGACTCTCCACCTGTGGTCAGTTCTGTCTGTAATGATGATGCTAAGTGATGACTCTCTACCTGTGGTCAGTTCTCTCTGTAATGATGATGCGTGGTGATGACTCTCCACCTGTGGAACGTTCTCTCTGTAATGATGATGCGTGGTGATGACTATCCACCTGTGGTCAGTTCTGTCTGGAATGATGATGCCTAGTGATGACTCTCCACCTGTGGTCAGTTCTGTCTGTAATGATGATGCCTAGTGATGACACTCCACCTGTCGTCAGTTCTCTCGGTAATGATGATGCCTAGTGATGACTCTCCACCTGT
Source organism: Cepaea nemoralis (assembly GCA_014155875.1). Classification (NCBI taxonomy): domain Eukaryota; kingdom Metazoa; phylum Mollusca; class Gastropoda; order Stylommatophora; family Helicidae; genus Cepaea; species Cepaea nemoralis. Next base: position 105,778 of record JACEFZ010024864.1, read on the forward strand.
GGTCACTTCTGTCTGTAATGATGATGCCTAGTGATGACTCTCCACCTGTGGTCACTTCTGTCTGTAATGATGATGCCTGGTGATCACTCTCCACCTGTGGTCACTTCTGTCTGTAATGATGATGCATAGTGATGACTCTCCACCTGTGGTCAATTCTCTCAGTAATGATGATGCCTGGTGATGACTCTCCACCTGTGGTCAGTTCTCTCTGTAATGATGATGCCTGGTGATGACTCTCCACCTGTGGTCAGTTCTGTCTGTAATGATGATGCCTGGTGATGACTCTCCACCTGTGGTCAGTTCTGTCTGTAATGATGATGCCTGGTGATGACTCTCCACCTGTGGTCAGTTCTCTCTGTAATGATGATGCCTAGTGATGACTCTCCGCCTGTGGTCAGATCTCTCTGTAATGATGATGCCTGGTGATGACTCTCCACCTGTGGTCACTTCTCTCTGTAATGATGATGCCTAGTGATGACTCTCCGCCTGTGGTCAGTTCTCTCTGTAATGATGATGCCTGGTGATGACTCTCCACCTGTGGTCACTTCTGTCTGTAATGATGATGCCTGGTGATGACTCTCCACCTGTGGTCAGTTCTCTCTGTAATGATGATGCCTGGTGATGACTCTCCACCTGTGGTCAGTTCTGTCTGTAATGATGATGTCTAGTGATGACTCTCCACCTGTGGTCAGTTCTCTCTGTAATGATGATGCCTGGTGATGACTCTCTGCCTGTGGTCAGTTCTGTCTGTAATGATGATTATAACAGTGTATAAGAATACGAAGTCATGTTGTTTTCTTGTTGATATAACGTTTATTCGTGTAAGATGACAAAGCTTCGATGTTCTCCTCCACTTTAGTCCAAGGCCCGATCTTCACTTCCCTTGCCAACCCAATACGTCACGATTGAGCATCTCTCACCCTTTCACTCTCGATGCTCAATCGTGCTGTATCTATTTCCCACTAGATTCTAATAATACCCCAGTACTCTTCCCTTACTGTTACACCTCCCCATGTTGAATAAAGAATTTTCCTTTTAAAGGAAAAATCTTTACTCCAAATCCCCCTACTCCATTCCCTCTTTGTCTTCAAATCTTCCCTAAAATCAAGTTTGAGTAAATAATATATCTTTTAAGTCTTCTCCCAGTGATATGGTCTGCTAATAATAACCCCCCCCCCCCCATATACTTCTTCTTCGACTTTTATTTATATAATACCACGTATGGTAACCCTGTTAATCCAAACAGTCCTTCTTTCCTTTTTATTTCCCCAAAATGATATAGCTATCTACTATATAATTCTTCATCTCTGGTTCTTTCTTGTTTCCTGTATCAAATATACATATTATAAGAACAGCTCATAAATTCTTTATCGAAACTTTTGACCTTATACAATTTCTCATTCTTTCAAACACCAGGACGTACAAAAACAATGTAGTTAGAAAAAGCAAAGAAGCGGTGCGCACCTCGTAAGAAACATAAAGAATGAATACACGACATGACCACATGGACATACAGCAATGCAAATTAAGACACTCACCCTTTACCTCCCTTGCCAATAAAAAAATTTTTTGTAAAATAATATTTTTTTAAAACACCTTATGAAATACATCTTTGTTCGTTATGAAACAATTTGTCAAAAGTTTTCATATTCCACCTTGACATTGCCAACCACAATTCTGTTCCTTTTTCATTATATCACCTTCCACCATGAGCCCATGTTCATATTCTATGAACATCTCTAATAAAATTAAAGCTGGTATTTCACAGCACCTATATCTTGCCCCCGTATTTCCCATATTCATATACTGCCATTTACAGTCTTCCCCCTACCTTATATCATTGGGAATAAGTATAATCAACTCATTTCTGAACGAAAGACTCTAAGCCAAACCTCATCAACGTAAACGTCCTCGACTAACTTTATAATCATATAACTCAATATACTAAAGCATTCATGTAATCGAAATAAAATGAACACAACCCCCAACCGAATCTAAAGAAAAAACAAATTTTTAAAATGACACAACATGCATGTTATCAAATCAGAATAAAACATTCTATTACTACCTATCACTATTGGACACTTTTACGGTCCAATAGATTTTACCAACTCAAATGCTAGGAACACAATCAGCCTATTTTAACTCAATAAATCAAACAACAACAATCATATTTCAAAACCAAATCAAAAAAAAACTTATAACTTATAACTCATAACTAAACGTTAGCCATCATTTTCCAGAACCAACTCAATCATAAAAACATATTACGTATAGTGACCCACCAACATTGGCCCCTCTTACTAAATAAAATAACGTATATCTCCTTATACAGGTCATTCCAGTATATCTATGACCAAGAAAACTAACCATTTCACTGTCCATCCGTATATTTGTTAAATACTGACCAATTACTTATTCACATCTGTTCTATTTACCTAAACAAATCAGTAATCAACATTTATCATACCATTTATTATCTTCTAACTCCTAACAGCACATAACAACCGAAATAACTTCTTAAGTAAGCACCGTAATGTGGCCACCAATCCAATATTAACTCAACGTAGTAGCCAACCTCTACTTATCAACGAACTTGTAATCTGGTTTCTCTAGGAGCTGTCATCACTTGTTAATTTCCAACAGTAACAAAATACTTTCACTCCTTTTGTATCAATATCTCGAGACCACTTCCACCGTTTTGTATAAGCATCTATCTAACATCTTTCTAACATCTATCTCCTGCGTTTCCGCTTCTTCAACAAGTCCAAGTTTCTTTGAATAAGTGCTAACTCTACATCAATATCTTCTTCTTCGTACAACTTATTAGTTTCTTCCATACTACTACTTGAGTCTGACTTTTCATCCATTTCTTCTTCTTCGTCTGTATGTCTCTCTTCAGCCGCCGCTAATCTCTTCCGTTCAACATCCCACCTAATTTGTCGATCACTCTTTCTTAAGGATCTTTCTAGTAGAGGTATATCTTCTCCGCTTGTTGAACAATCTCTAATTCTCCTCTGTCTTTTCACTTCTTTATCTCTTTGACTGTCCATTCTTCTTTTCGTTGCTTGCCTAGTATTTTTAAATGGAGCACCTGTGTCTTCTTCCATACTATCATAATGAGTTTCATTTAGCCCTTCTTCTTCTATTCTTTTCGGAATTGTCTGTTCTTGAGTATCTTCGTAACTTGGATTTGCTAGCAACTGATTTTGTTCTGGTTCTTTTCTAAGATCTGGGGTTACTGTAGCTTTTCTAAGATCTGGGGTTACTGTAGCTCCTCTAACAACCTGTTCATCCAAAAATTTCGCATCCGAATAATAATTATTATTATAATTATTATTTTCTATCTCATCTTCATCTCTTCTTAAGTGTTCAACGTGTGCCCTTGCTATATGTGCTGTGAGCTGGTTCTTTATAATATACGATACATTACCTAGTTTTTCCAAAACGTAATAACCTGGAATCCAACGAGCATCAAACTTAGAGTTTCTTCTATGCTTCTTGTAATAAACTCTATCACCTACCTTAAACTCCTGTAATTTTGTATTTACATTTTTGTACTTTTTCTGTCTTTCCCTAGCTTTAATTATATTATTCCTTAACCTCACATGTGCTTTATGCATTTCTTGTATTATGGTCTCTTGAAATTCTTCACCCAGATATTTCCGTCTAGGTTTTAATAGATTATCTATAAATAATATTGGTTCCCTCCCGTGTAATAAATAAAATGGTGAAAAACCCGTGCTCTCATTTTGATTTGTACGAATGGCGCTAAGGGCAGGTCCCAAAAATAAATCCCAATCTCTTTCATGTTCATCAATAATCTTTGCCAAAATGTCGTATAACGTCCGATGTTGACGTTCGTTTTTCGCATTTGAAGAAGGTCTATAAAATGAGGTCTTTATATGTTTATATTTAAGTCTTTTAATAACTTTTCAAATTTTTTATTTACAAACTCTCTACCATTATCTGTAAGAATACTTTGTGGGCAACTAAACCTTGGTACGAACTCCTGTAAAAAAATATTAATGACAGTATCCGCGCTCTTATCTGGGATTGCATAAACCTCTGGCCAAAGACTGTAGACGTCTACTAAATGAATTAAATACACATTTCCTGACAATGTTCTAGGGTGTGGACCCGATATATCTAAACTAATCTTTTGCATTGGGAACTGAGGAATATCTGTGTCTTGTAAGGGAGATTTTATTGTTTTCATGTTCCTTAATCTGCACTTTTCACACGTATCTACATATTTGCATGCAGATTTAAACAAGTTTGGCCAATAATATTTACTTGTAAGTGCTTTCACCAGTTTGTCTCTACCGAGATGTCCATTTTCATCGTGATATGCTTTTAAAAGTTCATTTTCCAAATGCCTTGGAATATATTTCCTTAGCTGCTCGTTCCTTTCACACATATAATATAACTGTCCATCCTCTTGTAAAACCAAATAATTCCTTTTATATTTGTTATCTTCTGTTTCTCGTAATTTTTCTTTTATTTGTATGACTCTTGGGTCCAAATCTTGCTCTTCTTTCATATTGAATTGTGCTAACTGTAGGTCTTCTTCCCTATGTTCAGACTCTTGATCCGATGGTAGACTATCAAATTCCTCCCTATTTATTATAGCAGAATCTAGAATATTTACTTGCCAATTTCGGTCGTCTATCTCTGGTTCAGCTGCTTCCTCTTCTGTATCTTCTGATGACTGTGGATATGGAATTCTAGACAATAAATCGGCGCATGTATTTATCCTACCTGGTATGTACTCAATTACCGCGTTGTACCCCTGTAGATTCAATGCCCACGTCTGTATTTTCCTGTTCTGCACTGGAGCTTCTAGAAAATACTTTAAAGGCATGTGGTCAGTTCTAATAACAAAATTTGCGTTATGTAAGTAGTAATTAAGTTTTTGAAGAGCGTAATGAATCGCGTAAGCCTCCTTCTCAATAGTCGTCCATTTCCTTTGTGATTTACTAAGTTTATGCGACAAGAAGTAGATAGGCCTTTCATTTTTAACGCCTGGTATTCCAGACTCTTTTCCTTCATATGGTTGCACCAAACATGCTCCTACTGCATTGTCCGAAGCATCTGTGTACAGTATTAACTGTTTGTTTAAGTCTGGATGCGTCAACAGTGGTACCAGTGTTAAGCTGTTTTTTAAATACTCGAACGCTTTTTGACATTCATCATCCCACTTAAACCTAGCGTATTTGCCTGTTAAGTTTGTAATTGGTTCAGCTATCCTTGAAAACGCTGGAATAAATCGCCTATAATACGCACATGTTCCTATAAAAGCACGTACTTCCTTAACGTTAGTTGGAGCAGGTAACTCTTTAATAATCTTTATCTTGTCCTGGTCTGGTTTTATACCTTCTCTATTTATAATATACCCTAAATATTTTGTTTCTGTCTTTAAAAATTGGCATTTACTAAGCTTTAACTTCACATCATGCTTTCTTAACCTGTTAAATACTAGTCTAATATGTTTCAAATGGTCCTCTACATTTCCTTTTGTATAAATCAGAATATCATCAATATAGGCAAGAGCGAACTTTTGCATACCTTCTAGAACTTCATTTATTAAGAGCATATAGTGAGAGGGCGCCGTTTTGACGCCAAAAGGCATTCTTAAAAATTCGTAAGAGCCCATATGAGTGCAAAAGGCGCTTTTCTTTTGTGCGTCTTCCGACATCGGAATACACCAAAATCCTGACCTTGCGTCCAGCGTTGTAAAATATGTAGAGCCATTAAGCAGCCCCAAAATATCATCAATTACCGGCAGTGGGTACGCTACATTCTTGGTAATTTTGTTCAACGCCCTGTAATCGCAACAGAAGCGACTCGAACCATCAGGCATTGGCCACAATTACCACCGGAGATGACCATTCTGACTTCGACCTTTTTATTATTCCTGCTTTCAGCATCTCTTCTATTGCCTTTTCCACGATTTCTCTGTTTCTTAATGGAGTTCTATATGGTTTTAAACTTATTGGTGGATGATCTCCCGTGTCTATTTCCATTGTAACTGTTCGCGTCTTTCCCAATTCTAAATCATTCACCGCAAACACATCTTGATTTTGCTTTATAAGTTGTTCCAACACTTCCTTATTTTCTGGCGGAGCTTTTAACTGTGACAACAATTCTTGTTCCCTTGTTATTTTGTCCAGTGAATGTATATGGGCTTTATTTCCTCTGGATGGATGGATCAATTCATCGATTCTGACGTTCCCTCTTCTTCTGTGTCCGCGTCTGTCATTTCCCCTTTCACTAGAAGTTTCCAAATAACTTGTTCCCGACACTTCTGCTCTATCCGTTGCCAATATGTCACTAATGTTATGATCTAATTTGGCTATCACACATCCTCTGTATAACTTGATTTCTCTACCTGTGTTGTTGATAACCATTACTGGAAAGGTTAAGTGTTTATCCAACTCCATTACTCCATCTGGAACCTCCAAACCAGGCTCATCAATTATTTCCTCTTGTAACTCAGTGATTCTGACTGTGTTTCCTTCCACATAATATGGGTTTCTCTTCAGCTTCGCTTGTATCAAATTAAACGACTGTGGTTTTAACGTCGTTGTCATTTTAACTCTAACTAGTGCTGATATATGCATATCCTCTTCCATATCTATATAGACGTCCCTGAATTTTAACTTATGTAAATCATAAAAAAGTCTTATTCCATTTTTATCAAAAAATCTCTTCCTATTAACATATTTCTATTTAAACCCCTCACTACATGAAAAAGGTGTCTTATGTTGATCCCTCCTAACTTAAAATTTATCATTGTTTGTCCAATTACTTGTAAATTCTGTCCAGTAACAGAGTGTAAATTATTATGACTCTTAAATACTCTACAATTCCTTACTATTTTGTATAAAAAACTTTCTTTTACCACACTAACTTGAGCTCCCGAATCAATTAATGTACGAACTCTATACTTTCCTATTTCTAATATACAAGAGCTATAATCTGTTTTATCTTCTATAAATTTCTTGACTTCATCTAGTTGAAAATATTCTCTGTTCGACCTATTATACCTGTTATTAACATATTCTCTAACCCTTGGGACCTTACTATTTACCCTCCTATCATAGGTCCTGTCTAATAGGTAGGGCGCCGATTTTCCTGTGTTCTTGTACCTGTAAAATTCCTGTGTCCATCAACAACATTCCTACTCACCCTATTATTATCATGTCTACCCTGTGTATTCGACTGGGCACGCCTGTTATTACAAAAACGAGAAACATGTCCCCGTTGACCACAAACCCAACAGACAATATTTGTGTTATTTGTGTTTCCCACTGTCTCACTTGTAGGGTATCTCACATTTCTTCTTTCAACATAATCGTTCCTATTTCTACCTTGTAACGTTTGTATACCGCTTCTCCTATTCCACCCCAATCTTGTTTGTCCTATTTCCATGGGTTCCTCAACTCTGTCGTCTCGATTACTTCCCACTTCTCGTCCTGTTCTTAATCTAAACCTACGTCTCAAATTTTCCTCTTGTACCGCGATATCCACCGCTTGTGATAACCTCTCAGGGTTTTCCCGCATCAACTTAAGTTTCAAACCATCAGATTTTATGCCATCCACAAAAATCCCTACTAACATCCTTTCCACCTCCTCCCCTCGTACATTCTGTCCTAAGAATGCTTCTTCAGCCAGGTTAATCAATCTATCGCTAAACAATTGTACCGTCTCTCCGTTATTTTGTTTAGCCTGCCTCAACACCGAAAATGCATGTTGTGGATCCGTTATTTCTGCATATTTCCTTGCTAGGTCTTCTTTAAATTGTTCCCACGTCTCATCTACTCTAGCCTCTAACTTTCTTCTTATATGATCCGAAACTGGTTCCGTTGCCGTCTGATAAGCCAGTCTCATTTTTTCTTCATCTGTTGCTGAGATCAAATAGGCCATGCTGAAAAATACTGAAACAAAGCAAGCAAAGAACCACACAATTTCAACTTCTTAATTTAAAGAATACACTCACTTATTATAGACAACCACAGTTATTTTCTGGGTTTGAGTACCACACAATTTTAACTTCTTACTTTAAGGAATACACTCACTTATTATAGAAAACCAGAGTTATTTTCTGGGTCTGAGTACCACACAATTTTAACTTCTTAATTTAAAGAATTCACTCACTTATTATAGAAAACCAGAGTTATTGTCTGGGTCTGAGTACCACACAATTTTAACTTCTTAATTTAAAGAATTCACTCACTTATTATAGAAAACCAGAGTTAGTTTCTTTTCGTTTCCTGACTCAAGCTCGTACCTTCCTCGCCTCAGCGTCAATTTTCGTTCGATCGCCAGAAGTCTATCTCAGCTGAAAAATCAGTCGCGGAGTTCAGGTATTCTGTTTCTTCCCCCAGGTAATTGCGTTACTTCTCTAGGGATGCCGGGATTATCTTCAACCCCTGGTTGGGTCCCATCTGAGTCTGGTAGCCTTTGTTTTCAGCCCGGGTGGGTACATCATCGACGTCTTGAGATAGCGATAACGTAAGTGGCTGGCGATTTGAAATTGGCAAAAGTCAGGTTATGGTAACTTTTTGAAACTCCAGAGTTCAGATCGCGGCTATGGGAAGCCCTTTAATAACGCTGAAGGCTGAAGTTCAGACAACGACCATGACCAGCCCCTGGACAACGTTAAAGTTCAGACTACGGCTCTGGAAAGCCCTTTGGTAACGTTAAATTTCAAACCACGGCTCTGGGAAGCCCTTTGATGAGGTAAAAATTCAAACCACGGCTCTTGGAAGCCCTTTTGATGATGTTAAAATTCAAACCACGGCTCTGGGAGGCCCTTTTGATGAGGTTAAAGTTCAGTCAGCGGCTCTGAGAAGCCCTTTGATGAGGTTAAAATTCAAAGCACGGCTCTGTGAAGCCCTTTTGTAACGTAAAAATTCGATAATTTTACATGATTGAGAAATTATTTGCTCAGGGTTATCGCAGCCTTCGAGCCTCTTTATTTGCTGATTATTGAACTGATTACAGAATTTTACTGGACATCCTTTCACTGGAACAACAACAAGCGTCTCCCGACCTTGATAAAACTGATTTGAGAAAACGTTAAATACCTTCTGGTTTGGGCATTCTTTGAAAGTTTCTTAGTACTTCGCGTGGTAGCCGGGACGGCTCAATTCAGTATCCTGGTCACGGCACCATTTCGCCTCTTATAACAGTGTATAAGAATACGAAGTCATGTTGTTTTCTTGTTGATATAACGTTTATTCGTGTAAGATGACAAAGCTTCGATGTTCTCCTCCACTTTAGTCCAAGGCCCGATCTTCACTTCCCTTGCCAACCCAATACGTCACGATTGAGCATCTCTCACCCTTTCACTCTCGATGCTCAATCGTGCTGTATCTATTTCCCACTAGATTCTAATAATACCCCAGTACTCTTCCCTTACTGTTACATGATGCCTAGTGATGACTCTCCGCCTGTGGTCAGTTCTGTCTGTAATGATGATGCCTAGTGATGACTCTCCACCTGTGGTTAGTTCTGTCGGTAATGATGATGCCTAGTGATGACTCTCCACCTGTGGTCAGTTCTGTCTATAATGATAATGCCTGGTGATGACTCTCCACCTGTGGTCAGTGTCAGATTCTCACCAGTGTTTCAACGCGTTGTCTGTACCAACGCCAGGCAATGCAACCGAGCTCAACACTGAGCAATGTTAAACACAGCAGATGTAACGCGGCGTCTTCGACGGCGCCAGAGAAGCCAGCCGGTCTCAACACTGAGCGACGCTAAGTAGTCGCTGGTCAGCGGGAACACAGCGTGAACCTTGTGGGGCACAGCAGGTGACTCGACCTGTGTAGGTTGAAAGGCTGATCAGACAGGGCTTGGGAGTCGTACTAGACAGACGTGAGATCGAATGAGGCTTGTGTGTTTGGGCATGTATCGAGAGCTAGCCTGTATGGCCGTTGGAGACTGAACGCCTGTGTGTTTGACTTGTAAGTGGTTTGCATTGATTGTATTTATGATTGTGCATTTGCATTGTATTGATTGTATTTATGATATAATGTTATTGTGAATTGTGATTGCGCGATGCCTGTGTTGTATCTAATGAATGCATTGCGCGAATAAAGAGTGCGAATTATATCATCGGGTATTCACGTCGAGTGATTTAGTAGTAATATATCTCACTTGTCAGTAAACGAGCTACATTTCTTGCCTTACGCAAGATCCTGACAGTCAGTTCTCTCTGTAATGATGATGCCCAGTGATGACTCTCCACCTGTGGTCAGTTCTGTCTGTCATGATGATGCCTAGTGATGACTCTCCGCCTGTGGTCAGTTCTCTCTGTAATGATGATGCCTAGTGATGACTCTCCTCCTGTGGTCAGTTCTGTCTGTAATGATGATGCCTAGTGATGACTCTTCACCTGTAGTCAGTTCTGTCTATAATGATAATGCCTGGTGATGACTCTCCACCTGTGGTCAATTCTGTGTGTAATGATGATGCCTAGTGATGACTCTCCACCTGTGGTCAGTTCTGTCTGTAATGATAATGCCTGGTGATGACTCTCCACCTGTTGTCAGTTCTCTCTGTAATGATGATGCCTAGTGATGACTCTCCACCTTTGGTCAGTTCTCTCTGTAATGATGATGCCTAGTGATGACACTCCACCTGTTGTCAGTTCTCTCTGTAATGATGATGTCTGGTGATCTCACCGCATGTGGTCAGTTCTGTCTGTAATGATGATGACTAGTGATGACTCTCCGCCTGTGGTTAGTTTTCTCTGTAATGATGATGCCTAGTGATGACTCTCCACCTGTGGTCAGTTCTGTCGGTAATGATGATGCTTAGTGATGACTCTCCACCTGTGGTCAGTTCTGTCTGAAATGATAATGCCTGGTGATGACTCTCCACCTGTGGTCAGTTCTCTATGTAATGATGATGCCTAGTGATGACTCTCCACCTTTGGTCAGTTCTCTCTGTAATGATGATGCATAGTGATGACACTCCACCTGTGGTCAGTTCTCTCTGTAATGATGATGCGTGGTGATGACTCTCCACTTGTGGTCAGTTCTCTCTGTAATGATGATGCGTTGTGATGACTCTCCACCTGTGGTCAGTTCTCTCTGTAATGATGATGCCTAGTGATGACACTCCACCTGTCGTCAGTTCTCTCTGTAATGATGATGCCTAGTGATGACTCTCCACCTGTGGTCAGTTCTGTCTGTAATGATGATGCCTAGTGATGACTCTCCACCTGTGGTCAGTTCTCTCTGTAATGATGAAGCGTGGTGATGACTCTCCACCTGTGGTCAGTTCTGCCTGTAATGATGATGCCTAGTGATGACTCTCCACCTGTGGTCAGTTCTCTCTGTAATGATGCTGCGTGGTGATGACTCTTCACCTGTGGTCAGTTCTCTCTGTAATGATGATGCGTGGTGATGACTCTCCACCTGTGGTCAGTTCTCTCTGTAATGATGATGCCTAGTGATGACACTCCACCTGTCGTCAGTTCTCTCTGTAATGATGATGCCTAGTGATGACTCTCCACCTGTGGTCAGTTCTGTCTGTAATGATGATGCCTAGTGATGACTCTCCACCTGTGGTAAGTTCTGTCTTTATTGATGATGCCTAGTGATGACTCTCCGCCTGTGGTCAGTTCTGTCTGTAATGATGATGCCTAGTGATGACTCTCCACCTGTGGTCAGTTCTGTTTGTATTGATGATGCCTAGTGATGACTCCACCTGTGGTCAGTTCTGTCTGTAATGATGATGCCTAGTGATGACTCTCCACCTGTGGTCAGTTCTGTCTGTAATGATGATGCCTAGTGATGACTCTCCGCCGGTGGTCAGTTCTCTCTGTAATGATGATGCCTAGATATGACTCTCCACCTGTGGTCAGTTCTGTCTGTAATTATGATGCCTAGTGATGACACTCCACCTGTGGTCAATTTCTCTCTGTAATGATGATGCCTGGTGATGACTCTCCACCTGTGGTCAGTTCTGTCTGTAATGATGATGCCTAGTGATGACTCTCCACCTGTGGTCAGTTCTCTCTGTAATGATGATGCCTAGTTATGACTCTCCACTTGTGGTCAGTTCTGTCTGTAATGTCATGTTCCCATTAGAGTTAGGGGATGGGTTATGGGTTAGGGTTAGGGTTAAGGGTTACGGTTAAGGGTAGGGTTAGGTTTTAGGTGTTAATCGTTTATGGGTTAACTGTTTAGGGGTTAATGGTTATGTGTTAATGGTCATGGGTTAAGGGTTAGGGTTAGGGCTAACTGTACCCCTAACCCTAAACCCAGGGCTTAGCCAGGTCAATGGAGCATGTGGACATCACAATAATATATTAGCCTATAGGTTAGGGTATATGGTGCTAGACATGTTGTACAGACATCCAGTGGGTGGTGTTATGTCATTGGGTGTATGGTGCCTGTCAACGTCTCAATCATTCATAGCTCCTCGTCGAAGACGTGACAGTAATGTAAAACATGTAAAATAATTTGTCAACAAACAACACTCTCACAACAATAGTAAATCTCTCTAGTATGAGGCAATCAGCACCCTCTCTCTCAGGTAACCCAAAACACTCCTCTCTCAACCACAGTCAGGTCCTGTCTCATCGTCCTTGCCTCGGTCTGTGGTCACGTGGTGTTTTACCAACGTCTCGTCCGTGCTAAGTCGGGTGTCTCCGTATCTTGGTATCCTCATGTCCTTCACCCGTCCATTGATGGCTGATGTCTCAGGTTGTCTAGTCGAAGGTTGGACTGTTCATTCAAGGACATGTCCAGTCTCTAACCCCATGTCCTGTCTCCCACTGGGTCTACAGTCCTGTCCTACTCTACCCATGCTCTACCTATGTCCTGTCCTTGTCCTGTGTCTTCTCTCACACTCACCAGGACTCTGACACGCTCCTGTCGCCCCCCCCCCCCCCTCTTCGTGTCACTTATGTCATACTCATAAGTGACACGTTGTGTTATTTCTTGGTAATTAGTTGGAACTAATTCCTCAGAGGACTAAGGGAGTAAGTAAGTCGTCATGGTTACCGTAGGTTGGGGTTGACAACTATAGTCTTTAAAGGGTTGGATCTACTGTAGAAACACAAACTCGCTGGTGTTGTTCGGTGGTATGCATTTGGTTAGTTAACAAAGAGTCTACCACTCTTGCTCATTTTACTACTGGGGACTATTACGGACCAAGATAACGTTGTCTCACATTCTTGGCGTGAGCCTTGAATTGCAACCCTCTCAAGACACCAACAGTGCCCACGGAACAATGGTCTCTTTTTTAGGGAGACTCATCAAGAGAAATATTCCCCCTGGTCCCCGTAAAACGGCAATTCAGCCTTTCATCCAAATCTGTGTACTCACTGTTAAACCAATATCTAGCTCTCGCTTGTTAGCAGTGATTCTATGTACAATCACGTCTTGTCCCCCCCCCCCCCCTTTTTAAGAACTACTTATGTCCCTTAGTATGTGCAAGATAATGTCCCATTCCCCTTTTAATAGTGGATGTACTTTATCTTTCTGACCAATAAAAAGATGTCAATTGAAACGAGAAAAAGAGTGTTGAGGGGATACATAGAGCCTGTTCTTTTGTATGGATGTGAAACTTGGACAATGTGTAGTCAAGCTGAAAAATATCTGATGGCTGCAGAAATGTGGTTTCTGAGGAAAATGCAAAGAATACCACGGACAGACAGAAAAACCAATGACCAAGTACTACAGGAGAGAAATGAAAATCGTAGACTGATTAGAGAAATTAGACGAAGACAGTCAAAATGTTTTGGACATGCCTATAGAAGAAATGGATTGGAGAACTTATTGACAACTGGCAAGATCGAGGGGAACAGACCACGAGGAAGGCCGAGAGGAAAATACCTGGATGGCTTGGCCACATGGCATGGACGAGACAGGAACACTGAGCTGATCCACGACTCCGGTGATCGAGTGACATGACGAGTCATGACCGCCCACGCTTTCCGGCATGGCACATGATTGATTGATTGTACTTTATCTGTTAGTGTGGCATGTGTATGCGAGCTATTTGTAATTATATTTGTGTTAACTACATCCATGTGTGCAAGCTTATAATATATGTTTGAACTCTGTCTACGAGTCATTAGTTTGGTTTTCCGAATTCATGAAGGATTTCATATTCATCATCCATGACGCGGACTACCGAACTATGATGCTTAGAAATTTGTCTATTAGCGTTGTGTAAATGTAACAATCACACATTTAATTTAAAATGGCACAAATCACATGTGTTGCAGATGACGAATACAATATATAACATTGAGGCCAATGTGCGTGAAAAATATTGCATATCATTTCTATCACACCCTCAAATTTAATACATTTATAATGTCTTTCGTACATATCTCATATACACACTAAAACTGCATATTCTTATAAAAATACACATTCAGGTAAAATAATAAATGTTTAAGGTAATGTAATAGGTATTAACTAAAGGTAATATTACTCTATCTTAATACTTAAACTGAAGTGAATTTATCATTAGAAAAACATTTAGTGAAAAAGAAAAGGGTTTTCTCTCAATTTTCACTCAATTTTCTTCGCTTCTAATTCCAATTATTTCTGTCTTATGGCTGCTTCAGTTCCTTTGTTAGCTGCCTCTGTTTCTACTTCTTTATGTTTTATCTCATCTCATCTCATCATGTTCCTCTTGTACCTTGCGGTGTCGAGGTGAAGTATAAACTTCGTGAGAGTGCCCGGTTATGGGCTTCGTATATCGACATTCCCATGGATTCTGTTATTCCCTCCGTCCAACGTTTACGTGGTCGGCCTCTTCCTCTGTTTCCATCTGGTCTGTACATCATTGCTTGTTGTGGCATGCTGTTGACTGGTAACCTACTTGCATGGCCAAACCATTTGACTTGCTGCTTTCTAATAAAATCTAGAGCAGCTTTAACCCCCACTTTAGTCCTGATTTCTTCATTTCTGATCTTATCTCTTCTTGATACGTTGAGTATTCTTCTCAGGAACCTCATTTCTGTTGTTGTGATTTTTCTTTTCTCTTTTTCTGTCATTGTCCAGGCCTGGCATTGGTAGCACAGAGTTGGTAGGAAGATTGTGTTGTAAAGTGCTTTCTTAGTAGTTATTGATACATGTTTGTTCTTTAGTATTGGTGCCATTTGTCCAATGAGTTGATTTGCCTTATTGCACCTATTTTCGATCTCGTCTTTTGATCTGCCATTTGATGATATTATACTTCCTAGGGCTTTATGTTTTATGGCTGCTTCAATTTCTAACTTTTTGTTAGCTGCTGCTGTTTCTAATTCTAGTTTCTTCTGTTCACATTCTAAAGTTCTTTCTTGTCGCTCTTTTTCTTTTTCTTCTCTTAGCAAGTTGTCTGCATGTGTCTTTTCACTTCAATCTGCTAGCTTATCTCCTTTGTATCCTAGCTGTTTGCCTAATTCAATACACTTTTCTAAAGTCGACATTTTAGAATTTTATAAAAATATTTATGTACAAAAAAGATATGTCCCTTGGAAAATAATTATGAAATGTGCTGGTTGGTTATCTACCTTTTAGTCAGATAAACAAAATGGTACATAAAATTTACATGTGTGAAAAGAAAATGAGTGACTATTTATTGACTCAATTCAAGAAATAAAGTTTAACTTAGCTGATTTTCAAGGGTGTTGCTCCAGTACTACTGATAACTTCTATTCTCGTTGTCTTCGTGGTCTCTGCAATTCTTTTACTGGTATTATAACCTTTAATAGATCAACCTGTTGTTGGACAGAAAAACATTAATATCGTCATGTAGTCATGTCCATGTCAATGTCATGTAATGAGAGAGAATTATATAAGTAATTAGCTTTAGAATGGACTTTAGAGTGGAATCAGAATAAATATATGTATCATACAATTAAATTGTCGCTGTCGTGTTGTGTGTATGTTTACAGTTTTACTTGGGTAGTCCAAGAACTGTCACAGTTTTAATTTTATATGTCTTAGGACTCGGGAAAACGGACGTTTTCCCCCATAGTTTACCTGTCAGCGTCTAGATGTATTAGAAAGTGAAGGGTTCAAGACAGGTAGATAGTACGAGCATAGATGAGACATAAACATATGAGTCAATAAGATATGATTTATTACTCTAGGATATAACCATACAATAATGTTCCATCCATCATTACAGCGTTCGTTCTCGCACTAATTCATAATATAGCAATAATCTAGCAATGCAATACGTTACGATACAAGCCACTACTCTCTCGTATCACAGCCACACACACAAGCACAAGTCAAACGGCTCAGCTATTCAAATCCTGAATTCCTAGGTATAGTCTATCTTGTCACACTCTCAGTCATGCATCCTCTCTCTGTCAAGTCCAAAGCCCGTCTGGGAAGTCAGGTGTCTCGCATACGCCTGGTTGAGGCTAGGCGTACTTCTGTTCAAGGTGACACTGTCTTTCACGGGTACAGTCCTGTCTTTCCTGTCTTCAGCATCTAGACTATTCTCTTTCCACCGTACTCACCCATGTCCCTATCTCTATCGTCTGTCCTCTTCTCTGTCCCCTATAGGACATTGACACATCTCATTAGGTGAAAACTGCATAAATCGCTCAACATAAAATAAGACAAACAACTTTGTGATGGCTGGCGCATTGGGAGACTGAGCACGCTTGGAAATGTACAATGTGCGGGGGTGTCGATCGTGGTAACATAACATAATAAAGCAAATATTCTACTAAGTGACTACCACGGTAATTGTAAACTGACTGTCAAGTGTTTTTGTTTATACAGCAACTTCTTAGCTATTCGACTTGCAACTGCTTCGGCCTATTTTAATATCGTCCACTTTGTGTGTTAAACAACACGCGAAACGTACTGTTTCTATTAAACACACAATCGCAGTCAAGCAACTGTGTTATACCAGTCTTCTTTTATTCGTCTACCTGACCAGTTGGGAAAGTATTCTATCACCCTATTATTTAATTGCCACTCTATTCTGCCAGTGTGGGTAGAGAAACACCTACATTGAAGATGATATATGTAATTAGATGTGGCTTGCGGAGAAACATGTTCTTTCATTGCTTCTGTGGGGATATAAGTGGTTTTAGTTTCTGTGGGGATATCAGTGGTTTTAGTTTCTGTGGGGATATAAGTGGTTTTAGTTTCTACTAACTGGAGCTGCAGCATACAACGTTCGGCCAACGGCTGTTATAAGTCAATCCTGTAGACATTGCATTACATCATCCCCCGACACGTTAGCTGAATATTTAACTGTCCGTGGATCTTTACATGGGCCAGTTTTCTTCGATATCCAGAACTTGTAGTTGACCATTAGGTCCAGAAATTATGGACCTAGCTCCATGTATCCCAATATGCCACGAAACTACGGAGACTAGTGGCGGGGGCGGGGGGGGGGTGTCCTTTACATGTTATTATTTTATAATATACAACACTAGTGTCCTGTCTTAGCCAGATATGACTGAGCTAGCGTATGACAGTAGACGGTGCTACCTGCTTTCTGTTAGCGCCGAATGTTGGGCGACCAAACCAGACACCCCACATTGTGCCAACGGCTTCGGGCGGAGGAGCGCACTTAGGAGGGTACAAGCCTTATCCTAGTGTGAGGAAAAGCAATCTAAAGACTAAAGCCATGGTTGGCAACTGGTCTAGGATCGAAGTTCCCGCAGGCGGACAGTTAGAGCATTGCTTTGCTGCCCAGGCAGCTTCCGCAGCTTGCCTTGTTCCAGATGTATTGGTGTTACCTTTCCTCTGCAGTACACTAGACAGGCCGAGAGAGGGATCATGTTGTATGGGCAACACATGATCTCTACATTCAGCCCAGGCTTTGTGCTATGGATAGGTATAACCCCATTTTACAAACTATCGTCTGTCAAGACGGCAAGGTGCCAGTCATATATAAACTACTAGCTGACCCGGCCCGGCTTCGCCCTGACCCTGGTGGGGGATCATCTCATTTAATTCATATAAGTAGTCATATAAGCTCCCGTTCCCGTTCCCGACTATCTATCTGTCTGTCTGTCTGCCTGTCTGTCTGTCTGTCTGTCTGTCTGTCTGTCTGTCTGTCTGTCTGTCTGACCCGACCCGGCTTCGCCCAGACCCTGATGGGCAGCATCTAATTTAATTCATATAAGTAGTCATATAAGCTCCCGTTCCCGTTCCCGACTATCTATCTGTCTGTCTATCTGTCTGTCTGTCTATCTGACCCGGCCCGGCTTCGCCCAGACCCTGATGGGCAGCATCTCATTTAATTCATATAAGTAGTCATATAAGCTCCCGTTCCCGTTCCCGACTATCTATCTGTCTGTCTGTCTGTCTGTCTGTCTGTCTATCTGTCTGTCTGTCTGATCCGGCCCGGCTTCGTCCAGCCCCTGATGGGGAGCATCTCATTTAATTCATATAAGTAGTCATATAAGTTCCCGTTCCCGACTGTCTGTCTGTCTGTCTGTCCCTCCCTCTCTATCTGTCTGTCTGTCAGTCTGTCTGTCTGCCTGCCTGTCTGTCTAATAATTTATTGGTTGCAGTTAGAACAACCTTAGATAAACGAAGACCAACTTACAAAAAGCATTAGAAAGAGCACTTGAAAGATCTTTACATCTTCCCCAACAATTAACTTGGGTAAATGGAGCGGCGGCAGCAGCAGCAGAAGAAGAAGAAAAAAGAGGAGTAGGAGCTGGGAGAAGGAAGAGGAAGGTGGAGGAGGGAGGAAGAGATAGGCGGAGAGAGTAGGAAGAGGGAAGAGGAGGAAGGAGGAGGAGTAGGAAGGAATAGGAGGGAGGAGGAGGGATTAGGAGGAGGAGAGAGGAGGAGGAGGGAGGAGGAGGAGGAGGAGGTAGGAGGAGGAAGGAGGAGGAAGGAGGAGGAGGGAGAAGGAGGAGAGAGGAGGCGGAGAGAGGAGGAGGGAGGAGGAGGAGGGGGAGGAGGAGGAGGAAGAGGGAGGGAGGAAGGGGAGGAGGAAGAGGAAGGAGAAGGTGGAGGAGGGAGAAGGAGGGAGGAGAAGAACGCAGGAGGGGGAGGAGGGAGGAGGAGGGAGTAGGAGAGGGAGGAGGAGGGAGATGGAGGAGGAGGAGGGAGGTGGAGGGAGGTGGAGGGAGGAGGAGGAGGGAGGAGAGAGGAAAAGGAGAGGGAGGAAGAGGAGGGAGGATGAGGATGAGGAAGAGGGAGGAGGGGAGGGATGTGGAGGAGGAGGAGGAGGGAGGAGAAGAGAGGAGGTAGAGGGAGGAGGTGGAGGAGGGAGGAGAAGAGAGGATGAGGAGGGAGGAGGAGAAGGGAGGAGGGATGAGGAGGAGGGAGGAGAAGAGGGATGACGAGAGGGAGGCGGAGGAGGTAGGAGAAGGAGGGAGGAAGAGGGAGGAGAAGGAGGAGGAGGGAGGAGGAGGGATGAGGGGGAGGACGTAGGAGGAGGGAGGAGGAGGAAGGAGGAGGAGGGAGTAGGAGGAGAGAGGAGGAGAAGGGAGGAGGAAGGAAGAGGAGTGATTAGGAGGAGGGAGGAGGGCGAGGAGGTAGGACGAGGAAGAGGGAGGAGGAGGAGAAAGAGGGAGGAGGAGGAGGGAGGAGGAGAGAGCATGAGGAGGGAGGAGGAAAAGTGAGGAGGGAGGAGGAGAGGGAGGAGGAGGGAGGAGGAGGAGGAGGTAGGAGGAGGGAGGAAGAAGGAGGTGGAGGGATGAGGGGGAGGAGGGAGTAGGAGGAGGGAGGAGGAGGAGGGAGGAGGAAGGAAGAGGAGTGATTAGGAGGAGGGAGGAGGGCGAGGAGGTAGGAGGAGGAAGAAGGAAGAGGAGGGAGGAGGAGAAGGAAGGAGGAGGAGGAAGAGGGAGGAGGAGGGAGGAGGAGGAGAAAGAGGGAGGAGGAGGATGGAGAAGGGGGAGGATGGAGGAGGGGGAGGGGAAGAGGGTAGGAGGAGGAGGAGGGAGAGGAGGAGGAGGAGGATTATAACGCATATGCCTGTAGATAACTGCAGCGAAAAGGTGGGTCTGTCTATCTATCTGACCCGGCGTGGCTTCGCCCAGCTCCTGGCAAATTCATACAACAACAAAAAAAGTTACTTAAAAGAATGTCCTTCCACACACCATCCATTATTTTTTAATGAGAACTGATTTTAATCACCGACATGACTGTCGATAACTCTCTAAGCAGAAAAAGATGAGTTACAATGTTATGCATTGTGCATTATTTTTATGAAAACTTTGAAAATTCCTTAAAGATTATATCATTATTTATTACAACTCATATGCCGGTACATAACTATAGAAAAAGAGTTTATAAATCTTTGAAAACGATGCAACAATATGACTATAAGCTATACAGAAAAGTTATTGAAAGTTTTGCCCCTTGAAATAACTTTTATAGAGTTAAGTCCCTTCGCAATATAGAAATTATAATAAAAATGAAATATTAAATAATATTAAGTAAGCAGCCGCACTAAAAGAATATGACAGTTGGCAGCGCGGGAATGAGAGGAAGACGTGTAGAAAATTTCATCTCAATCGGATGGACCGTTCGCGAACGCATAAAGGACATACATACAGACGGAGATTGCCTTTTATATATAAGATCCCCCACCCCTCAATAATGTAACTTAAAACGTCAATCACGAAGCATTCGTCAATGCTCAACATCTGTCGATACAATCTGACGCAACAATAAAATACGTCCTGACAAGTTGTTAGAGAATAAATAATATATATTAAGTTATAAGTACTTTACGTTATTGTAAACATCATAATAAGACGGAAGAAAGCCATAAAACGATCTTAACAACATGACTGTTTAAAAGCTGTAGAAGTTAATGTATATAACATCGTTTGTTTTGTCACCTTATTCAACCCAAAAATGCTGGAATCTATTGCATGAAGATACCAGGTGGTAAGTCGTCCTATTGAACGATTGCACAATA
>JACEFZ010024865.1:0-85124 GCA_014155875.1 Cepaea nemoralis
GCATTCCTGGGGGGGGGGAACCCCCCCCCCCTTTTTTTTCCCCAAACCGGGGGGTTTTTTGCGGTACCGTCCACAACCAGCTGGCCAAGTTGGAACAGGTTAAGACAACGGTCATCCCTCAAAGGAAGGCAGGGACAGTCCATGGCATTTTCTGCCATCCAGGGTGGCTTCCATAATTGTCACGTCCTGCTCATGGCTGCTTTAATTCCTCACTTCAATATATTGGGCATTTTGTTCGCCCCGGGCCGTTCCTGCACAGACCAGACTGGTCTGCAGTCAATATCCACTCAGCGAGTTTTTCGGACATGTGCTTGTCGTTGTGTCCGTCAGAGCTGTTCCAGACACGTCGGACATTCAGAAACTACCTAGTCAGAGCTGTTCCGAACAAGAGCGGCATTCGGAAACTAGGTAGCTGTTCCTAGCACAAGGGAAGACTTGTTAGAGCTTTTCCGGTCACGAAAGACATTTCACTCGGACGTAATTGCGTAGTGCCATTTTTATTTTGCCGCCCGTAGGCTGGCACTTCCGGCTTCAGCGGGCATTTTTGATGAGGTTAGCCTTCCTCGGGTTTCGAGACTCTTATTTTGACTTCCACACAGCAAGCTTTTGCTTCGGGCTGCCACGTAATGGATTCACAAGACAGGCGTTCCATTTCGTGTCAACGAGACAATTTTCCACCTTTGACTACACTCACTCCATGAGTATGGTTACAGACTATCTACGGAACGTGCGACCGAGGTGTTTTTCCACCTTTTGTACTCGCTCACGAGGTAGGCTACATGTGCTGCCGGCTCAGCACCTTACTTCTGTGCGTCTGTGGGCGAGTAACGGTCAGGCCCTCTCATCCGGGGATACCTCATATCCCCCAGCTAAGAGCCATCGAACGAGTATCTGCGCCAAGCATGTAGCGTGCTCAGCACATCACCTCAATTTTGATGTAGGTTTGTGTCGGCCAGGCTCTCACTTCCGAGGGTTTATGGCTTAGAGACGTTCAGCCATACACCTCGGCTGGGAGCCTTAGAGGTTATGTCCGGACTGAGATTTTTGGCATCGTTTGCCTGATTTTGACTGCTATCCTCAGTCTACCTGCAGGTTGTGTCTCTCTTAGTCTGGTCCCTATCCCAAGAGCTGTCCAATATGTAGTTAATATCCATCGGAATAGCGCTTGGGGTCAGAGGGACACTCAAGCTACCCCACCACAGCAAGGTGGAGACACATCGGGGGAGTGACCAGTTCTAGACATGTCCGCTTCCAGTCAAGTTGACGTCAGTTTTCAAGAGGCCAGTGCTGTGATTGGAAAACATCATCACTGGAAAGATCCGCTGTAGAAGAGGCATCCTTCCAGAGACAAACTGAGAGAAATGATTCTGGATGGTCTAAGATGGAGGCCTCGAGGAATAATTGTTTTAGAACACCAAGGACTGAGATTTGTGGAGATACACAAACGTCTACAGCATTGGGCAAGGCACATGATGATGATGGTGGATCATTTCATATTTCTCTTTGAATAGTTGATTGAATATCTAGCCTTCTTGTATGTAAAAAAATATTATTTGCATATCCTTTACAGGACATAGCAGTCAACACCAGCATGTTTTGGCTGTTCATGATTCTTGGGCAAGTTTACGTTCAGTAGGCACCCATACCATTTCATTTTAAAAAACCATGTAAGGCGATCTGCTGCCAAATGGCCCACAGCTGTGTTTCGAACGCAGTATGCAGGATTACATTGTATATGTTAAAAATCCTTCGAAATGTTGCAAATTTAAAGAGTAGGCCCTAATTGCCACTCAATTGATCAATCAATCATGTGCCATGCCGGAAAGCGTGGGCGGTCATGACTCACCATTTCACTCGATCACCAGAGTCGTGGATCAGCTCAGTGTTCCTGTCTCGTCCATGCCATGTGGCCAAGCCATCCAGGTATTTTCCTCTTGGTCTTCCTCTTGGTCTGTTCCCTTCGATCTTGCCAGTTGTCACTAAGTTCTCCAATCCATTTCTTCTCATAATTGACACTGCTTTGACAAAAGGAGAAACTGCTTACATTAATATTTATAGTAAACTTAGATTCAGGAGAAGGATAGACAAGCCAGTTTTTTAAATGATCCACAGTGTACTACAACCTCAGTGAGGATGGTGTTTCAGCAACCCTCTAGGTTATAAGTGATGGATGGAAATTGAGTGTGCTTATTTCCACTGTGTCAGAGAGATTATATGATTATATGACCTGTCCTATATAGAGAGAGGGAGAAAGAGATGACATACAATAGAATACATGTATATGTCCTGTAGAGAGAGAGGGAGAAAGAGATGACATAAAATAGAATATATTAAGAGCATGTATATGTTCTGTGCCGGCTCCCTGGCCAAGCGGTTATCAGCTTTCTCGTGGTTGACGTGAGCGCACGAGAATTAGAAGTCGTTCGAGTCACGCCAGTAACTTATGAGAGTATGGAGCTGGTCGCTCAGAAAGTTGTGGCATGCTGATGAGCGTAATCTAGCCTAGGAATCAACATACAGCTGAAAGATGCTGGTGTTGACCGCAATATCCTGAAACAGGATGGAAACGCGGGGGAAAAAATGTATATGTTCTGTGTATATATATATATATATATATATATATATATATATATATATATATATATATATATATATATATATATATATATATATATATATATATATCTTATATATAAAAGAGACTGTATGTGGGTGTGTGTGTCCTTTATGCGCTCGCGAACGGTCCATCCGATTGAGATGAAATTTTCTACACGTCTTCCTCTCATTCCAGTGCTGCCAACTGTCATAGTTTTGTTTCTTCTTCCTCCTCCTCCCTCCTCCCCCTCCCTAAATACGTACGTAAATATATGATGATGATGATGAAAGAATCCCCGAACCACAACGCTAGGAAAAGCGAAGAAAATGACGTGACTACACAGAATCGTCACACGGCAATCATCATCATCATCAAGTGCCGTGCCGGCTGGCGTAGGCATTCATGGCTCTCCATAGATCTCGGTCTTTGGTTTTCTGGATCAACTCTGCTGCTGATATTCCTCAATGCCACGGCAATATCAATAACAATTCATCTTTTTATGTGTAAGGAAGTTATCTACAGTCATGTAGAAGGGAAGAACAATCAATGGAAGGACCGAAATCAAAGAACCTAGACGAGTATGAATTCGGAATGGCGAACTCCCTCCCCCTCTCTTCTCCTCCTCCCTCCTCCTCCCTCTACCTCCTCCCTCCACCCTCCTCCTCCTCCACCCTCCTCCTCCTCCACCCTCCTCCTTCCTCTTCCTCCTCCCTCTACCTCCTCCTCCTCCCTCTCCCTCCTCCTTCTCCCTCTTCCTCTCCCCTCCTCCTCCATCCTCCTCCCTCCTACTCCTTCCTCCTTCTCACTCCTCCTTCTCCCTCCTTCTCCTCTTCCTCCTCCATCCTACTTCCTCCTCCTCCCTTCTCCCTCCTCCTCCCTTCTCCTCTTCCCTCCTCCTCCTCCCTCTACCTCCTCCTCCTCCCTTCTCCTCCTCTTCCTCCTGCCTTTCCTTCCTCCTCCTCCCCCCTCTACCTCCTCCTCCTCCACCTCCTTCCTCCACCCTCCTCCTTCTCCCTCCTCCCTCCTCCTCCTCTTCCACCTGCCTTTCCTTCCTCCCCTCCTCATTCTCCCTCCTCCTCCCTCCTTCTTCTCCCTCTTCCTCCTTCCTCCTTTTCCATCTGCCTCCTCCCTTCTCCTCTCCCCTCCTCCTCCCTCCTTCCCCTCCTCTATCCCTCCTCCCTTCTCCTCCTCCCTCCTTCTCCCTCCTCCTCCTCCTCTCCCTTCCTCCTCCTCTCCCCTCCTCCTCCTCCTACCATCTTCCTCTTCCCCTCCCCCTCCTCCCTCTCCCTCCTCTTCCTCCTCCATCCTCCTCCTCCCTCTTCCTCCTCTTCCTCCCTCTTCCTCCTCCTTCCTCCTCCTCCCTCCTCCCTCTTCCTCCCTCCTCCCTCTTCCTCCTTCTCCTACCTCCTCCCTCCTCCTCCTCTCTCCTCCTCCCTTTTCCTCCCTCCTCCTCCTCCCTCTACCTCCTCCTTCCTCCACATCCCTCCTCCTCCTCTCCTCTCCTTCTCCTTCTCCTCCTACCCTCTTCCTCTCCTCCTCCTTCTCCCTCCTCTTCCTCCTCCATCCTCCTCCTCCCTATTCCTCCTCATCCTCCTCCCTCTTCCTCCTCCTCCATCCTCCTCCCTCTTCGTCCTCCTCCTCCCTCCTCATCCTCTCTTTCTCCTCCCTCCTCCCTTTTCCTCCCTCCTACTCCTCCCTCTACCTCCTCCCTCCTCCTTCCTCCACATCCCTCCTCCTCCCTCTTCCTCCTCCTCCCTTCTCATCATTCCTCCTCCTCCCCCTCCTTCTCCTCCCTCCTCCTTCTCCATCCTCCTTCTACTCTTCCTCCCTCCACCTCCTCCCTCCACCTCCTCCCTCCTCCTCCTCTCTCCTCCTCCTCCCTCCTTCTCCCTCCTCCTCCTGGCTCCTCCTCCCTCTCCCTCCTCTCTACTCCTCCTCCTCCTCCTGCGTTCTCCTCCTCCCTCTTCTTCCTCCTTCCTCCTCCTTTTCCCTCTTACTCCTCCCTCTTCCTCCTCCCTCCTCCTCCCCCTCTCCCTCCTCCTCCCTCCTCCATCCTCCTTCTCCTCCTAATACCTCTCCTCTCTCCTCCTCCTCCCTCTCCTCCTTCCTCCTCCTTCCTCCTCCCTCTCCTCCTCCTTCCTCCTCCTCCCTCCTCCTCCCTCCTCCTCCCTCTTCCTCCTCCTCCATCCTCCTCCTTCTCTTGCCCCCCTCCTCCTCCTAATCCCTCCTCCTCCCTCTCCTGCCTCCTATTCCTCCTGCTTCCTCCTCCTCCCTCCTCCTCCTTCTCTCTCTGCCTATCTCTTCCTCCCTCCTCCTCCTCCCTCTTCCTCCTCCTCCTACCTCCTCCCTCCTCCTTCTCTCTCCTCCTCCCTCCTCCCTTTTCCTCCCTCCTCCTCCTCCCTCTACCTCCTCCCTCCTCTTCCTTCCTCCACATCCCTCCTCCTCCCTCTTCCTTCTCCTCCCTCCTCATCATTCCTCCTCCCCCTCCTTCTCCTCCCTCCTCCTTCTACCTCTTCCTCCCTCCTCCTTCTCCCTCCACCTCCTCCCTCCTCCTCTCTTTTCCTCCTCCCTCCTCCTCCTCCCTCATTCTCCCTCTCCCTCCTCCCTCCTTCTCCTCCCCCTCCTCCTCCTGCGTTCTCCCCCTCCCTCCTTCTACCTCCTCCTCCCTCCTTCTCCCTCTTCCTCCTCCCTCTTCCTCCTCCCTCCTCCTCCCCCTCCTCCCTCCTCTTCCCCCTCCTCCCTTCTTCCTCCTCCTCCTTCTCCTCCCTCCTCCTTTCTCCTCCTCTCTCCTCCTCCTCTCTCCTTCTTCCTCCTCCTTCCTCCTCCCTCTTCCTCCTCTTCCCTCCTCTTCCCTCCTCCTCCTTCTCCTCTTTCCCCCCTCCTCCTCCTAATCCCTCCTCCTCCCTCCTATTCCTCCCTCCTATTCCTCCTCCTCCCTCCTCCTCCCTCCTCCTCCCCCTCTCTCCGCCTATCTCTTCCTCCCTCCTCCTCCTCCCTCCTCCTCCTTTCTCCACCCTCTTCCTCCTCCCTCCTCTTACTCCTCCTTTTTCTTCTTCTTCTGCTGCTGCTACCGCTGCTCCATTTACCCAAGTTAATTTTTGGGGGGAATATGTAAAGATCTTTCAAGTGCTCTTTCTAATGCTTTTTGTAAGTTGGTCTTCGTTTATCTAAGGTTGTTCTAACTGCAACCAATAAATGATTAGACAGACAGACAGACAGACAGAGAGGGAGGGACAGACAGACAGACAGACAGATAGTCGGGAACGAGAACTTATATGAATTAAATGAGATGCTCCCCATCAGGGGCTGGGCGAAGCCGGGCCAGGTCAGACAGACAGACAGACAAACAGATAGACAGACAGACAGATAGATAGTCGGGAACGGGAACGGGAGCTTATATGACTACTTATATGAATTAAATGAGATGCTCCACACCAGGAGCTAGGCGATGCCGGGCAGGGTCAGACAGACAGACAGATAGACAGACAGACAGATAAATAGATAGACAGACAGTCGGGAACGGGAACGGGAGCTTATATGACTACTTATATGAATTAAATGAGATACTCCCCACCAGGGACTGGGCGAAGCCGGGCCGGGTCTGCTAGTATATATATATATATATATATATATATATATATATATATATATATATATATATATATATATATATATATATATATTTATATATATATATATATATATATATATATATATATATATATATATATATATATATATAATGGAGAGAGAGAGGACATAAAATATAAAACATCAAGAACGTATGTGTCCTGTATAGAGAGAACAAACGAACAAACTTTATTTTCAAAGAGTTCAGAAATGGGCATTCTGCCCTTCCGATCTCTCTGCTCTCATACATTATTTCATTCATACATCACTAATGAAGCTAATCTTAGACAACAGCAGAACAATATGCATTAAAGCACATGGAAAATGTGCAGTAATCAATAATACGAGAGAGAGAGAGAGAGAGAGAGAGAGAGAGAGAGAGAGAGAGAGAGAGAGAGAGAGAGTAGAGAAACAGATTACATGTAGTGGATTATATGATGTAAGTAAAGTAAAGATCCTTCTTCCATGCCTTGAAGCAGATTGGATATATGGTGCTAACCTTTATTTTAAAAGAACAATCAGCACTGAATGGGTGACACGGTCAGTATCTAGCGAGCTGCCTTGACTTCCCAAACCACTTCTTGAGTACTTACTGCCCAGTTAAGGCTCAGTCAACCTGTGAGCTCAAGTCCAGTTTGAATAATCCCCATCTTGATGAATTGAATCCTCAGCCTAGCAAGGAAGAGTGCTCTAGCTACTGCACCATTGTAGCTCCCAGTATATGTGGGGGTTTCACATGAAATCCTTAAAAGTGTGATAGAAATTACAATTAACCATGTTATTGTCTTGTCATCATCATCATCATCATCATCTTCCACTTCTGCCGTCAAGTGTCGTGGGGAGGAATAATTTGCATTCCAGCGCCCGGTGGGCGGCACTGGATAGTGTCATTCCGTGTGGTTGTACAATGTCTTTGATGTCGTCAATCCATTTTCTTCTTGGACGTCCTTGTGGTCTCGTTACAGATGATCTTTGATGTAAGGCCAGTGATGGTAGTTGCTGCTGATGTATTCTAACAACATGGCCAAACCACTTGATCTTCTGTCTTTCAATAAATGTGGCACAAGATGTTGATCCCACAGTCTGTCTGATAATAGCATTTCTTACTTGGTCTCGGATTGTTAAGTTGGCAGCTCTCCTCAGGCATCTCATTTCGCAGGTGTTGATTTTGCGAAGGTGTAATTTGGATAAAGTCCAGGTTTCTTCTTCTTCTTTGCGTTCATCAGGAGTTTTTTCAGATGTGATTGCGGTGTGTCTGGTTAGGCACCCTTGGGTCGAAACCCTTAGGCCAACACATCCGGCTTTTAGCGTGCATTTTTGACCAGGTTAGCATTCCTGGGAGACTCTCACTTTTGTGGTACTGTCCACATCCCAGCTGGTCAAAGTTGGAACAATCGAAGACTGCACGGTCATCCCTCAAATGTAGGCAGGGACAGTCCATAGCATTTTCCGCCATCCTGGGTGGCTTCCATAATTGCAGAGCCGGCACATAACGCTCTGGTTCTGGGCTTACCAAGGGAATCGTCACGTCCTGCTCATGGCTGCTTTAATTCCTCACTTCAACATATTGGGCATTTCGTTCGCCCCGTGCCGTTCCCGCACAGACCAGACTGGTTTGCAGTCAGTCTCCACTCAGCGAGTTTTTCGGACATGTGCTTGTCATTGTATCCGTCAGAGCTGTTCCAGACACGTCGGACATTCGGTAAACTACCTAGAGCGGCATTCAGAAACTAGGTAGCTGTTCCTAGCACGAGGGAAGACTAGTTAGAGCTTTTCCGGTCACGAAAGACATTTCACTCGGACGTAGTTGCGTAGTGCCATTTTTATTTTGCCGCCCGTAGGCTGGCACTTCCGGCTTCGGCGGGCATTTTTGATGAGGTTAGCCTTCCTCGGTTTTCGAGACAGTTAGACTCTTATTTCGACTTCCACACAGCAAGCTTTTGCTTCGGGCTGCCACGTAATGGATTCGCAAGACGGGCGATCCATTTCGTGTCAACGAGACAATTTTCCACCTTTGACTACACTCACTCCATGAGTATGGTTACAGACTATCTACGGGACGTGCGACCGAGGTGTTTTTCCACCTTTTTTTTCGCTCATGAGGTAGGCTACATGTGCTGCCGGCTCAGCACCTTACCTCCGTGCGTCTGTGGGCGAATAACGGTCAGGCCCTTTCATCCGGGGATACCTCATATCCCCCAGCTAAGAGCCATCGAACGAGTATCTGTGCCGAGCATGTAGCGTGCTCAGCACCTCATCACAATTTTGATGTAGGTTTGTGTCGGCCAGGCTCTCACTTCCGAGAGTTTATGGCTTAGAGACGTTCAGCCATACACCTCGGCTGGGAGCCTTAGAGGTTATGTCCGGACTGAGATTTTTGGGATCGTATGCCTGATTTTGACTGCTATCCTCAGTCACCTGCAGAGCAGCAGGTTGTGTCTCTCTTAGTCTGGTCCCTATCCCACGGGTCATCCGATATGTAGTTTTCATCCATCGGCAAGCACATGGGGTCGATGGGACACGCAAGCTCCCCCTCCACGGCAAGGTGGAGACACATCGGGGGAGAAGTCCAGGTTTGAGATTGGTAGCACAGGGTTGGTGTGAATATGCTGTTTATTATCTGTCATTTTGCGGACATGGGTATATTTGGATGTTTCAGTAAGGGTGATAGTTGATATGTAAGTGCACTAGCTTTTTGACATCTGATTTTGATTTCTCTGTCCAAGCTGCCATCTTCTGTGATCATACTTCCAAGATATTTGAATTCTTTAACTTGTTTCAGAGTTGTGCTATTTATCTGTATACTTAGTGGGCCCGGCGATCTGCTAACTCACATTACTTCGGTTTTGGCTGTATTTATACTCATATTGTATCTCCTGCATGTTGAACTCAGATTATTAATATGATTTTGCAGTCTGCCCTTGTCGCTATAAAACAGGCACTGATCGTCTGCAAGTAGAAGTTAATTTATTTCCTGTGGATCAGTTGTTTCATTTGGAGTAAAGAGTTCTACATTTTCTAAATCTGTTCTGTCGAGACTTGCTTCTTTGAAAATTCTGTCCATGTAGATATTAAATAGCAGGAGGTTATTGTCTTGTAACCTGTCAGTATTGTTGTTAAGGATGTCAAGAGTGTTAGGCATGTGACATGACATCTGCAGACCAGATGAACACAGTGACATCATAAGGACAGTTTAAAGATGTCCCCCTCCACTTTTGACATGCACCAAAGAGGAGCAGTGTTATGTTACTCATTTTTATTTAATCAGTGAAGGGGTTAAACCTATAGAAATTCATCAGCGAATGAAGGTCCAGTATGTGATGCATGCCTGTCAGCCCAGCAAGTGTATGAGTGGAGTAGGAAGTTTCAAAAAGCATGACTTCTGTGACAGACTGTTCACGACCACATCAGGCACACCAAGTAGTAACCCCAGAGTCAATTTTCCTTCAGCAATCCCAGCACTTTATCGCCGCTGGAGGACTTGCTTTAAATGCAAAGGTGACTACATTGGATAAAAATGATACATATGTTCTTTGCTTTTTCAGAATACATTCATACACACACAAATTTATGGTTTTCATTTAAAGACCCCTAGTACATGAAGAGAATGCCTATATTCCCTATGTCTCATCAGTATCTTTCTGTTTATTTGCCACAGGTTACAACGTATCCAAATTCTGCTGAAAGTCATCACAGGAGTGGTAGTCTGGCGCTTGCTGGTCAAACGTGTTCCTGTCTTCCATTCCCTGTGGAATCTCCTCTTGAGCTGGGTATTGTTCCTCTTTGTGAAAGTCCCCCATGTGGCCAGATCATCATAGCCCGATCACCTGACCACCATTCTGTAATATTTGTGCAGTTTGATATATTGTTGTTACTGTCAAGTATCAGGAACTATGTTTAGTCTTGTACATCTGCTGTTTTAATTTCTTGTCTCAATTGTACTAATTTGTACAATGTTGATAGCATAATGTTTGTTCAAGTTCACACTTGTTATATAGTGCCACATTGATTAACATTTTCAGGATTGTATATATATCTAGCTAGTATTTTACTCTTTCAGTATGTGATTTTATTCCGGGTGTGGTTTTATTCTGGATGTGGTTGGGATTATCGTTAGGATCCCCAAACTTGCAGTTTCACTATATACTATTTTTTTTAGGTTTTAGTAACAGAGTTATGAAATACTTCATACTTAATTTAAAAATCAACATCACAGCAATCGTAGCATTCCCACATGCTCCGTTTTTCTTTTAAAAATCCATCAAAGAGTTCCAATACTGGTTATTCCATTAGCAATTTTATTAAACATCCTCCTGACCCTTCCTATTGGCTTAGATTATTGTTCAGATCCTCTACGCTGGTGTATGTCTTCTGGGTGTTCCAGCTCTCTTCCCTAGCGGGCAGGCTGTACTTGAGTGATGGGCTATTTCCTGCACTATAACTATTGAAATCCAAACGCAAGAAGAATTATTGCCTGAGCCATGGAATTCATACACTCAGCTTTGATACCGTCTTCTTTGGCCATTGAATGTTCCAGGCCTCATTACTAGCTGGCAGGCTCTACTAGAGTGATGAGCTATTTCCTGCATTATAATAACTAATTACGAAATCCAATAATAGGAGCATGAATGGCAGATCAGAAGACGAGATCGAAAATAGGTGCAATAAGGCAAATCAACTCATTGGACAAATGGCACCAATACTAAAGAACAAACATGTATCAATAACTACTAAGAAAGCACTTTACAACACAATCTTCCTACCAACTCTCTGCTACCAATGCCAAACCTGGACAATGACAGAAAAAGAGAAAAGAAAAATCACAACAACAGAAATGAGGTTTCTGAGAAGAATACTCAACGTATCAAGAAGAGATAAGATCAGAAATGAAGAAATCAGGACTAAAGTAGGGGTTAAAGCTGCTCTAGATTTTATTAGAAAGCAGCAAGTCAAATGGTTTGGCCATGCAAGTAGGCTGCCAGTCAACAGCATGCCACAACAAGCAATGATGTACAGACCAGATGGAAACAGAGGAAGAGGCCGACCACGTAAACGTTGGACTGAGGGAATAACAGAATCCATAGAAATGTCGATATACGAAGCCCATAACCGGGCACTCTCACGAAGTTTATACTTCACCTCGACACCGCAGGGTACAAGAGGAACATGATGAGATGAGATGATGAATGTGTCCTGCGCAAGAGATGACATAAGATAGAATATATTAAGAATATGTATGTGCCCTGAGTAGAGAGAGAAAGAGCAAGAGCCATAGAGTTTGTGCGCTGAGCTTTGATACCATCATCTTTGACCACTGAAGAGAAAAAGGAGAGGAATGAAAATAGGGCAGGAGCTAGAAATCCCAGATATAAGAAGCTGTTTATATGGAGACTGAGGCCAACATCCTTGAACAACAGAAGGACAAATAAAGATACTATGAACAAGCTAGCAATGAAAGTGTGAGTACAAAACAAGATGAAGGTTCAACAAATAAATTAATAAGAGCATATACAAATATATAATGGTAATTGTGGTAGTGCAGTGGCTATCATACTTGCCTGTCTGCCAAATGGTCACATATTTAAATCCCCAGTTAAGCGGGATTTTTGGTGTTTTTTTTGCTGGTTTGAACTTCCAGGGTGAATCCGGCCTAAAATAGGCATTAAATTGTATGGGAAGAATTGAGTGTCAATTTTTTTTTAAATATGAGGCTTGCGCAATATAGTAAATGGGCTTGGTAACGAGGGTTTCTTTACTTTAAAACAAAAACAAACAGATATAATTGTAAATTAACAGTAAGCAAGAAAGAAAGGTGAGGACAAACAAGCAAGATGAAGACAGTG
Organism: Cepaea nemoralis; assembly: GCA_014155875.1. Lineage (NCBI taxonomy): Eukaryota > Metazoa > Mollusca > Gastropoda > Stylommatophora > Helicidae > Cepaea > Cepaea nemoralis. The sequence continues at coordinate 12,070 of JACEFZ010024865.1, forward strand.
TTAAATGTAAGATAACACTAAAATATGGGCTGGACAGAAGTTGTTGAACTGTTGGGTAAGATGGTCAGTATCTCACCGGCTGCCTTTACTTCCTAAAAACATTTCCTGGTGTGCCTATTTTAGGCTGTTGGAACCTACAAGCACTGGTCTATTTTAAACATATAAATCTGCCTTGATGAAGATCGAACCCATAATCACCAGGCTGGAAGGTGAGTGTCTAGCTACTACACCACTGAAGCTCCCATATCAACATACGATATGAGGGTAACATTGACATTATTTAATGATGTAGAAATTAGGAAGAATTTGAAGCAACAGAGATGTTGTTCTTGAGACGTATTTTGTGAATTTCTTAGACTGCCTGAGTAACTAACAACGTTTGTCTGTAAGAGGCTAATGAAACTAGAACATTAAATACAACAATAAGAAAGAGACAAACAGCTTTCTTTAGTCTTGTGATGAGAAGAGAGGCATTGGAGAACATCAGGACGACTGGAAAGATCAAGTGGAGGAGAGAGACAGAGGCAGACCAAGAGAAATGATGCTGGATTGATTGAGACTGTGGCATGGAGGAATATCATCAGCAGAGTTGATCGAGAACACCAAAGACCGAGATATGCAGAGAGACATGCACGCTACCAACTGGCAGGGGACTTGATTGATTGATCGATAAATCAATAGAAAGAATATCATGGCTTGATAAGAAACGAAACAAAGAAGTATTACAAAACCTAAACTTGAATAAAAATGAACACATTAAATGTATAAAAATCTACTGAAATACATCATGAAGGTAAAAGTTGAGGGCAAGTGGGTTAGAGGATATCCAAGATATGGGATCAGAAATAAAACAAAGAAGTGCTACAAAACCTGAAGGTGAATTAAATGAATCATCACAACTAACTGTTTTAAAGATCTATTGAAATCCATGATCAAACATGAAAGAATGCTTAGTTCCAACAGAAAGATATGGCCAGGATACAGTCTACCAGAATGTACAGTGAAGACTGCGGACAGAACTTGCTGGAGTTTCATTACTGCATGCATGCACTGTGGAGACAGACCTGGAAAATAATCAACTAGCAGTGAAAAGGAAAGGTCATCAATGAACATCACAGTAAACGGGCAGGTACTAGAACAAGTCACAAGTTTCTCTTATCTTGGACATATAATAACAGATGATGGCAGAAGTGAAATGGAAATCAAAAAGAGAATAGGAATGGCCAAAAATGCTTTCAACGGCATGAAATCAGTATTAACATCTAGAGAGATTAATAACGCATTAAAAATGAGAATTGTCAAATGCTACGTATATTCAACGCTACTGTATGGCGCGGAATCCTGGACATTGAACAAGCAGCTAGAAAGTCGCATAGAAGCCCTGGAGATGAGGATATACAGACGAATAGGTCATATTTCATGGAAACAAAAACAATCGAATGCAGAGGTCATAGAAAAACTGGGAATGAAGAGAGAGTTGATGGAAGAAATAAAGATGAGACAAGTGAAATATTTTGGCCACGTTAAAAGACATGATACTGTTATACAAACCATACTGGAACGCAAGGTTGAGGGCAAGAGGTAGACAACGATACAAGTGGGGGGATAACATCAAGAGATGGACGAACATCAGCCTGACAGAATATACAGTCAAGGCAAGAGACAGCCAGTGTTGGAGATCCATTGCAGCCAACCTTCATTGCGGAGACGGCACCTGTTTGATTGATTGCTCTCATCATTCTTCTATAAATCCACATCTCTGCAGTTTGCACACAATTCGTCACTTATCCACTAATTGTCCAAGATTTGCTTCCGTACATCAGGATTGGCTCAGTATAGCTTTTAAGAACCGTTTTCCTCACCTCGATTAACGAAGATAAATTGCAGATAACATTGTACATCTTGTGAAATGCTTGGGTTTTTCTACAATTAATTTATTAGGTAGTTTATAATTATGGAATTATGTGGGAAACCCTTGTGATATAAACTACATCATGGAGCAATCATGACATGAGGCATCCAATCATCAGAAGAGGTCCCCTTTGAGTGAGTGAAATGTAGGTATTTCATAAAAGTAACTTGCATAAAATTTTACTAGATAATGGATGATGCTTTTAGAAAAGGAAGTGAGTCCATTTTAGTTGAAATGCTAAAATGTAAAAAGAACATAAAGATGTAAGTACACTAGAAACAGCACTGCCGCCTTACATAAATGTATACGGATGCTTGACTAACATGGTTCCCTGAAGGAATAAAATGTCACAACTTACAGGCTCATTGACACATGTGAACGAAGTACCAGGTTAGCTCAGTTCAGTTCTGGCCAGGCTGATGGCTTTGAGACATACTCTGAGGACTGATGAAGACTTCAAGCGAACCAGCCTGTTTGTGACCCAGACCCGAAGAGACCCACAGCAAATATTGATCACTGAAGAAGAAGAAGAGTTCCAGCCATCTTTGGTGATCAACTTTACCCTAATTTCACTTATCATTCTAATACTACTAACTTATTTTATAATAGGATATGAGAAAGAAAGCATTCATATATTGTAACTGCTCATACAATGCCAGATAGTTTAGTATTTCTTGCACTTCAAGATGCCACAACTTCACTTGATACATTTCACGAGTGAGAGGAAGATAATCAAGAGGCATCATCACCTGTGCTAGTCAAGAGGACTTGGTGAGGCTGATTTACTGGGACACTTAGCTATTTTCTGTCCTCTACAGGCCTTTCTATCTTACTTTCTTAATACATTGTATTTTTCATTCTGTGGTCAACTGCATGGACAATGTAGACATAGTCATAATCAGTATGCTGGGAGAATCAGATTTCTGCTGATGGAGGTGTCCCAGGGGTTGTTTTGTTGATTCTAGTTATTCAGTCAATTTCTTATGTTCACCAGTTGTTGATTCTAGTTATTCAATCAGTTTCTTATGTTCACCAGTTGTTGATTCTAGTTATTCAATCAATTTCTTATGTTCACCAGTTGTTGATTCTAGTTATTCAATCAATTTCATATGTTCACCAGTTGTTGATTCTAGTTATTTAATCAATTTTTTATGTTCACCAGTTGTTGATTTTAGTTATTTAACCAGTTTCTTGCCGGTCTCCCTTGTCTAGGGGTTACACGACTTTCTCTGTAATCCTGTATACTCTCGTGAGTAATGGTAGCGGTTCTCTACGCGTCAGTAACTTATGGGGTATGTGAGCCAGTCGCTCAAAAAGCAATGGCAAACTACTGAGCTTAATCTTGCCAAGAAATCCACAATCAGCTGAAAGATGCTGACAGCGATGTCATGTAAAGGATAAGCGGGGGAAAAAAATCAATTTCTTATGTTCACCTGTTGTTGATTCTAGTTATTCAATCAATTTCTTATGTTCACCAGTTGTCGATTTTATTTATTCAATCAATTTCTTATGTTCACTGGTTAGGGATTCTAATTATTCAATCAATTTCTTATGTTCACCAGTTGTTGATTCTAGTTATTTAATCAATTTCTTATGTTCACCAGCTGTTGATTTTAGTTATTTAATCAATTTCTTATGTTCACCAGTTGTTGATTCTAGTTATTCAGTTGATTTCTTATATTCATGAGTTGTTGATTCTAGTTATTAATTCAATGATCTTAGGATCAATCTCTAATTCCATGCTCTCATTTAATACACAATTTGGGAATCTGTGATTTATCCCTCAATGTCCATGATATAACAGTCAATGGGTGAACTAATATAAGTTGTTGGTCATGACAAGATTGTTTTGGTGACAAATGACTTCTTCTTGTATATAGTTGTAGATAAGTTGTTTTTTGTTTTGTTTCATGTACAGATTTTGTTGTTGTTTCCAATGCAGCTCCTATCATGTTAGTGAATTACGAGAAAAAATGAATTTGCTGTGAGATTCCGTGAAATTGTCATGGTATTTTAGGAATGCATGTTTAAATTGTGAGATCACCACTCAGTTTTTCTCAGCCTATAAATATACAGTAAGAACTTGTTAATATATTTGGGAACCTGTTTAAGGAGTTCAAAAATATAGATTTGAGAACTTTTTAACATATTTGTAGAATTTATGACTATATTTTAGAAATTTGTTAATACCTTTGTGAAGTAAAATATCACATTGTAGGAGTTTCTTTTACAATTGTTTGTGAAACTCACACACACAAATATTTAGGGAATTCATAAGTATATTTGCCGGTCTCCCTGGCCTAGAGGTTAGCGACTTTCTCCGTAATCCCATATACTCTCGTGAGTAATGTGACGACGGCGAGAATCGCTAGCGGTTCTAACCACATCGGTAACCTACAGGGTATGTGAGCCAGCCACTCAGAAAGCATTAGCAAACTACTGAGCGTAATCTTGCCAAGAAATCAACAATCAGCTGAAAGATGCTGATGTTGACAGCGATGTCCTGTAAAGGATATGCAAACATTTTTTATAAGTATATTTATCAAACTTTAAAGCAGGGGATTTTTTTTCAGTGAACTTTCAGGTTGACTCAGAGTAAATGGGTATTAGAAAATGTCATGGGGAGCCCAGGTGTCTGGCATGGTACTGACCACACCACCCGCCGAGTGCCAGTTTGTCTGAAATATAGGACCAGTATCATATAGCCAATGACCAGTGGGGTGAAAGGGGAGCTTTGGTTAATGCTTTCTATGCTGTAGTCATGATTGAGCTCCAAAGAGTTTTATAGAGAAGGATTATGGAATATTATTAGCCTTTAACCTACTGTACTTGTTGTTGGCACCTGGCTGTACTTGTTGCTGGCACCTTGCCATAGTTGTTGCTGGCACCTTGCCATAGTTGTTGCTGGCACCTGGGCATACTTGTTGCTGGCACCTTGCCATAGTTGTTGCTGGCACCTTGGCATACTTGATGCTGGCACCTTGCTGTACATGTTGCTGGCACCTTGCTGTACATGTTGCTGGCACCTTGCTGTACATGTTGCTGGCACCTTGCTGTACATGTTGCTGGCACCTTGCTGTGCATGTTGCTGGCACCTTGCTGTACATGTTGCTGGCACCTTGCTGTACATGTTGCTGGCACCTTGCTGTACTTGTTGCTGGCACCTTGCTGTACATGTTGCTGGCACCTTGCTGTACATGTTGCTGGCACCTTGCTGTACATGTTGCTGGCACCTTGCTGTGCATGTTGCTGGCACCTTGCTGTACATGTTGCTGGCACCTTGCTGTACATGTTGCTGGCACCTTGGCATACTTGATGCTGGTACCTTGCTGTACTTGTTGCTGGCACCTTGCTGTACATGTTGCTGGCACCTTGCTGTACATGTTGCTGGCACCTTGCTGTACATGTTGCTGGCACCTTGCTGTACATGTTGCTGGCACCTTGCTGTACATGTTGCTGGCACCTTGCTGTACATGTTGCTGGCACCTTGGCATACTTGATGCTGGCACCTTGCTGTACATGTTGCTGGCACCTTGGCATACTTGATGCTGGCACCTTGCTGTACTTGTTGCTGGCACCTTGCCATAGTTGTTGCTGGCACCTTGGCATACTTGATGCTGGCACCTTGCTGTACATGTTGCTGGAACCTTGCTGTACATGTTGCTGGCACCTTGCTGTACATGTTGCTGGCACCTTGCTGTACATGTTGCTGGCACCTTGCTGTACATGTTGCTGGCACCTTGCTGTACATGTTGCTGGCACCTTGCTGTACATGTTGCTGGCACCTTGCTGTACATGTTGCTGGCACCTTGCTGTACATGTTGCTGGCACCTTGCTGTACATGTTGCTGGCACCTTGCTGTACTTGTTGCTGGCACCTTGCTGTACATGTTGCTGGCACCTTGCTGTACATGTTGCTGGCACCTTGCTGTACATGTTGCTGGCACCTTGGCATACTTGATGCTGGCACCTTGCTGTACATGTTGCTGGCACCTTGCTGTACATGTTGCTGGCACCTTGGCATACTTGATGCTGGTACCTTGCTGTACTTGTTGCTGGCACCTTGCTGTACATGTTGCTGGCACCTTGCTGTACATGTTGCTGGCACCTTGCTGTACATGTTGCTGGCACCTTGCTGTACATGTTGCTGGCACCTTGCTGTACATGTTGCTGGCACCTTGCTGTACATGTTGCTGGCACCTTGGCATACTTGATGCTGGCACCTTGCTGTACATGTTGCTGGCACCTTGGCATACTTGATGCTGGCACCTTGCTGTACTTGTTGCTGGCACCTTGCCATAGTTGTTGCTGGCACCTTGGCATACTTGATGCTGGCACCTTGCTGTACATGTTGCTGGTACCTTGCTGTACATGTTGCTGGCACCTTGCTGTACATGTTGCTGGCACCTTGCTGTACATGTTGCTGGCACCTTGCTGTACATGTTGCTGGCACCTTGCTGTACATGTTGCTGGCACCTTGCTGTACATGTTGCTGGCACCTTGCTGTACATGTTGCTGGCACCTTGGCATACTTGATGCTGGCACCTTGCTGTACTTGTTGCTGGCACCTTGCTGCACATGTTGCTGGCACCTTGCTGTACATGTTGCTGGCACCTTGGCATACTTGTTGCTGGCACCTTGGCATACTTGTTGCTGGCACCTTGCTGTACATGTTGCTGGCACCTTGCTGTACATGTTGCTGGCACCTTGGCATACTTGTTGCTGGCACCTTGGCATACTTGTTGCTGGCACCTTGCTGTACATGTTGCTGGCACCTTGGCATACTTGTTGCTGGCACTTGGCATACTTGTTGCTGGCACCTTGGCATACTTGTTGCTGGCACCTTGCTGTACATGTTGCTGGCACCTTGCTGTACTTGTTGCTGGCACCTTGGCATACTTGTTGCTGGCACCTTGCTGTACATGTTGCTGGTACCTTGCTGTACATGTTGCTGGCACCTTGCTGTACATGTTGCTGGCACCTTGGCATACTTGTTGCTGGCACCTTGGCATACTTGTTGCTGGCACCTTGCTGTACTTGTTGCTGGCTCCTTGCTGTACATGTTGCTGGCACCTTGCTGTACATGTTGCTGGCACCTTGCTGTACATGTTGCTGGCACCTTGCTGTTCATGTTGCTGGCACCTTGCTGTACATGTTGCTGGCACCTTGCTGTACATGTTGCTGGCACCTTGCTGTACATGTTGCTGGCACCTTGCTGTACATGTTGCTGGCACCTTGCTGTACATGTTGCTGGCACCTTGCTGTACATGTTGCTGGCACCTTGCTGTACATGTTGCTGGCACCTTGCTGTACATGTTGCTGACACCTTGCTGTACATGTTGCTGGCACCTTGCTGTACATGTTGCTGGCACCTTGCTGTACATGTTGCTGGCACCTTGCTGTACATGTTGCTGGCACCTTGCTGTACATGTTGCTGGCACCTTGCTGTACATGTTGCTGGCACCTTGCTGTACATGTTGCTGGCACCTTGCTGTACATGTTGCTGGCACCTTGCTGTACATGTTGCTGGCACCTTGCTGTACATGTTGCTGGCACCTTGCTGTACATGTTGCTGGCACCTTGGCATACTTGTTGCTGGCACCTTGCTGTACATGTTGCTGGCTCCTTGCTGTACTTGTTGCTGGCACCTTGGCATACTTGTTGCTGGCACCTTGGCATACTTGTTGCTGGCACCTTGGCATACTTGATGCTGGCACCTTGCTGTACTTGTTGCTGGCACCTGGCCATACTTGTTGCTGGCACCTTGCCATAATTGTTGCTGGCACCTGGCCATACTTGTTGCTGGCACCTGGCTATACTTTTTGCTGGCACCTTGCTGTACATGTTGCTGGCACCTTGGCATACTTGTTGCTGGCACCTTGCTGTACATGTTGCTGGTACCTTGCTGTACATGTTGCTGGCACCTTGCTGTACATGTTGCTGGCACCTTGGCATACTTGTTGCTGGCACCTTGCTGTACATGTTGCTGGTACCTTGCTGTACATGTTGCTGGCACCTTGCTGTACATGTTGCTGGTACCTTGCTGTACATGTTGCTGGCACCTTGCTGTACATGTTGCTGGCACCTTGCTGTACATGTTGCTGGTACCTTGCTGTACTTTGTTGCTGGCACCTTGCTGTACATGTTGCTGGCACCTTGCATGTAATGTTGCTGGCACCTTGGCCATACTTGTTGCTGGCACTTGCATACTTGTTGCTGTACATTTGCTGTACTTGTTGCTGGTACCTTGGCAGACTTGTTGCATGGCACCTTGCATACTTGTTGCTGGCACCTGGCATACTTGTTGCTGGCACCTTGCTGTACATGTTGCTGGCACCTTCTGACATGTTGCTGGCTACCTTGCTGTACTTGTTGCTGGCACCTTGGCATACTTGTTGCTGGCACCTTGGCATACTTGTTGCTGGCACTTGGCATACTTGTTGCTGGTACCTGCTGTACTTGTTGCTGGCACCTTGCTGTACTTGTTGCTGGCACCTTGCTGTACTTGTTGCTGGCACCTTGGCATACTTGTTCCTGGCACCTTGGCATACTTGTTGCTGGCACCTTGGCATAACTTGTTGCTGGCACTTGGCAACTTGTTGCTGGCACCTTGCTGTACATGTTGCTGGCACATTGCTGTACTTGTTTGCTGGCACCTTGGGTTACTTGTTGCTGGTACCTTGGGATACTTGTTCCTGGCACTTGGCATACTTGTTGCTGGCACCTGGCATACTTGTTGCTGGCACTTTTGTACTTGTTGCTGGACTTGGGATACATGTTGCTGGCACCTGGCGTACTTGTTGCTGGCACCTTGGCATACTTGTTGCTGGCACCTTGGTACTTGTTGCTGGCACCTTGGCATACATTTATTTCTGGTACCTTGCTGTACTTGTTGCTGGCATTGCTGTACTTGTTGCTGGCACCTTGCTGTACTTGTTGCTGGCACCTTGGCATACTTGTTTGACCTGGCATGCTGGCACCTTGGATACAAGTTGCTGGCACCCTTTGGGATACTTGTTGCTGGCACCTTGGGATACATTTTTGCTGGCACATTGGGATACTTGTTGCTGGCACTTGGCATACTTGTTGCTGGCACTTGCTGTACTTGTTGCTGGCACTTGGCATACTTGTTGCTGGCACCTTGGCATACTTGTTCTGGCACCTTGCTGTACTTGTTGCTGGCACCTTGGCATACTTGTTCCTGGCACCTTGGCATACTTGTTGCTGGCACCTTGGCATACTTGTTGCTGGCACTTGGCATACTTGTTGCTGGCACCTTGCTGTACATGTTGCTGGCACATTGCTGTACTTGTTGCTGGCACCTTGGCATACTTGTTGCTGGCACTTGGCATACTTGTTGCTGGCACTTGGCATACTTGTTGCTGGCACCTTTGCATACTTGTTGCTGGCACCTTGCTGTACTTGTTGCTGGCACTTGGCATACTTGTTGCTGGCACTTGGCATACTTGTTGCTGGCACCTTGGCATACTTGATGCTGGCACCTTGCTGTACTTGTTGCTGGCACCTTGCTGTACATGTTGCTGGCACCTTGCTGTACTTGTTGCTGGCACCTTGCTGGCACCTTGCTGTACTTGTTGCTGGCACCTTGGCATACTTGTTGCTGGCACCTTGATGTACAAGTTGCTGGCACCTTGATGTACATGTTGCTGGCACCTTGGCATACTTGTTGCTGGCACCTTGGCATACTTGTTGCTGGCACTTGGCATACTTGTTGCTGGCACCTTGCTGTACATGTTGCTGGCACTTGGCATACTTGTTGCTGGCACCTTGCTGTACATGTTGCTGGCACCTTGCTGTACATGTTGCTGGCACCTTGCTGTACATGTTGCTGGCACCTTGGCATACTTGTTGCTGGCACCTTGGCATACTTGTTGCTGGCACCTGGCTGTACATGTTGCTGGCACCTTGCTGTACATGTTGCTGGCACCTTGCTGTACATGTTGCTGGCACCTTGGCATACTTGTTGCTGGCACCTTGCTGTACTTGTTGCTGGGACCTTGGCATACTTGTTGCTGGCACCTTGGCATACATGTTGCTGGCACCTTGGCATACTTGTTGCTGGCACTTGGCATACTTGATGCTGGTACCTGGCCATACTTGTTGCTGGCACCTGGCATACTTGTTGCTGGCACCTTGGCATACTTGATGCTGGTACCTGGCCATACTTGTTGCTAGCACCTGGCATACTTGTTGCTGGCACCTGGCCATAGTTTTTGCTGGCACCTGGCCGTGCTTGTTGTTGGCACTTTGTCGTCTTGATGATAGTTGTCATATTGTGCTTCAAACATCCAGAATAACAATCCATGGCGGTAAGAGCAGGGATGGGGTTATACCTCTCTATCGCACATAATTTGGGCTGAATTGTAGCGACCATGTGTTGCCCATGCAGCATGATCCATCTCTTGTTACTCCAGAGGAAAGGTAAAATCAATACATCTGGAACAAGACAAGCTTCCGGTTCAGCAAAGCAAATCTCTAACTGTCCACCTGTTGGAGCTTTGATTCTAGACCAGTTGCCAACCAAGGCTTAGAGCCTGATCTTCCCTGCCATGATATGTAGTCTTTAGGTTGCATTTCCTCACACCAGGATAAGGCTTGTACCCTCCCAATTGTGCTACTACGCATCCTTTAAACATAGTCATTGCTAATCTTAGAAAACTATGATTGTATATTGTAGTTCACATACTTAACTTGTGGAGTTGTTTAGTGTATAAAGAATTTGTTTTGTCTCAATGTTCGTCACCTGGTCAAATCTGAGCATGGCATCATTTAAAGAATGTTTTAATTTTTATTTGCTGACATTATCAACAGTATTTTATACATTTGTTCTGTTTACAAATGTTAATTTTATCCATTTTTCTAGATACTTCTTTCTGCGCTTAATAAGTCATCTATTTATCTAGCATCACTGTGGTACTTTTAACTGGCTAAATGTGTATACTAAAGTTGCCAGGTAGTGATGTAATTTTGTAGTAAACATTGCTTATTTTTTATATTAGAACAAGTCATATCCTTTTCAACCCTTCCAGGTTGTATTGAAGTACATAATGTCCATTATCATTTTAATTTTATACAGTGGAATTTGTTTATTCATCCCTCCATGTAATTTACAAAATATGTCATATGTGCTTGCTACACGGGCGAGTCAATAAGTAAGTCACACAGTTCTGTGGCATGGCAGGTAAATGTAGTTGGTGTTTTCTACAGGTGTCATTAGGTGACAGCAATATCGAACTTTATATTCTTGTTCGTCACGTGGTGCTAGGTGTCTCATGCACATGCGCAGCGCATAAACAAAATGGCGACTGTACTTATGGAGTGTACAACCAAAGAGCAACGTGCTGTTGTGCGTTTTTTGTGGGCAAAAGGACTGCCTGCAAAGGACATTCATAAGGAAATGCTTCCTGTTTATGCTGACATGGGTACATCACTACCAGCCCGAATCAAAGCGTGCTTCATTACAATGGAAACATCCTTCTTTGCCTTGTGTCCAAAAATTCTAGGTTATGCCATCAGCAGGGAAGGTTATGCTGACAGTGTTCTGGGATTGTCAAGGAGTGCTTTTAACCAATTTTAAGAAGAAAGGTGACTATGAGAATTCTGAATCGTACTGTGAAGTTCTATCGATGCTTCATGATGCAATTTGAAGAAAACGTCCAGGACTGCTGACTAGAGGAGTGGTGCTTCTTCGTGACAATGCCAGACCACATACGGCTCGATTAATTCTTGAGAAAATTAACCAACTAAGGTGGGAAGTTCTGGAACATCCATCTTACAGCCCCGACTTAGCCCCTAGCGATTTCCACCTTTTTCGTCCCCTGAAAACCCACCTAGGTGAGAGACATTTCGCGAATGACGCCGAAGTTGAATGTGAAGTGAAAACGTGATTTAGAAAACAGAGCATACAGTTCTATGCAGCCGGTTTGAGAGGACTGATATAATGATGGGATAAGTGCACCAATGTTGGTGGAAATTATGTTGAGAAATAAAGGGACAATGTATGTATAAAAATAAACTGTTTCAAGTTGTTATCATATTTAGTTATTTTTCAACAGCCATTTGTTACTTATTTATTGTCTTCCCCTCGTATATTTTACATGCATATGTGGATTCTGGTATAAATTTAATTATTCATCTGTGAAATTACCATATTTCCATTTTTCCTTCATGTATTTTTAAAAAATACTTTATTTATCTTGCGTCCAGTTTTCTACATAAGCATTATTTTATTCTTGTGTAGCTGATCTCATCTGCCACATGAAGATACCAAATCATGGGAAAGTTAACTTCTATTTAAATTTTTAAAATTAGATGTTTGCTTGTAATTTGAGCTGTGATTTTTCTTGTTTAGTTTTAATAAATTGTTATATTGTGTTGCCAAATTGGGTAACATTTGTACAAGTTTTGATGATTTGCTGCTGGTTTGTTATTGTTTCATTCACTATATAAAATGAGGCTTGTGGTAAGTTAATGAGTTCAGTTGGAGGGGATATAATAAATTAATGAGTTCTAGTTGAGACTTGTAAGTTAATGAGTTAAGCTGGAGAGGCTATGGTAAATTAATGAGTTTAGTTGGAGCTGTTATAGTAAATTAATGAGTTCATGTTGAGGGCTTGTGGTAAGTTAATGAGTTCATCTGGTGGGGTTATAGTAAATTAATGAGTTCAGATGGAGCGGTTTTGGTAACATAATGAATTCAAGTTGAGGGCTTGTGGTAAGTTAATGAGTTTAATTGGAGGGGTTACAGTAAATTAATGAGTTCAATTGGAGCGGTTATAGTAAATTAATGAGTACAAGATTAGGGCATGTGGTAAGTTAAGGAGTTCAGCTGGAGAGGTTATAGTAAATTAATGAGTTAAGCTGGAGGGGTTATAGTAAATTAATGAGGTCTGATGGAGGGCTTATTGTAAGTTAATGAGTCCTCTGTAAGGGCTTACAGAGATATTTATTTGCAATGAAAGTGATACTAAACATTGTAACCAGCCAGGTAAAATTACGCCATTTTCTAGCTAAGTATTCTTTTTTCTGTTCATTGATAAAAAAATTGGTCCGATGTGACGCATTTTGCCTTATTTCATATATAACTTGTGATCGTTTTCGAGATAAGTATTCATGCTATTTTTGTTGTTGTTGTTGACAATGTCTTTGGTCGTCTATGACTTCTGCCCTATTGAGCCACAAAGAGGAAGTTGACATGACTGAATGGTTAATTACGCTCGCGGTTACACGTCCTCTTGTGACCGTGGGTTTGTTCTGACTTCTCGTACTTGATTTGTGGACATAAATTACAAGTACCTTAGAAGTCTGAGTGGGTTCACCTGATGGAGAGGGACACTGGTAATAGGGACCATTTTCATTCATAAAATTAATTTTGATTTGTTCATAATCTTTCCTTTTCTGCCCTGGAGTGTAGAGTCCATTTCGTTATTTTATTTTTTCTTGTTAGAATAACTAACAACGACTGCCTGAAAGAGGCTAGTGAAACTAGAACATTCTATACAACAATAAGAAAGAGATAAAATCTTTCTTTGGTCATGTGATGAGAAGAGAGGCATTGGAGATCATCATGACAATTGGAAAGATCAAGGGGAAGAGAGGCAGAGGCAGATGAAGAGAAATGATGCTAGATGGACTGAGACAGTGGCATGAGAGGAATATCATCAGCAGAGTTGTGAGTGCTTGATAATGATGATGGTGGTGGAATAAGTACATGCATAAGCACACATAAGACATACATGCCACACACTGCCTTGTTTTGCAGAACCGAGGGAACGACCTGATAGGAGAATTAAACCTCAGACAAGTAGGCAACTTCCTGACCACAGAAACAAGTGTCCACACTATTCAAGGACTGTTTCATCATTGACAATGTAGAAAGACAAGAAAGTCCCCACAAATTTGTCAGTGTTGACAAATATGATAAGGGGGAGGGGTATTGGATTGAAGTACTATTTTCATAGTTACTTGTACAATAAAAATAAAACAATTGTTGCATATTCTTTACAGGACGTTTGCAGTCAATACCAGCATTTTTTTTGCTGTTGTTGATGTCTTGACAAGTTTAATTTCAGTAGTTTGTCATTGCTTTCTGAACAGCCAGTACCCATACCATTTCATAAAAAATTAGCTGCCAAATCATGCACTAGCTGTGTTTCGAACGCGGGTATACAGGATCACAAACCACAGTTCGTAACCCCTTCGCCACGAGGACCAGCACTTGTACAGTACAGATTTATTTTACAGGTTTATTCTGTGGGATATGGTCTGTGGCTTAGGTGGTAGTGAGATATGCAGTTTCATAACTCCCGACATATTGAGTCCAGGGTTTGAGATTAGCCATGGTTATATGAAAGCAGGCCGCTTTACATTGGTTTCTAAGCTATGAGGCATCGGCCGTTCAGAAAGCAATGACAAACTGCTGAACTAAAATTGCCTGGTAAATCACAACAGCCAATAAAAACTGGGAGTTGATTGCAACTCACAGTAAAGGACATATAACTAAATCCAGCAGTGATGGATATGTGACAGCATCACCAGCTTTGGTCAGAAATTACTAGAGAGCCTCCAGTTACAACCCTCTATAAATGGAAACCATATGCAAACTACCTCCAGTGGACATGGGTGTTATTTGGTCTGAATGCCTAGCACTTGAAGCTTAGTGCCGTCCCCTAAGAGTTTATTTCAATGAATTCATGATTCTGTGTGATTATATTTCTTCTGTATCCTTTGTTATAGCAAGATACTGTTGTGATACCAACTTGTGTATTATTATTATCTGGGAAGGATAGACATCTACTGACAACTGCTTACTTGATTTACTTCCTTCTGTTGATTATTTTGTTGTTAAACTTTGTTTGATTAGTGTATGATTCCATTCATTGTCATTCATTCATGGTTGCCAGTATTGTTCATGAATGTATTGGTTTCATTAATAATGGCTTTAAGTGACTTCATTTATATACAGGTGAAGAAATTGTCAATCATGTTTGCCCTGAGTTTCATCAGTGTAAAGCTTTAAATCATGTTCATAAATTTATGATCTAAATCATTAATTTACAGTCATTAACATGATAAGTCTCTCAGATTTGTGTGCAGCAGAGTAATATTCATTAATGTACAATTCAAGCTATCATAATTAATGTTAAATTAAAAGTATTGTTCTTTTTGTCAGTGTATTGCCAGTTTATTTTGAGTATATTTCTGTTTGATTATTGTGAATCCATTTAAGTTTCCTTACTACAGTTTATATTGGACACTTTCATGTAAAACAATTAGTATTGGGACTCTTTGCTGGCCATTGCAGATGACGGAGCATGTATTGGAATATACTGAGTGCTAAAATGTCAGTTCTTGACTCAACTCAACTCTGCTCATATTAAAAAATAAACTGTACAACTAATATAGACATTATCGATAGCTAAAAATCTCCAACAATTAGACACATGGCAACACTAAGAGACATGGACAACAATTAGACACATGGACAATACTAAGAGACATGGACAGCAATTAGACACATGGACAATACTAAGAGACATGGACAACAATTAGACACATGGACAATACTAAGAGACATGGACAACAATTAGACACATGGACAATACTAAGAGACATGGACAGCAATTAGACACATGGACAATACTAAGAGACATGGACAACAATTAGACACATGGACAATACTAAGAGACATGGACAACAATTAGACACATGGACAATACTAAGAGACATGGACAGCAATTAGACACATGGACAATACTAAGAGACATGGACAACAATTAGACACATGGACAATACTAAGAGACATGGTCAACAATTAGACACATGGACAATACTAAGAGGCATGGTCAACAATTAGACACATGGACAATACTAAGAGGCATGGTCAATACTAAGAGACATGGACAGCAATTAGACACATGGACAATACTAAGAGACATGGACAACAATTAGACCATGGACAATACTAAGAGACATGGTCAACAATTAGACACATGGACAATACTAAGAGACATGGACAACAATTAGACACATGGACAATACTAAGAGACATGGACAACAATTAGACACATGGACAATACTAAGAGACATGGTCAACAATTAGACACATGGACAATACTAAGAGTCATGGTCAACAATTAGACACATGGACAATACTAAGAGGCATGGTCAATACTAAGAGACTTGGACAGCAATTAGACACATGGACAATACTAAGAGACATGGACAACAATTAGACCATGGACAATACTAAGAGACATGGTCAACAATTAGACACATGGACAATACTAAGAGACATGGACAACAATTAGACACATGGACAATACTAAGAGACATGGACAACAATTAGACACATGGACAATACTAAGAGACATGGACAACAATTAGACACATGGACAATACTAAGAGACATGGACAACAATTAGACACATGGACAATGCTAAGAGACAAAGACAGCAATTAGACACATAGACAATGCTAAGAGACAAAGACAGCAATTAGACACATAGACAATACTAAGAGACAGGACAGCAATTAGACACATGGACAATACTAAGAGAATTGGACAGCAATTAGATACATAGACAATGCTAAGAGACATGGACAACAATTAGACACATAGACAATGCAAAGAGACATGGACAACAATTAGACACATGGACAATACTAAGAGACATGGACAACAATTAGACACATGGACAACAATTAGATACATAGACAATGCTAAGAGACATGGACAACAATTAGACACATAGACAATGCTAAGAGACATGGACAACAGTTAGACACAAGGGCAATACTAAGACATCTCGAGAAATTCTACAAACAGAGAAAATACAATTGGTCAGCTTTGCAAGAACACAATCAAAATTGACAGAATATACTTTGTGCCTAGGAAGCCTTCATCAGGAAACACACAAAAAGAAACCAACACAGAGAAACCACACTCAATCAATCAGGAGCCATCTCCACAATGAACACTGTCAGTCTCTCACCTTGACTGTACATTTTGTCAGATTGCCATTCATCCATGTCTTGATGTTATCTTCCCACTTCTGTCGTCTATCTCTTGCTCACTTGCCTTCAACCTTGCCCTCCAGTATGGTTTTTATCAGAGTGTTATGTCTTCTAACATGGCCAAAATAATTCACTTGCCTCTATTTTATTTATTTCATCAACTCTCTTTTCATTGCCAGTTTTGCTAGAACCTCTGTATTTGATTTTATTTTCTTGAAATATGACATATTCTTATGTATATCCACATCTCTGGGACCTCTATTTGATTTTCTAATTGCTTGTTCAAAGACAAGGCTCCCGCGCCATATACTAGTGTTGACAATTCTCATTGTTAATGCATTGTTAATATCTCTAGATGTCAATACTGATTTCATGACGAGCATTTTTGGCCATTCCTATTCTCTGTTTGATTTCTGTTTCACTTCTGCCATCGTCTGTTATTATATGTTCAAGATAGGATAAACTTGTTACTTGTTCTAGAATCTCCACATTTACTGTGATGCTCATTGATGACTCTCCTTTCCACTGCTAATTATCATAGTTTTTATTTTTATTTTATTTTTTGGATATTAATATCTAAGCCACATTCTGCACTATGCCTGTTTACTTGTTCCACTAAGTCTTGTAACTCTTGCTCGCTTTCTGCTAGTAACACGGTATCGTCAGCATACCTAAGATTGTTTATGATTCTTCCATTGTTGTTAAGTCCAGGCAGTTCGACTTGTTTAAAAATTCTTTCTGTGTATAAGTTTACGTAAACCTAAATGTAAACTACATTAGAAAAATACAAACAAGTCACTTAGCTGAATCCTGGAGTCAGAAACTTGAACACAAAAGTCAAACTGAATCTTAAGGCACATACCTAATATGCTAGTATCTGATATCCTCTCCCCCTGCTCAACCAAAAGTAGCTTGAATTCTGTGAATTTATTGTCATTTGTTCATGTTTTTTCTACATACACCTGACAGGTTCAAATGCAAATGTTCACTTTGGTATCTTCAGCCATTGAATGCACTTATTTAGTTATCAGAAGAAAATGTCATATTATATTTTGAACAGCGAAGACTACAAACAAAAGATTTCATGATTTATTGCCTGGCATATTTAGCTGCATCTTATCAGCTACATACTGCAGAAATAACACAACATAAAGCAAGAAGATAAATCCTTCAAGCTGAAATATACAACACACATATTGACACAGTAATTGAAGTTGTCTACCACAATAATTTTGAACTGACTATTGTGTCTTGATTTATTTGCACAAAGTTGGCTTTTGTAAATGAATGGCAGTTGCCTCAGCTGGCTTTAACATGCGACCATTTTGTGTGTTAAACAACACATGAAATTGTCCCAATCAATCACAAAATCAATATTATATTTTGTTCAGTATAATTAACACCATTACTACAAATATTATTGTGTGGCTGAACAGTCTATCATGTTTCAAAATGTGTCTATTTCTTATTATAATTTATGATGCTTATTAGTAACTTTTTCTTGTATATTGCTTTATTACAAATGTAGCGAATTCCTTGTATGCCAGTGCAACTATCAAAGATTGAATGGAAGAGGTTATTGAAAGTTGAAAATTCTATACAACTTTAAGAAAAAAGATAATCAATTTTTTTTTCATGTGATGAGAAAAGCGGTATTATAGAACATCAAAACAACTGGAATGATCAGTGTGAGAAAAGAGGCAGTCAAAGAGAAATTGTGGCATGGAGGAATGTCAGCGGCAGAGTTGATCAGAACACCAAGGACGAGATCTGTGGAGAGTCATGACCGCCGGTGCCAGTTGACAGGGCACTAAATGATGATAATGATTGCTGTGTCAAATATGGTCTGTGCGTGTTTCATACATTTGATCTTGTGTGTTTCATACATTTGGTCTGTGTGTCTTTCATATATTTGATCTGTGTCTGTTTCGTACATTTTATTTGTGTGTGTGTTTCATACATTTGATCTGTGTGTGTTTCATACATTTCATCTGTATGTGTTTCATACATTTGATCTGTGTCTGTTTCATACATTTGATCTGTGTGTATTTTTTACATTTGATTTGTGTGTGTTTCATACATTTGACCTGTGTGTTTCAACTACTTGATGTATGGTGTGTATGTTTCAAATACATAATATGTGTATGATTCATACATTTGATCTGTGTGTATTTCATATTTTAAATATATGTGTGCATACAATTGATCTGTATGTTTAATACATTTGATCTGTGTGTTTTTCATTCATGTTATATGTGTGTTGTGTACATTTGAAAAATGTGTTTGATACAATTGATTGTGTGCTTGGAATTGTCATGATCAACTGATGCAGGTCTCCACATGATTATCTGCAGTTGCAAATTAAAGTCATATAAATCCCAGGTTTACTGTCCATTTTCAGTGTCTGTTTTGCTGTGGGGTCAAACTATATCTGTGTCTCTTGCTGATGAGATGTACCTGCCATTTTGGTGGTGTGGGGGAGGGGGGGTGTGGAGGAGGAGCCATTAAAAATGTTGCTTTGTTTATTATTTGTTAAGTCATGTTGTGCCGATAGTTGTACCAACTATTTGTGTTCCTTCTTGGCAATCAAGGCTATACCTGTCCCTGTTGATTTTTCCTCTTCTCCTCTTTTTTCTGCTTCTTCTTTCTAAGAATTTTCGTCCTCACTATGTCTTCAGTGTACATTGTCCATCTTCGTGCCGGTCGGACTCATCTTCCAAAAACCATGCCTTTCATCTCTGTTCTTGCCACCATGGCATTTAATATGGCCAGAGTTTTTCAGTTGCTGACACATGATGCTGTCTATGGACGTGTTTTATTCAATGTTGCAATCTTGTGGAATGTCAGTATTTTATTTCTTCTTGATCCAACTTATTCTAACAATTTTTCTGTAACATTTACATGAAATAAAACATGATTTTCTTCTTTAATTATTAGTCATTAGTCATGATTCCAAATTCACGGCAACAGATCATCCCTGTTATACTTCGTTCCTGTGCCAGTGAGTATCACACAAAATGCTCCTCACTGTCCAATGTGAAAAGTAGTACAGACAGAACAGACAGCACTCCACTAGAAATCCACAGACCAACGACCTGCACAGGTACACTGTGCATAATGCCTGCCGCCGAAATGCCAACACAAAAGTCCTCCACGAAAAATACAGTTTGTCGTCGATGTAAATGGCAGTCACTAGAAAACCAGCAGCCACACATTATTGCATAAGGCAACCCAGTCAGTTCAGCGACCCGCCGGCCGCCATCATTTCGAACATGCAGTTCGCACTACAAACAACCGCGGACAGATGTAAAAGCACTCCACACAAAATTAACAGCGTCGCTCCATGCACTCAATCAATCAAATGAACAAGCATTATAATGGGAAGTTCCATTCACTGAGCATTGAAATTGCGGAAGATACTACAAAACAAAACAATATTATCACATTATGATGATATACCATCCTTCTGTCCAATGGGAGGTCATATGTGGCAATGTATTATCATTTTGCACTGAATTAATACTCTCTCCTAGCTGTTACTTTATGCATGTCTGTTCTAGTGTAAAACCTTCAGTTTTAGACAGTTACCATTTTATCATCAAATCCTATTGACCCGCATTGTATTACATTTAAGTCACAGCTGGGGATTCTTGGTGAAGGTTGGTGGATGGGGTATGGTGCAAGAGATTCTGGCATATGATACCACAACATCTAGTCTGAGAATGGAGGTGGAAACAGTTTCTGAGATTGTAACGGACTCTCAAGGTATGATGAGAAAGGTGAAGACAGTCATGCTTCGGGCAAAGTGACAGGCTTCCATTCAACAATCTAATATAGATCGATGACTGATTAATGACATTCTAAAATAGAATCATGACTGCTTCTTTATTGTACAAAATGTTCTTCATTTGATAGAATGCAGTGTTTGCATGTCCTATTCTTTACTTTATCTCTATGATACATCTTCCATGTGATGAAATCCTTGTGCCTCATTCATTCATTCAGTAGCATGACCTGTGCAGAACCTCGCTCCCATAACAACCGAAAAACTTCTCAATCATAAGCAAGATGTCCCGCTTTCGATACACCCATCTGGAGATCATCTGCATCCAGTTTATCTTTGGCCTTCCTCTTCCTCTCTTCCCATGCATAAACCCCACCATTATTGTTCTATCCAAACTTTCATGACTTTTCAAATGACCAAAATATATCAATTTTATTTGCTTTATCATCTTTAATAGCCAACCTTCTTCAATATTCAGCTCTTGAAGTATGGGTGCATTTGTTCTTTTCTTTATCGAAGATATTCTTAGAACCCTTCTGTAGTATTTATATTCGAAGGCATTTATGCGCTGTTCAGCTTGTTTATAATAATAACTACTAAGTGTCCAGGTCTAAATCTAATTTTTATAGTTCTACTAGCTGACCCGGCCCGGCTTCGCCCAGTCCCTGGTGGGGAGCATCTCATTTAATTCATATAAGTAGTCATATAAGTTCTCGTTCCCGTTACCGACTGTCTGTCTGTCTGTCCGACCCGGCCCGGCATCGCCCAGCTCCTGGTGTGGAGCATCTCATTTAATTCATATAAGTAGTCATATAAGCTCCCGTTCCCGACTATCTATCTGTCTGTCTGTCTGGCTATCTGTCTGTCTGTCTGTCTGTCTGATCCGGCCTGGCTTCGCCCAGCCCCTGATGGGGAGCATCTCATTTAATTCATGTAAGTAGTCATATAAGTTCCCGTTCCCGTCTGTCTGTCTGTCTGTCTGTCTGTCCCTCTCTGTCTGTCTGTCTGCCTGTCTGTCTAATCATTTATTGGTTGCAGTTAGAACAACCTTAGATAAACGAAGACCAACTTACAAAAAGCATTAGAAAGAGCACTTGAAAGATCTTTACATCTCCCCCAACAATTAACTTGGGTAAATGGAGCAGCGGCAGCAGAAGAAGAAAAAGGAGGAGTAGGAGCTGGGAGGAGGAAGAGGGAGGTGGAGGGGTGGGAGGAGTAGGAGGGAGGAAGAGATAGGCGGAGAGAGGAGGAGGGAGGTAGGAGGAAGAGGAAAAGGGATGTGGAGGGAGGAGGAGAGAGGATGAGGGGGAGGACGTAGGAGGTGGAGGGAGTAGGAGGAGAGAGGAGGAAGGAAGAGGAGTGATTAGGAGGAGGTAGGAAGAGGGAGATGGAGGAGGGGGAGAGGAAGAGGGTAGGAGGAGGAGGATTATAACGCATATGCCTGTAGATAACTGCAGCGAAAAGGTGGGTCTGTCTATCTATCTGACCCGGCGTGGCTTCGCCCAGCTCCTGGCGTTGGGCGTCTCATTAAATTTATACAACAAAAAAAGTAACTTAAAAGAATGTCCTTCCACACACCATCCATTATTTTTAATGAAAACTGTTTCTAATCACCTATATGACTGGAGATAACTTCTTAAGCATAAAAAGATGAGTTACAATGTTATGCATTATTTTTATGACAACTTTGAAAATGCCTTAAAGATTGTATCAAGATTTATTATAACTCATATGCCGGTAAATAACTATAGACAAAGAGTTTATAAATCTTTGAAAACCATGCAACAATATGACTATAAGGTATACAGAAAAGTTATTAAAAGTTATGCCCCTTGAAATAACTTTTACAGAGTTAAGTCCCATTGCTATATATAAATTACAATGAAAAATGAAAAATTAAACAATATTAAGTAAGCAGCCGATTTCACACTAACAAAATATCACAGTTGGCAGCGCGGGAATGAGAGGAAGACGTGTAGAAAATTTCATCTCAATCGGATGGACCGTTCGCGAACGCATAAAGGACATACACACACACACACCATTTTTTATATATAAGATCTGTCCCACTCCATAATTTATTCAATCGTTTTAGTCGTTGAAGAGCAATAGATATTCGTTTTTTAAATTCTTTCAATGTGTCAGCATTGTTAGTAAATCAATAATCCAAGATATTTGAAATTTTCCACCACCTCCAAGTTTTCTTCATTAACATATATTACTTTCTCCATTGTAGTTTTATCTGTATGCATTATCTTTGTTTTTGCTATGTTAAGATATAAGATGTGATTTTCACTATTCTTTTGGGTTGAGGTTATTAGGTTTTCTATACCATTCTGTGATGTGGATAGCAATACATGTATCATCAGCATATCGAATCTATGGTATGTCATGACCACAGGTATTTAGGGAATCGTATTGCTCCCTGGTTATATCATCTCTGACATTTATCATTATATTTTCGGCATACAGGTTAAACAATAGGGGGACAGCACACAGCACTGACGGACTCCTTGCTTGATGTCAAAACCAATCTGATGTCTCACCATCTATTCTAATAGGTGCTTGTAGGTCTAGATAGAGCATTTTTATGAGTTGTACTATATGTGTTGGGGGTACGGGGTGTCAGGCATTGATAGCACCTTTGGTAAGGATGACTCTCATGTCCTTTTCAGGACCCATCCCCCACTGGTCCAAGCCTGACACCCAGCTCATGCCTGTGGCTCCTAGTAGCTGTCAGCATGCGACAGCGGCCACCCCCCGGGCAACAGCTGTGAGAGGCTGGCTAAACCAGGCGCGGGTAGCCGATTTGATGTCAAACCAAGAGGTAAACTAGGGTATGCCTACCCAGCATGTGAAGACAGGATCCAGCAGACTGCGTGGAAGAAATCATTCCTGATTCAACGGGCAAGACGGCGTTTGCCTGCAAAGCGTTGTGGAACGTAATGAGCACGGCAAGGCAGTAGAGGCCCTGGTCATCCACTGCACCTGTATTCGTCTCCAGTCGTCTTGACTTTGTCCTGCCACTGGACTCAGATGGACTCAGGCGAGAGAGTGAGGTCGACGACTTGCGCAACTCTTCCTCACTTTAATCCAAGTCATCGCGCAAGTCATTCTTCATCCAACGTCATATATCACCTTCAAGTCCTGTGGCGATGGGCGAAGCGGCAGGCGTGGGTACGCTGGCAGCCGTAGTCGCAGACCTGCACACGGGCGGCTCAGGCCATATGGTCGTCTTCTACTGACCGGAGCAGCAGTGGGATTCGGCAGCCCCCTGAGCGACTGAGCAGCCCTCTATAGGAACACACTGAAAACCTCCATAGCATGAGGAAGGGGCTAGAAAAGGTGCCCTAAACATTGTCTGCTCCATCACTACCTAACCAGCTAGCTGCGGTTGGTGGGTACCCTAAACTGGGGTCGACATACACAGAAAGAAAAAACAGGTAAAGCTAAAAGAGCAAACCATATTCCCTTATCAATCGGAACTTGGAATGTACGCACCCTACTTTACAGAGATGGCGCGTCGGGTCCAGAGAGACGAACAGCACTGAATGGGAAAGAGCTGGGCAGGTACAACATCGACATTGC
This sequence comes from Cepaea nemoralis, assembly GCA_014155875.1. Lineage (NCBI taxonomy): Eukaryota > Metazoa > Mollusca > Gastropoda > Stylommatophora > Helicidae > Cepaea > Cepaea nemoralis. Next base: position 36,389 of record JACEFZ010024865.1, read on the forward strand.
AGCCTTGAGCGAGACACGACTTGCAGAAGAAAGCCAAATCTATGAAATAGGTGCCGGCTACACATTTTTCTGGAGTGGAAGGAAAAGCGAGGAAAGACGCCAATCCGGTGTGAGATTTGCCATTAAGTCAGCCCTGATAGGCAAACTAGCTGGATTTCCAAAGGCTATAAACGTCAGGCTCATGACCATTAAATTGCCCTTGCTGAATAGGAGGAAGCATGCAACCATTGTGAGTGTCTACGCACCAACTATGACCAATGTCAAGAACAAGTTCTATGAGGACCTGCACAATGTATTAACATCTGTTCCCAAAGGAGACAAACTTATACTCCTTGGGGATTTCAATACCAGAGTAGGCTCGGACACCACCTCTTGGAGTGGCATTACTGGAAAGCACGGAGTTGGAAATTGTAATGTAACAGCAATGGACTCCTCCTTCTTCAGACATGTGCCGAACACGATCTCCTGATTACCAACACAATTTTCCGTCTCCCCATCATGAAACAGGACATCATGGTTGCACCCTCGATCGAAACACTGGCACCTCATTGACTATATCATCGTCAGGAGGAGTGACAGACGAGACGTTCGGGTGACAAAATCCATGTGTGGTGCCGACTGTTGGACAGACAATCGTCTCATTATCTCGAAAATAAACATTCACATCAAACCACCACGGAGTCCTCAAGGGGTGAAAATGCAAATAAAAACTAAATGTCACCCGCCTAAACAGCAAGAATATGCAGCTGTCGTTTGAAAATATGTTGGAAGACCGCCTCAAGCCCAATGCTGCAGCTAAACAGGATACAGAAACAGAGTGAGAGCCCTAAAGGACATAATTTCCAACACTGCTATGGAAATCCTGGGTCCACCCCCCGAAATCATAAAGACTGGTTTGATGAAAATTCCGAAGACATCAACCAATTTGCTGGCCGAGAAACATCTTCTCCTCAAGGCACATTTGAAAGACCCGAAGTCAACATTAAAAAAAGATGCCTCCAAGAACATTCAGAGAGTAGCGCAGCAGAAACTTCGGCACATGCGGGACTCCTGGCTGAGCAGCAAAGCTGATGAAATTCAGGGCTTGCTGACAGACATGATATGAAAAACTTCTACGACTCACTAAAAGCGGTCTATGGTCCTACATCACCATGCATAGCTCCTCTCCCTCAGTGCAGAGGGGTAACATTGGTTACCGATAAGAAAGGCATCCTTCAGCGCTGGGCAGAACATTCAGCACATCTTAAATGCAACTTCCTTCTTCGATGATGAAACCATCAAACCTAACCTTCCTCAAGTTCCCATTAATGATACACTTGATGACCTGCCAACCATAGTGGAAGTAAACAAAGCCATCCAGCAACTCTCCAGCGGCAAGGCACCTGGTCCGGACTTCATCCCGGCAGAGATATACAAGGCAGGTGGGCCGGTCCTAACAGAGCAGCTTCAACCAAGTCTTTACAAACATATGGGGTGAACCGAGACCATGCACAAGATTTCAAGGACGCGTCAATAGTCCACCTTTACAAACGAAAAGGAAACCGCCAATCCTGTGACAACCACCGAGGCATCTCCTTGCTTTCAATTGCAGGGAAGATACTCACCAGAATTCTTCTCAACCGCCTCACGGTCCATCTCGATCAAGGTCTTCTTCCTGAGAGTCAATGTGGCTTCAGAAAAGAACGTGGAACTGTTGACATGATTTTCGCTGCAAGGCAGCTGCAAGGAAAATGTCAGGAACAGAACTGCGAAATATTCTCCACTTTCATTGACCTTACCAAGCCTTTAGATACAGTCAGCAGAGAAGGACTGTGGAAGATTATGGCAAAATATGGCTCACCACGAAAGTTTGTCCAAATAGTGCGGCTATTTCATGATGGCATGCAGACAAGAGTACAGGAAAATGGTGAACTGTCTGAGCCCTTGCCTGTCACCAATGGAGTGAAACAAGGATGTGTCCTGGCACCAACACTGTTAAGCCTCATGTTTTCAGCTATGTTGACGAATGCCTTCGAGAACAACGACATTGGAATAGACATCAACTACCGCATGGATGGAAAGTTATTCAATCTCAGAAGGCTGAAAGCTAAAACCAAAATTGACAGCGACACCGTCAGAGAGCTCCTGTTTGCTGATGATTGCGCTCTATACGCCAACTCAGAGGCGGACATGTAACATAATGTTTCAGCTTTCTCACATGCCTGTTCCAACTTTGGGCTCAATATCAATTTGGAGAAGACTGTAGTTATGTACCAGCCAGCTCCAGGGAATAATCACACTGTGCCGAATATCAAAGTGAATGGTCATAGTCTAAGTGTTGTCGACAAATTCACCTATCTTGGCAGCACTGTGTCACAAGCTGCCACAATTGATGATGAAGTGAATGCAAGAATCTCCAAGGCCAGTGCAGCCTTTGGCAGACTGTACAAGAATGTATGAGACAGAAATGGAATAAGCTTGCAAACACAGCTGAAAGTCTACAAAGCAGTTGTATTATCCACACTGCTATATCCTTGTGAAACCTGGACTGTTTATCAGCGGCACGCTAGGAAATTAAACCACTTCCACACAGTCTGCCTTAGGAAGTTACTGAAGATTAAATGGTTAGACAAGATCCCAGACACTGAAGTCCTAGAAAGAGCGTCCATGCCCAGTATCCACACTCTACTAATGAAGAATCTGATTCGCTGGGCTGGTCACTTGACACCACATGCCAGATCACAGGCTCCCTATACGAATTTTTTACAGCGAACTGCGTTGTGGTAAACGCTTCCAAGGCGGCCAGAGGAAACGCTTTAAAGACACTCTGAAAATCTCACTGAATGCTTTTGGAATTCATCATGACACCTGGGAGACCGCAGCCAGAGACCGAAATTCGTGGCGTGCATCATTACGCAAGGGTGCAATCACTTGTGAGGCAACCAGGACTGCAAGAGCTGTGAAGAAAAGACAGAACAGAAAAACTACTGCAGAAAATCCTCCTCCAGAAACGTCAAGCATTCTTTGTCCACATTGTCAAAGAACATTTCGAGCCAAAATAGGCCTCATCAGTCATATTAGAACTCACGGCTCGATACTTTCTTCCCCACTGGATGAAATGAATGGTCATCATCATTCTTGATGGACAAACAACAGGAACACTATATGTGTTGGAAAGACCATTTGCCTCATGATTTCCCAAAGTTTCTGATGTTTTACACAGTCAAATGCCTTTGAATAATCCACAAAAAGGAGAATAGGTTTACATTAAATTCTCTGCACTTCTTTATTATTAAATGCATGTTGAGTATGCGATCTCTTGTTCCTCTTCCTTGTGTAAATCCAAGTTGAACCACGTTAACCTCTTCTTCCATTTTCTTACGAAGTTTTCCCATTATGGTTTTTAGTAGAAGTTTATTTGCATGACTGATTACGGCAACAGTTCTATAGTTGGTGCATAATTTCAAGTTGCCCATTTCTGGTATTGGAATGAAGAAAGTTCTCTTCCAGTCTTTTGGCCATATACCACATTTCCATATCTTTTTACATAATACGTGATAGATTTGAATGTTTTCTTCTCCTCCCGCTTTAATTAGTTCTGCTGGTAGCTCATAACATCCAGGTGATTTACCATTCTTCAGGTTCTTTATTTCCCATGGAATTTCATCTAATGAGGGTTCAGGTTCTGTCTCTGCTGCCATTGGTTCATGTATCTTATTCATATCCTAATTGTCATTCATATCATACATTCCACTGCAATATTCCTGCCATCTTTCTAGAATTTGTCGAGATTTTGTTAAAGTACTTCCCAACATGTCACAAATAACATTTAATTAAGGTTGAACGTTTCACGTCAATAACTTCATTTCTTTGAACATTTCGTAATCTCTTCAATTCTTATGATATTGCTCTATTTTAATATGACAATCTTGAATATATTGGCTTTTGTCCTTTCTTGTGTTCTTTCTTATTTCTCGTGTTAAATATGTATGCTTCATCCTACTGTTATCCTACTGTTTCTCCTCCTTTCTCTTTCAGTTCCCTTTGTTTTTTTTTTATTAATTCTAACGCGTCTGATGTAATCCACGGCTTATGTTGCTTAATCTTGGTCAGAATTAAATCTTTGGCTGCTGTTAATCAATATATCTCTAGCTTGTACTGCCAGTTCATCAGGTGTCATTTCCTCCTGTATAGACATTAAAACCTCAAAACGATTCTTTACTTCTACGTTGTATGCATCTGGTATTTTTCTGAGATCAAAACGAAGTGGCCTTGATGCTTTGGTAAGCTTTTTGAGTTTTACTTTCAGATCTACCTCTAATAACAATAACTGATGATCTGTATCGCAGTCTGTATTTCGTAGTGTTTTTGTCGATGTTATGTTTGATCTCCATCTTCTTTGTATTAAAATATAATCTGGTTTTTGCTAGTACTATTTGGGGACTTCCATGTGAAGAGTGTTTTTGAGTGTTGTTTAAAAAGTTTGTTAGCAATCGTTAACTCATTTTCTGTGCACAATTCAATTAATTTGTCACCCCCATTATTTCTGTTTTCCAATCCAAATTTTCTTTAAACGTGTCTCTCATGTTCAGCTCTTCCTGTACCCACTTTTGCATTAAAATCTCCCATTATTATTGTTATATCATTATAACCAATCTTATCTTATATATAAATTGCGATCTCCGTCTGTCTGTCTGTCTGTCTGTCTGTCTGTCTGTATGTCCATATGTCCTTTATGCGCTCGCGAACGGCCCATCCGATTGAGATGAAATTTTCTACACGTCTTCCTTTCATTCCAGCACAGCCCACTGTCATATTTATTTAGTGTGAAATCAGCTGCTTACCCAATATTATTTCATTTTTCATTTTTCATTATAATTTCATATATCTCAGGGGACTTAACTCTGTAAAAGTTATTTCAAGGGGCATAACTTTTCTGTATAACTTATAGTCATATTGTGGCATCGTTTTCAAAGATTTATAAACTCTTTGTCCATAGTTATGTACCGGCATATGAGTTATAATAAATAATGATACAATCTGTAAGGCATTTTCAAAGTTTTCATAAAAATAATGCATAATGCATAACATTGTAACTCATCTTTTTTTGCTTAAAGAATGAATAAATAATAGTTACCTTATCTCTATCAAGTTTGAAGATTTTATATTTCTTTACACTGTCGCCAACTCTAAGAAGACATGGAACAACTTCAGCCATTATTAAATCTACAGGCATATGCGTTATATTCCTCCTCCTCCTCCTCTCCCCTCCTCCACCTCCTACCCTCTTCCTCTTCTCCTCCCCCTCCTCCCTCTCCCTCCTCCATCCTCCTCTTCTCTCTTTCTCCTCCTCCTCCCTCCTCCTCCCTCTTCCTCCTCCCAGCTCCTACTCCTCCTTTTTCTTCTTCTTCTGCTGCTGCTGCCGCTGCTCCATTTACCCAAGTTAATTCTTGGGGAAGATGTAAAGATCTTTCAAGTGCTCTTTCTAATGCTTTTGTAAGTTGGTCTTCGTTTATCTAAGGTTGTTCTAACTGCAACCAATAAATGATTAAACAGACAGACAGACAGACAGACAGACAGACAGACAGACAGACGGGAACGGGAACTTATATGACTACTCATATGAATTAAATGAGATGCTCCCCATCAGGGGCTGGGCGAAGCCGGGCCGGATCAGACAGATAGACAGACAGATAGACAGACAGAAGACAGATAGATAGTCGGGAACGGGAACGTGAGCTTATATGACTACTTATATGAATTAAATGAGATGCTCCACACCAGGAGCTGGGCGATGCCGGGCCGGGTCAGACAGACAGACAGACAGACAGACAGAGAGACAGACAGACAGAAAGACAGACAGACAGATAGTCGGTAACGGGAACGTGAGCTTATATGACTACTTATATGAATTAAATGAGATGCTCCCCACCAAGGACTGGGCGATGCCGGGCCGAGTCAGACAGACAGACAGACAGACAGACAGGCAGACAGACAGTCGGTAACGGGAACGGGAACTTATATGACTACTTATATGAATTAAATGAGATGCTCCCCACCAAGGACTGGGCGAAGCCGGGCCGGGTCAGCTAGTTTAATGTATATTGCAGTGTACTGTAAAACTTCAATTTCGTCCTCCTCTGCTGTTGAAGTAGGTGCATATATCTGTATGAGAGTTGTGCTTTTTGGGCGGCCTTTAAGTCTTATAGTAACTGGGTTATATCCCTTAAAAGCTTTTGCAGTTATTTTGTCTAAACAAGATGCCACTCCGCTCTGGCCTCGACGTCTCTCCCAGAATATATGAAAAGACTTCCATTTTCTTGTGTATGCCCATTGCCTCACCAGCAATATTCACTAATTCCTAATATTGGAATATCCTTGTGCCTGGATTTCTGAATTGCTGCACTTGCCCCAAAATAACATCACTTACTTTAATTGCGCATATAGTCACAATCTGTTTCTGTGATATCACCATTTCTTCTGTCTTTCTTTTATTCGAACTAAGGCCCATATTTTTCACTTTCTACAACCACTTATCTATCATTTCCTGTAGATCGTTCTGACTTGTTGCTATCAAGACGGTATCATCAGTATAAGGTTTTATTATGTCCGTCAACTAGTTTCCCAGACATATTTTCTGTAGATTTCATTATATGTTCATTGTACAATGCGAACAAATCGGTAGACATTACAAAATAATGCACTGAAGCCTACAATATTTAATGGTCCAAACACATCATAGACCGATAGTAGGTTTCTGCGTCGGGACTTTTTAAAAGTGTATTAAAGCAGTATCATTGCCACCCGATATAGCACACTCGTTAGTCTGCATATATTTACAGTTCAGTGCATTATGCATACGAGCGCGCTTGCATGTAGCGATCATAAATTCTGAAGTGCTTCACTTCTGCCACAAGAACTATCAACTCCACTTCAGTTTTCTTCTTTTGGCTGTTCTCCTCCCGCCACTTTCAGATTTATTTGCTAATTTATAATAGTCTGTAAACGTTATGTTTTCTTACAACCCCTTGTTGTCTGATCTTTAGTATTCGGGTTTCCTGTTCGACTATTAGAATACTTACGTCACATAATGTGGTGGGAAGTTATAATGTTATATATAACAGTACCAGAAGAAACAGTATGTGTAGGGTGTATGTGTTGTCTGAAATTTTGCGAGCGTGACTGGGTACGCGACAGAGAGGCATCTATACAAAGGAACTTTTCTGCGTATTTTAATCATCGAAAAGGGAACGATGGCGTAATGTCTTTGAGTTCATCTCCGTGACTATATGTTGTGTTTTGTGTATGTGTTTGTTTGCTGGTGAAGGCTAATCGCCGCAACGTCCTGTATGTGTCGTAATTCTGTTACGTAAAGCTGCACTACTTTGTGGCATTTTATATTGTTTAGTGTCTTTGAGGAACGATGTCTGCCTGTCGTCATGCTTCTTCTTCGATCTCTAATAATGTATGAGTTTGGACTACTTCTTCTTTCTATCCTTCTTCTTCTTCTTCTTCTTCTTCTTCTTCTTCTTCTTCTTCTTCTTCTTCTTCTTCTTCTTCTTCCTCTTCTTCTTCTTCTTCTTCTTCTTCTCATTCTTCTTCGTCTCTATCGTTTTCTTCTTCTACTTCTTCAAATCAAATGTCCAGTGGAAGAAGTATTGAGTTAAGACAGCACAAGGTGTTATGAATCAGTGGTCTTTGACTATTTCTCAAGCATTGGATTTTAAGTTATCTCATGCCATTTACCAAAAATCAATGTTAAGTACTTTATTGTCGAATGACTCAACGCAATGCCCGGGAGACTTTTGAGTGCATGTTACATGACGTTTGCAGGACGTGGCTCTCAATCCCAACCTAATGTTGATTTACTAGGCAATTGTACGTTCAGTAGTTTGTCATTGATTTCTTAACTAGAGGTCAACGTTGAATTCGAAATGACTGGTTTTGGAAATGAACGCCATATTTGGAAATATTAATCAATCAAGTAGGTGCCGTCTTCACACTGAAGGTTGGCTGCAATGGATCTCCAACACTGTCTTTAACCTTAATTACACATTCTGCCTGAATGCTATTCGTCATTCTCTTGATGTTACCTTCCCACTTCGCTGTCTGGGGAGCTGAGTGGTCTCGAGGTATGGTGTCCGCCTCGAGTGCTGGAGGTCCCGGGTTCAGGCCCCGGTGAGACCAGGGATTTATTTTTTAAAAATCCACCTGGACTTCCAGTAATAAAATTTCCCCTGCTCTCTGGGTAGTGAGATAGGACGCCCGTGTGTATTGTTGCGCACATAAAAAATCCCTTGGCAGTTGGAAATCGAAAAAGAGTAGCCTAACGGCGCTGCCCGGGCAAAATTTCGAGTTAAAAATCTACCCAAAGTATTTCAGGATCCTCGCCGATGCAACGGAGTTCGTGCATTGAGCTGAGTTTCTCCAGACTCAGGTTTGAGTTAGGAGGGAAACGGAGCACTTATGGGTTAAACCGTGTGCCGTGATGTTGATCCAATCGACTAAACTAAACTATCGCTGTCTGCCTGCACATGCTTGCCTTCAACCTTACCCTCCAGTATGGTTTTTATAAGAGTGTTAAGTCTTTTAACGTTGCCGAAATATTTAGGTACATAGAGAGATATAATGACTTATTTTAAACAGTACTGTAGGAAACGTGAGAAGAAAATCTGTAAGAATATCTTGAACAATGTGGTCCCATTGCAGTAAACAATATGTAAATATCGGAGAGCGCCCCAAGTAAAGCATCGTTCACACTAAAGGTGTGAGTCATAGGGCGTCCGTCAGGTGAAGCCGGACAGGCTCAGGAAATAGGTAAGAATATGTGGTCTGGTCTAGAGTTCTCCCTCTCGACATGTCAGCCGCAGTTTATCAGTCCTCATCTGCGTCTGCTTGTGTCCCCACGTCCTCGCCAAAATCTAACCTAATAATTATAAGGTAAAATAATTACGCAACACGCGTAAACTGATAATATTCGTGTCCATATCATGCGGCGAATCATTGTGCCGGTTTCTTTTACGAGTATGTCATGCCTGGCGTAGGTACATAATTTAGGGCTATTACAAACAGATACAAGAAGTTAGTAACATATACTTTACAGGGTGTGGCAGTCAATCCTGGCGTTTTTTTTTTTGTGGGACTGTTTTGTTATTTCTTGTGACCCCACCCCCCCCCCCCCCCCCCCCCCGGATCTCCGAGAAAATTGCACTCGGGAATCTAATGACGTAACCCCGAATCGAAACACGACCTTCTGAGCACGAAGCAGGAAGCGTAACCACTTGGCCATTATTGTTCTCTTCAAACTTTCGTGACGTTTCAAGTGACTAAAATATTTCAATTTTCTTTGTTTTATCGTCTTTAATAGCCAACCTTCTTCAATATTCAGCTCTTGAAGTATGGGTGCGTTTGTTCTTTTCTTTACCTAAGATATTCTTGCCGGTCTCTCTGGCTGAGGGGTTACACCACTTTCTCCGTAATCCCGTTTATCCACGCAGGGTCTCGCAGCGAGGCGAGAACTGGAAGCGGTTTGACCCGCGCTCGTGAATTGCGGGATAATGAGCCGGCCGCTCAGAAAGCAATGGCAAACTACTGAGCGTAATCTTGCCAAGAAATCAACAGACAGCTGAAAGATGCTGATGTTGACAACGATGTCCTGTAAAGTATATGCAAAACATTTAAGTTATTCTTAGAACTCGTCTATAACATTTATATTCGAAGGCATTTATTCGCTGTTCAGCTTGTTTAGTAAGTGTCCAGGTCTCATAGGCGTATGTTCCAATGGGAAAGATGCATGCTCTTAAAAATCTAATTTTTGTAGTTCTGTCTGTCCCATTCCATAATTTGTTCAGTTGTTTTAGTCTTTGAAGAGCAATAGATAGTCGTCGTTTAATTTCTTTCATTGTGTCACCGTTGTTGGTAATCAATGACCCAAGATATTTAAAATTGTCCACCACCTCCAATTTTTCCTCATTAACATATATTTCTTTCTCTATAGTGGTTTTATCCGTATGCATTATCTTTGTTTTTGCTATGTTAAGATATAAGTTGTGATTTTCACTAATCAATTGGGTTGAGGTTATTAGGTTTTCTATACCAGTCTGTGTTGTGGATAGCAATACTGTATCATTAACATACCGAATCTCTGGTATGTCATGACCACCGATGTTTAGGGCATCATATAGCTCCCTGTTTATATCATCTCTTACATTTCTCATTATATTTTCGGCGTCCAGGTTAAACAAATAGGGGGACAGCACACATCCCTGACGGACTCCTTGCTTGTTGCCAAACCAATCTGATGTCTCGCCATGTATTCTAACCGCTGCTTGTTGGTCTAGATAGAGCATTCTTATAAGTTGTATTACATGTGGTGGAAAGCCCATATTCCTTATGATTTCCCAAAATTTCTGATGTTGTACACAGTCAAATGCCTTTGAATAATACACAAAACATGAGAATAGGTTTACATTAAATTCTCTGCACTTCTCTATTATTAAACGCATATTGAGAATGTGATCTCTTGTTCCTCTTCCTTGTCTAAATCCAGCTTGAACCACGTTAATTTCTTCTTCGGGACATGCGGGAGTCGAGGGAAATGAACGAGCTGATAAACTGGCTGGCTCTGCACCCCCTGTAGATGGCCAGCCCATGGATCGTGCCGATGTTATTAACGTCCTTAAAGATATGGCGAGAACAGAGGACTTTGACGTCAGTGAATCCACATCGCTGTCCAGGATGAAAGACTTGGGAGTAAGAATCGGCACAGCCAGACGCGAGAGGTACATCGGGAAAACAAGGCGCTTCGTCAACCAACACAGAACTGGCACTATTAGCCACCGGACGCTGATGCATATGCTGGGGAGAGGATCTGAGCACCTATGGACATGTCCGGAGTGCAATGAAGATACCCCAACTGATAACTGATAACTGATAACTGAATTTCTTCTTCCATTTTCTTACGAAGTCTTCCCAGTATGATTTTTAGTAGAATTTTACTTGCATGACTGATCAGGGCAACAGTTCTATAGTTGGTGCATAATGTCAGGTTGCCTTTTTTTGGTATCGGAATGAAGATAGTTCTCTTCCAATCTTTTAGCCATATACCTTATATCCATATCTTTTTACATAATGCGTGATAGATTTGTGTGCTTTCTTCTCCTCCCGCTTTTATTAGTTCAGCTGGTATCTCATCATATCCAGGTGATTTACCATTCTTCAGTATATATATATATATATATATATATATATATATATATATATATATATATATATATATATATATATATATATATATATATATATAGGAGCAGTCGGTCATGTATAGATGACAGTACTATAGAGGGCAGTACTATAGAGGGCAGTGCTATAGAGGGCAGTGCTACAGAGAGCAGTACTACAGAGGGCGTACCACAGTGGGCAGTACTATAGAGGGCAGTACTACAAAGAGGAGTATTACAGAGGACAGTACTATAGAGGGCAGTAGTATAGAGGTCAATACTAAAGAGGACAGTACTTTAAAGGGCAGTACTATAGAGGACAGTACTATTGATGGCAGTACTATAGAGGGCAGTACTATATAGGAAGTACTATTGATGGCAGCACTATAGAGGGCAGTTAAAAGTTAGTTACATATCCTTTAGCGGATTTTATTATATCTGCAATGTATATCTATTATTATGTATTTATTATATCTGCAATGCCCTCATCATCATCATCATAATCATCTTCCACTTTTGCCGTCAAGCGTCGTAGGGAGGAATAATTGACTTTTCAGCGCCCGATGGGTGGCACTGGGTAGTGTCATTCCGTGTGATTGAACAATGTCTTTGATGTCGTCAATCCATTTTCTTCTCGAGAGTCATCTTGCTGTCGTAGAAGATGATCTTTGATGCAAGGCCATCGATGGTAGTTGATAGTGCTGCATTCTAGCGAGATGGCCAAACCACTTGATCTTCTGTCTTTCATAAATGTGGCGCAAGGTGTTCTTTCAATGTCTGTCTGATAACAAAATTTCTTACTCGGTTTTAGATTGTTAAGTTGGCAGCTCTCCTCGGGTACCTCATCTGACAGGTGTTGATTTTGCGAAAGTGTGATGTGGATAATGTCCAGTTTTGAGATTGGTAGCATAGGGTTGGCGTGAATATGCTGTTTATTATCTATCGTTTTGCGCAGAATGAGTAAAAATAAATTATATGTGAAAGAAATAGTTAAAGTAACAACTATATGTGGCTGAATGAGTTAAAGTAATAAATTATATATGAGAGAAGGTATTAAAGTAACAACTTTCTGGAACTATCCCGAAGAAAGCAATGACAACCTACTGAACATAAACTTGCTAAGAAATCACAAACCGCCAAAAACATTCTGTCGTTGGCTGCGACGACCTATAAAGGATACGCAACGAACCTATTATGTGGAACTGAAAGGGTTAAAGAAACATCAAAGACTAAATCATTTAATTTAGCAAGAACAAACGGGTACAATTAATACATGCTAGGCTCTGATGTAAACTGTACACCATCAACGTATGTTCCATTGTTTCATAGTCAATTATATCTATACGATCTCAGAACGTCACGTGTTCACAACAGCTGTACAGTGTCTTTATGTAGCGTTTTTGCCCTAATTATAGATCCCTTCACGGGAATTGAACTGACAATAAACGGCATCAAGTTTCATTACGGCTTCAATAAAGAAGACTTTGGAAGTATCGTCTTTGAAGACTGGTTCTCGTCACCTTTGATTGACGGTAGAGTTTGTTGTTTAGGCTGGGTTGTACGTAACAATACTTACCAATACAATAGATCGGGGTTCGTGATTCACTTGTGCTGACGATATAGTTCTACCATCAATGAGTCTGGGGCCAAAGTGTAGGTGTACAACTGACTAGGTTACTCATCGTGTGCAGTGCTGATAGCCGTGGGCAGTCATGTTTGGCCATCTTATACGATCACAAGAGTCGTGGATCAGCTCTGTGTTCTTGTCTCAACCATGCCATATAGTCAAGCCATCCAGATATGTACTTCTCTGTCTTCTCCTTGTTATTTTCCCCTCAGTCTTGCCAGTTGTCATCAATTTCTCTAATTTATTTCTTCTCATAACGTGCCCAAAATATTTTGACTGTCTGCGTCTAATTTCTCCAATAAGTTTACGGTTGTCATTTGCTTCTTGTAGGGCTTGCTCATTGGTGTTTTTCTGTCCGTCCGTGTTATTATTTTCTTTTTTGATCAGAAAGCGCTAGGTTACTCATTGTGTTCTGATTGGTCTTAATAGATAAGGGCTTGTCTCTGTAGACATAAAGGCGACGTTGACATTATCGTTAGGGGGTTATGGTGGTAACGTCATAATCGTTGCAGAGTGAGGGTTCGACCCCTGGGCTCGTTGTAGGCTAAGAGAGGCAAAGAGAGAGAGAGAGAAGAGGAGGGAGAGTGGGAGGAAGAGAGAGTGTTAGGAAGATAGAGTGAGGGAGAGAGATAGAGAAAAGGAGGAGAGTTAGAGAGGAAGAGAGAGTGTTAGGAAGATAGAGTGAGGGAGAGAGATAGAGAAAAGGAGGAGAGTTAGAGAGGAAGAGGGTGAAGGAGAGAGATATGGAGGAAGAGAGAGAGAGGGCGAATGGAAAGGGGAGGGAAAATGAAAACAGAGAGGGGGAGAAGGAGAAATATATGGATGAAGAGAGGGAGAAAGAGAGAGGGGAATATAGAGTTAGATGAAGACAGAATTAGATAAAGGAAGGAGGGAGAGAGAATACGAGATAGAGAGAAAGAAAGGGACAGAGAAAGACAGACAGAGAGAGAGAGAGAGAGAGAGAGAGAGAGAGAGAGAGAGAGAGAGAGAGAGAGAGAGAGAGAGAGAGCCGCAAACGCGACTCCCTACTCCATGAAAATTGTCCAATATTCTCCACTATCTTGGGTGAGATTAAGAACTATCGGAAAATCCCTTACTGAATTATCGTCGCAGAGTCCACAATACCGCCAATATTGCACAACACAATTGCACAATCCCTACATAATTATACAATCCTTATAACATTGCAACGTGACTCCGGGAACAATATTGCCAGACCTAACAGGTCGGGACATTTGATAGACTTGGGGTAATGTTGTGCCTTTGCAACTGTCAGCTGTCAGTGCTTTGAACAGGGGATACAACCTGTAGTCTTCCTGTTGGTCCCTGTGATTCTGACACTACAGTGGAATGTGCTATCATGGGCGTATCGTGAATAGGAGGTAGTGGGCGTACCATGAATGTGGAGTCATGGAGGTAAATTTTTTTTTTTTTTTTTTGCGTTCGCTGTGTTTGAACTCAAGCGTATATCAAGCACGTGCTAAAGGGTGTATTTTTAATGACTGTTCAGTGTTTGAAAATATTGCCGGTCCAAGTTTTGTATTTACCTTTTATGTTCCTGAACTTAATAGAGGGTGAACACAAAACTTGGACCGGCAATATTTTCAAACACTGAACAGTCATTAAAAATACACCCTATACTACTTCTAGTGCACTGAGCTGATTTTCATGAGTGTCGATTAACTTTCCCTATTACCAGTGTCGCCCACCTTCTGGGGTGCTTGTAATTAACGTCTCCAAGTCAAGGGAGGGAAGCGAATATTTTAGTCGAACTGACAGGCGTAGGGCTTGAACCCGCCACTTCGGTATCAGCACACCGGAAATGTAAGAGCGAGCGTTCTTATCCATTCGGCCAGGCTGACCTGTATGTAGATAATATGAATGTGAAGAATTGGCAACAGTGAGCGGTCTTGAAAATGTAATTGATGGGGGTGTCGTGAATGTGAAGTTGGGAGGGGAGGGGAGGGGGTGAATGTGAAGTTGTGAGCTGTGGCCGGGGGGTGGGGGAGGTGTCGTGAATGTGAAGTTGGGAGGGGAGGGGAGGGGGTGAATGTGAAGTTGTGAGCTGTGGCCGGGGGGGTGGGGGAGGTGTCGTGAATGTGAAGTTGGGAGGGGAGGGGGTGAATGTGAAGCTGTGGTCGGGGGAGGGGGGGGGGTAGGTGTCGTGAATGTGAAACTGTGGCAGTGTTATGAATTGGAAATTATGGGAGTGTCGTCAGGTGTAGGATAGAGAGGGGGAAGGGGTGAGGAGGGGCGGGGTGTCTTGAGCATGAGGAATAAAGGCCTCCTGGCTAATGCAGCCGTCTCGAACTGTGCAGGGTTTTTTCTGTTTTTCCCCTAGAGAAAATATCCACACCTTACCGAAGATTCGAACCCGGGATCTCCCAAAAGAGAACCTGTGTCACGGAAAAGACGGCAGGTTAATGATTCCTTGATAACTTACAGATCAGAATACCCAGGTAGGAGAAGGGTTAACCAAGGAGTGACAAAGCGCATGTGTATGTGGGTCAAGACAGGAATAGCCGACTAACTGGACAGGTAACTGTTGAGTGGAAAATTTGGGTAGCGACAAAGAGAGACAGCATCATGGATCAGTCTATTGCGTTCTGGAGGTAGGGATATACGGAAAAGCCCAGATCTGGAATTTTCCACTGACCAGGGATAATGAAGTCTGAATTTGCTTTGTCCAGCAATGTCAAGGACGATGGGACAAAGATGATCTAAAGAGAGTGGCCACGTCTTTGTGTCAGTTTAGTGTGTGTTCCCCAACTGGACGGAAAGATAGAATTATGTGTCCTGTAATGAAAAGAAATATCCTCCCTTATAATGGGATAGAGTGCTTGGCTGCGGATAAATTTCGATTCGGGGACTTACATTAATTCTATAGAGGCATATATAAGGTATTAAAATATTAGTATAATAGTAGCATAGGGATATAGGTGTTTGTTCTTAATGTGTGAAATTGCATTCGTTTATCTAGTCCTGTAAACTTTAGTGCACTCAGAAATCGTATGTCCGTATGTTTTTCGGAGGCTTTTCAGTATGGCTAGAAAAGGACTATCACATAAGAAAATTATATGAAGCAGACGCATATCACCAGATTACCTATCTTCTCCACAGGTTCAAATCTCCTATTGAAATCAGAGAAGAGATGAAGGTTACTACACTTGAGCAAATAAAGTACCTACTTAGAAACAACAAAAACATAGACAGGTTTTAATATGAAGAAGTGATAAGTCAAATACAGAACACTGTATGCTCAAACAAATATACAACTAAAACCCTTAAAAGGAAAAGACGTTAACCTGTGGCAAGCAGGGATACTTAAAACTGCATGCAATTGCACTGTGCCGAAACATTAACTTTGTTAACCATAGACATGGTGTAGAACAGTCATAGTAACTCTAGACAATGTTGGATAGTGGCGGTGTGTATTCAGAGGTGGATTATAATACATTCCAAAACGGGAAATATATGAACTTCAGTGACTCACCAAATCGGATTATTTTCTGGTGATAAGACATTGAACAGTTGTTTTCTTCAAGAATTGGATTAATTCCCGACTCAAGCAGGAGGAGATCATTCATGGTGAGATCACTCCATTTCTGTGTGTGCAGTCCTGTGTTTTGGCTGACAGAAAAGACGAGAAGAACTAATGCACATACGAGATCAACCGTCCTATCTTGCATTCACACTAGCAGACAATACCAACTACATATACTCAGTCCATACATACACCAGACATAGTTTTTCTTAATAAATCTTTTATTTATTGTTGAAAGGAACTGTTGTCTGAGTATGTGTTGAGAGAATAACAGAGAGAGTGAAAGAAATAGATATATGGAAGGGAAGACAGAAGGGAGGGGTGTAGACAAAAGTCAGTCAATAATCCCAACAGATAATAAGTTTGAAGATGTGCTTGTTGATTCCAACTCTCTCCCGGGAAAACAAGCGACATAATTGGTGGAGCGAGCGGGATACGTACATACATTATACCCATATGACCTGCATATTGGCACAGGCATAGCGGAGTACCTACATGTTGGGACATACGGATTGGAATAAATAGAAGTATACATTGATGACTTTTAATGGAAGGACGTCCATTGGATATATGGTGCCATTACATTTATGGTAGAAACATTTCATTAATGCTGGTGACTTTGCAGTGAGAAAGTTCCAGACAGAGTGAATGTGGATAGGTGGTAAGACATATTACATACCTAATCACACGGTCACACGTCTACATAAGTCTTTATCCTATATCTCCTCTTGTGGATGAGAGAGTGGTTGTGATGTACTGTATGGTGTTGGAGATTTATAATATTTAATAGACATAGATAAATGATATAGGTTCTAGGTAGAGTATCGGTTTATAGTGAGTATTCTTTACTGCTTGGAGGTGTCTTTGATCAACGTGCTGACTTATCTGCTGTAACTATGGCAACTCCTAAAGTGACTACAGCTGAACTGAGGGCCAACGGGGAGGCAATTGGTTTGGCTGGTTCCGAGCTGACGGATTACATACAAGAAAGAGAGAGAGAACTTCGTCAAGCGGAAAGGGAGGAGCGGAAGACCCAGTTGGAAGCAGAAGAAGCCCACAAGATAAGGGAACATGAATATCGCATGCGAGAACTGGAGCTCAAGACACAAACTAAGGGAGAAATAGATGGAGTGGAAGGAAATTCGTCTTCACCTGGTGCAACCCATATGAGTGGACATGGTTACCATGCCATGAAGTTTCCCTTAGCTGTCTACGATCAGTCTAAGGAACGCTTTGACCAGTACGCATCTCGTTTCGAAGCAATGTCAGTCGCTATGGGGCTGGATAGGGGCAGATGGCTCTTAAACTATCCCAGGGTTTAATCGGTTCGGGATTTGACGTGTACACACGCTTACCACCAGGACAGGAAAATAATTACCAGGAATTAAAAGCAGCTTTGATGAAACATTATGACATCACCGCACAAACGTATAGGAAGAAGTTTAGATCGTCTAGACGAGAGCCCGGAGAACTATTCGCCGCCTACAGTCTGAGGCTGAAATCCTATCTACAGAAATGGATGGACTTGGCAGAATTCAGAGGATTATGAGAGTCTCGAAGAGATGATGGTGGTAGACCAAATGCGAAAGCAAATGTCGAAACCTCTCAGAACCTTCTTAGGAGAACAAGGGGCGGAACGGATTGATGTGGTGAACAAGCTGGCGGAACGATTCGTGGAAGTACATGGGGAGGCGGCAGAACTAAGTACACAAACCAAAGGTCAGGAAAAACAAGACAGAAAGAAATCGACGAACGGAAAAGGAGAAAAAGGGGAACCTTATATAAAGCACACAGAGGAGAGTTCAGAGAAGGTGAAGGTAGGAAACCAGAGCACCTCGAATTCTCAAGCGAAACGACAATGGTCAGAGAAATGGTGTTCATTTTGTAGGGCGGCATCCCACAACACAAAAGACTGCAGATCGAAACCTAAAAGTTCTTACTTCGCAGCATGCAAAGTGATTCCTACATCGGTGATCACAGACAAGGCTGAGGTCGGCGAAGGAGAAAGGAACAAAAAGGACACAGGGAAACCTAGGAAGGGAACAGAGTGCACACACTGCCAGTCGACAACACATAATATTGTGGACTGCAGATGCAAGGCCAAACACGCCAATTGCATAACCAACCTCGAGGAATCAAAAGAGGAAGGCAAGGAAACGGTCAAGGAGATGAAAGACACTCAGGACCAAGAGAGACCACCTGTGGTTGAACTTATTGAAGTCAATGGCCAGCAGGTTGCTTGTCTCTATGATACAGGTTTGGATGGGGAAGCGGTGGTGGACGCCAGCTTGGTAAGCCCAGACCAACTTACAGGGGAGACCATAGAAATACAGCCGGCAATGAGGAGTGCTGTTACCATGACGCTGCCAATCGCCAAGGTGGAGATCAAATCCAGGTACGTCACGGGCATTATTCCAGCTGCTGTATTATCTGACTCCTTATTTCCAATGATCATTGGCACGAAATATGTCTTTTTGGGGATGCCCAAACAGCAAGCCCACAAGGGAACAGTAGTCAGTGTATCTCAAGGGGAGGAAAAAGAGGCAGAGACACTATGCGACAACTCGGAGATAGGAGAATTGCATACTGCCCAGAGGAAGGATACTACGTTGCATCCTTGCTACCGGAAGCTGCAAAGAAGTGCTGAGCCACCAGAACGGGGACAGTACTTTCTGAAGAATCAACTACTCTATCGGAGAGCTGGGAGGGGAGATAACCTGCATGAGCAGTGGGTGGTTCCAGAGACCCACCGTCCTCACATTCTTCAGAGTGGACACATCATAGGCGAGAATCGACATATGGGTGTCAGAGAGACCTTGCAGAAAATATCCGGCCATTATTGCTGGCCAGGAATGACCGGAGATGTACGCCGGTGGGTGAAGTCTTGTTCGGAGTGCCAGAGAGCACCACCCAACAAGCGAATTAAGAGGAAACTAGCTCTTAAAGTGGAAGACAAAGTGGAAGTGTGGAGTCCAGCAGAGACCAATATACTCCAAGTAGGATGGAAAGGACCTTATCCTGTGGAAAAGGTGGTGTCCAAGAACATCTACAAAATACGGATCGGGGAAGAGAAGAAAATCTCCCTAGACATCTCATTAGGAAATATGAGGAGAGATCCGGGAGCAAAGCTTCGCACTTTATGGTGATGGCAGCCATTAGGACCAAGGTTACCAGTCCAGACGAAGACCAGAGATCGCCAGTACAACATAGGAGGGCCTATGGGACAGTACGTGATAGGTCAGATTTACCCAACGACAGAAGGAGGGAAATCACAAGTCAGGGAAAGGACAAGAGTGAAAGTTTCACCGGTAACCAAGTTCAGAAGGGGTGGGTAACGTCGGGAAAAGCGAGAATTACCCAGGACTCCAACCAAAGATTGGCTGACCAGATACAATATCGCCCAAGATGGTCCTGGAAGCAAAAGTCCAGGAGGTTTGGGGAAAACGACTCGGTCCGACGAGGACGAGGCGGAACATCCCCAGAGGAAAAGCCGGGGGAAACCAAGAGGACATGGAAGCAGTGTTACAATCAGGATGGGACAATCCGTCTGTATTGTGAGCCGTCGCTGACGCAAGTCGAAAGTAGGTCGACCGGACGTACAGGAGCGAGGAGCCAACACTAGTTTCAGTCGTTAGTAGTATAGTAGGGTGTCAATTAGAGTGCCTACTGGATAATGAAGTGAGCCATGTGAGGACCCAATCATATCATCAACACGTGATGTTAATAGCTACTTCGCAGAAGCTCAACGCACGATGGATGTGATGGACGTTGTTGCTGCAACGGGACTTCACAGTGGACTACTTTGGAAAGGAGAATGTAGGAGCAGATTTCTTATCCAGACATCCAGCTCCGGAGGAAGAAGATTAGGATTGTGGATCATGGGAATCAAACCTACAGCGAGAAAGATTCGACGCGGTCTAATCTCTTAAGAGGGGGCCTATGTCACGGAAAAGACGGCAGGTTAATGATTCCTTGATAACTTACAGATCAGAATACCCAGGTAGGAGAAGGGTTAACCAAGGAGTGACAAAGCGCATGTGTATGTGGGTCAAGACAGGAATAGCCGACTAACTGGACAGGTAACTGTTGAGTGGAAAATTTGGGTAGCGACAAAGAGAGACAGCATCATGGATCAGTCTATTGCGTTCTGGAGGTAGGGATATACGGAAAAGCCCAGATCTGGAATTTTCCACTGACCAGGGATAATGAAGTCTGAATTTGCTTTGTCCAGCAATGTCAAGGACGATGGGACAAAGATGATCTAAAGAGAGTGGCCACGTCTTTGTGTCAGTTTTAGTGTGTGTTCCCCAACTGGACGGAAAGATAAAATTATGTGTCCTGTAATGAAAAGAAATATCCTCCCTTATAATGGGATAGAGTGCTTGGCTGCGGATAAATTTCGATTCGGGGACTTACATTAATTCTATAGAGGCATATATAAGGTATTAAAATATTAGTATAATAGTAGCATAGGGATATAGGTGTTTGTTCTTAATGTGTGAAATTGCATTCGTTTATCTAGTCCTGTAAACTTTAGTGCACTCAGAAATCGTATGTCCGTATGTTTTTCGGAGGCTTTTCAGTATGGCTAGAAAAGGACTATCACATAAGAAAATTATATGAAGCAGACGCATATCACCAGATTACCTATCTTCTCCACAGGTTCAAATCTCCTATTGAAATCAGAGAAGAGATGAAGGTTACTACACTTGAGAAAATAAAGTACCTACTTAGAAACAACAAAAACATAGACAGGTTTTAATATGAAGAAGTGATAAGTCAAATACAGAACACTGTATGCTCAAACAAATATACAACTAAAACCCTTAAAAGGAAAAGACGTTAACCTGTGGCAAGCAGGGATACTTAAAACTGCATGCAATTGCACTGTGCCGAAACATTAACTTTGTTAACCATAGACATGGTGTAGAACAGTCATAGTAACTCTAGACAATGTTGGATAGTGGCGGTGTGTATTCAGAGGTGGATTATAATACATTCCAAAACGGGAAATATATGAACTTCAGTGACTCACCAAATCGGATTATTTTCTGGTGATAAGACATTGAACAGTTGTTTTCTTCAAGAATTGGATTAATTCCCGACTCAAGCAGGAGGAGATCATTCATGGTGAGATCACTCCATTTCTGTGTGTGCAGTCCTGTGTTTTGGCTGACAGAAAAGACGAGAAGAACTAATGCACATACGAGATCAACCGTCCTATCTTGCATTCACACTAGCAGACAATACCAACTACATATACTCAGTCCATACATACACCAGACATAGTTTTTCTTAATAAATCTTTTATTTATTGTTGAAAGGAACTGTTGTCTGAGTATGTGTTGAGAGAATAACAGAGAGAGTGAAAGAAATAGATATATGGAAGGGAAGACAGAAGGGAGGGGTGTAGACAAAAGTCAGTCAATAATCCCAACAGATAATAAGTTTGAAGATGTGCTTGTTGATTCCAACTCTCTCCCGGGAAAACAAGCGACAACCTGGCATTGTAGAAACTCGGCCAGCCGAGTGGAGGTGGGGTTAATGTGAAACTCTGGAGGTGTCTTTAATGTGAAACTATGGAAGTGTCTTTAACGTGAAACTATGTAGGTGTCTTTAATGTGAAACTATGGAAGTATCTTTAACGTGAAACTATGTAGGTGTCTTTAATGTGAAACTGTGGAGGTGTCTTTAACGTGAAACTATGGAAGTATCTTTAACGTGAAACTATGGAGGTGTCTTTAACATGAAACTATGGAGATGTCTTTAATGTGAAACTATGGAGATGTCTTTAATGTGAAACTATGGAGATGTCTGTAATGTGAAACTGTGGAGGTGTCTTTAACGTGAAACTATGGAATTGTCTTTAATGTGAAACTATGGAGGTGTCTTTAATGTGAAACTATGGAGATGTCTGGAATGTGAAACTGTGGAGGTGTCTTTAATGTGAAACTATGGAAGTATCTTTAATGTGAAACTATGGAGGTGTCTTTAATGTTAACTATGGATGTGTCTTTAATGTTAAATTATGGAGATATCTTTAATGTTAAACTATGGAGGTGTCTTTAATGTTAACTATGGATGTGTCTTTAATGTTAAATTATGGAGATATCTTTAATGTTAAACTATGGAGGTGTGGTGAATGTGAAACTATGGAGTTGTCTTTAATGTGAAACTAGAGAGGCGTCTTTAATGTGAAACTATGAATGTGTCTTTTATGTAAAACTCTATAACCCATGTACTGCTTTGTGGTATTTCCTTCTTCTTAGTGACGACCATAATCTGCGTCTTCTTACAATGTCCATGATGTTCTAACATATTAGATACTTGGTGCAAGATCCATATTACTACAGACCAACTGACACTCAGTGAGTCATGTGATTAGCAACACAACGACCGCCTTTATTTCCCAAGAGTTCTCCTTGTACCCATGTAAGGTTGGATCGTCTAGCCCAGTGTTTCCCAACTGCTCCTACTACTACTACTACTACTACTACTACTACTACTACTACTACTACTACTACTACTACTACTACTACTACTACTACTACTACTACTACTACCACTACTACTACTACTACTACTACTACTACTACTACGACTACGACTACTACTACTACTACTACTACTACTACTACTACTTTTTTGGCCTATCCTATTTTACAGGACATCGCTGTCAACACCAGCATTTTACTGCTGTTGTTGATGTCTTGGCAAGTTTACGTTCAGTAGTTTGCCATTGTTTTATGAACGACCGGCTCCCCATACCAACACGCTAAGACCTAGCCACGGATACCAACACTTATACTACTACAATCTCTTATATTACTCCTACTACAACTGCTTTTACTACTACTACTACTACTACTACTACTACTACTACTACTACTACTACTACTACTACTACTACTACTACTACTACTACTACTACTACATTTCTACATTTTTAATGGAGAGTTTATACATAGTGCGCTATGAATAGACACTTTCTTTATACATAGTGGACTATGAATAGACACTTCGTTTTTTAAAGTTGCATATCCCTTACAGGACGTTGCAGTCAACACCAACATTTTCCAGCTGCTGTTGATGTTCTTGGCAAGATTGCTTTCTGAGCGACCGGCTCACATACCTCGTAAGTAACCAATGCAACGCGATTCTGCCGAATCTCGCGCAGCTGTGTTCCTGACGTCGATATACGGGATAACGGAGAAAGTCGTTAACCACTTCGCCAGGGAGAGCAGCACTTTTCTGTTACTACTACTACTACTACTACTACTACTACTACTACTACTACTACTACTACTACTACTACTACTACTACTACTACTACTACTACTACTACTACTACTACTACTACTACTACTACTACTACTACTACTACTACTACTACTACTACTACTACTACTACTACTACTACTACTACTACTACTACTACTACTACTACTACTACTACTACTACTACTACTACTACTACTACTACTACTACTACTACTACTACTACTACTACTACTACTACTACTACTACTACTACTACTACTACTACTACTACTACTACTACTACTACTACTACTACTACTACTACTACTACTACTACTACTACTACTACTACTACTACTACTACTACTACTACTACTACTACTACTACTACTACTACTACTACTACTACTACTACTACTACTACTACTACTACTACTACTACTACTACTACTACTACTACTACTACTACTACTACTACTACTACTACTACTACTACTACTACTACTACTACTACTACTACTACTACTACTACTACTACTACTACTACTACTACTACTACTACTACTACTACTACTACTACTACTACTACTACTACTACTACTACTACTACTACTACTACTACTACTACTACTACTACTACTACTACTACTACTACTACTACTACTACTACTACTACTACTACTACTACTACTACTACTACTACTACTACTACTACTACTACTACTACTACTACTACTACTACTACTACTACTACTACTACTACTACTACTACTACTACTACTACTACTACTACTACTACTACTACTACTACTACTACTACTACTACTACTACTACTACTACTACTACTACTACTACTACTACTACTACTACTACTACTACTACTACTACTACTACTACTACTACTACTACTACTACTACTACTACTACTACTACTACTACTACTACTACTACTACTACTACTACTACTACTACTACTACTACTACTACTACTACTACTACTACTACTACTACTACTACTACTACTACTACTACTACTACTACTACTACTACTACTACTACTACTACTACTACTACTACTACTACTACTACTACTACTACTACTACTACTACTACTACTACTACTACTACTACTACTACTACTACTACTACTACTACTACTACTACTACTACTACTACTACTACTACTACTACTACTACTACTACTACTACACTACTACTACTACTACTACTACTACTACTACTACTACTACTACTACTACTACTACTACTACTACTACTACTACTACTACTACTACTACTACTACTACTACTACTACACTACTATACTACTACTACTACGACTACTACTACTACTACTACTACTACTACTACTACTACTACTACTACTACTACACTACTACTACTACTACTACTACTACTACTACTATGATTACTACTACTACTACTACTACTACTACTACTACTACTACTACTACTACTACTACTACTACTACTACTACTACTACTACTACTACTACTACTACTACACTACAACTACTGCTACTGTGGGCTCACACCGTATACCACGATGAACCCATTAGGTTTAATACCTTCAGAAAAGAACTCTAATTTCTGCATACACCACAGTTGT
Organism: Cepaea nemoralis; assembly: GCA_014155875.1. Classification (NCBI taxonomy): domain Eukaryota; kingdom Metazoa; phylum Mollusca; class Gastropoda; order Stylommatophora; family Helicidae; genus Cepaea; species Cepaea nemoralis. Next base: position 61,649 of record JACEFZ010024865.1, read on the forward strand.
CCGTATAGCCATACAAGCCTGCTTTCACGCTGATATTGTATTGTGTGATAGTGTAAGGAGTTGTATAGCCTATTAGAAAGTGTCACAATCGAACTGGATAGCTTTTGAATGACATAATTTTCTCTCCTTTCTATCACAACCACCCACTACAGATCGGGAGGAGGTGGCGGTGAACTAGTAAAATACAAAGCTGATAAAAACACAGGAAGTTCTCCTACGTAATGTGTTATTATCGCGCATATGTACTTCATTGCGACTTTTCATAAAACTTATATAAAACTTATAAACAACGTATATACAACTTACTTTATTCTTATTTAATACATATATAAAACTTGTATAAAACGTATATAAAATTTATATGAAACGTATACAAAAATTATATGAAACGTATATAAAACTTATATAAAACGAATATAACACATATAAAACGTATGTAAAACTTATAGATACTTCAATTTTAATTCACCGCAAACAACCGCAAACAAAGAAGAATCCCTTCGAGCCTTATTTGCATCGGTCCGGCAATCATTTTCCGGTTTAGTGTTCGGTGAACTGCTAGACCGATCGATGGATGTTTTCACGTTTTTGGGCCCGTAGAGCCCTCACTGTCGACGACACAACTTATATAAGATATATGTAAAATTTATATAAAAACGTATAAAAAAACAGAAAATTTATAAACAATGTATATAAAACATATTAAACTGATATAAAACTTATACAAACGTACATAAGACTTATTTAAGAAGTAAGTACAACTTGAATAAAACGTATACAACTTTTATAAAATGTATATAACACGTAAATAAAACGTACTCGTATATACAATTTATATAAAAACTGTATAAAACAGGGACAACGTATACACAATTTATATAAAAACGTATATAAATCTTATATAAGAAGTATGTAAAACTTTAATTTACCGTTGTGTCGACATACTCCAGCTTCCCTCTTCTCATGACTGCCCAAAGAATGTGTATTGTCTTCTGATGATGATAGTAACCAATTAACTTTGGTATTTTAGTAAACACACACGCACGCACGCACGCACGCACACGCGCGCGCGCACACACACACACACACACACACACACACACACACACACACACACACACACACACACGAAACTTCAGGGATATGATTTTACAGAAGAATGCTGAAAATTCACTGGACAAAAAAAAAAGTTGCCAGTTAAACCTTTTTTTAAAAAAACCGTGTGTTGCCGGGGCCCATAAGGGAAGCAAAGAATAGCAACACTGTAGCCAACCACGCATGTCGTAAGAGGCGACTAAGGAGGCTTGATGGTTCCGTCGCCCTGCTACTGAGAGTGCGTGGCGCGACACTGTGAGCTGTGAGTTTCGTGTGAAATGCTTTTGAATCTGCCTGAGGTGTTTTGGAACATGACAGCATGTTCGGAGTGATGGCAGATGGCTATGTCCCAGGGTTGACCAGTTTTTGCCTTATGCAGAAATGCGTGGCTGCTGGGCTTCTGGTTGACTGCCACTGCCATCAGCGATGAAATGTATTTTCGTGGACTGTGTGGGTGAACATCTAGGAAACATTCAGATAGGAAAATGACTGCCAATTCCATCAGAGATGAACTGGGTGTTTTGTGGGGGACTGGTGTGTTGACATTCTGGCGGCGGCATTATGCACAGTGTATCTGTGCGGGCTGTTGTTTGCCGAGACTCCTGTCTTTTCCACTTTTCACATTGGGCAGTGGGGGGCGTTTTGTGTGCTATTCACTGGCACACGGGACGACCCGTTGCTGTGAAGTTGGAAGTGCGACTAACTAACTAACTAACCTTTTAAAAAAGACTAAGATACAAGCTGTAGGCGATTTGGCAGCAGGCCGCCTTGTGTTTATTCTTCATAAAATGTAATGAGTGCCGGGCGTTCGGAAAGCAATTGCAAACTTGTGAACGCAAACTTGCCAATAAATCCCAAACAACAAAGAATGCTGGGGTTGATTGCCCTGTCATGTAAAGGATACGCAACTAACAAGACACAAAGACAGCTTATCACAAACATTAGAAATAAGCAGTCATCATATTTTAGCCACATTATGACAGCAAAATAACTAGAACCTATTATGACATGTGGAGAGATTTTCGGAAAAAGACAGACATCGAGAATAAATTCTTGACAGTCTTGTGTCATGGCATGAAATGGTGTCAGCACACGAAATGAAACGTCGCTGAAGACCGCAGGATGTGGAAAATTCGGATCACCCACGCGAGTCGGAAAAGGCACCTGAAAATGTTGATGATGATGATGTTGATGATGATGATGATGATGATGATGATGATGATGATGATGATGATGATGATGATGATGATGATGATGATGATATAATATACTCTAGTAAGGTATAGTTTAGAGTGTTTTTTCGTGTTTCACTATATGATAAGAGGAGTTGCTTGCTGGGTGGCTAAATTACGGGCCATTAAATCAGATAGAGAACTGCTAAAAGCTCTCCCGTGTGTTGCCGGGGCCCATAAGGGAAGCAAAGAATAGCAACACTGTAGCCTACCATGCATGTCGTAAGAGGCGACTAAGGAGGCTTGATGGTTCCGTCGCCCTGCTACTGAGTGAGTGTGTGGCGCGACACTGTGAGCTGTGAGTTTCGTGTGAAATGCTTTTGAATCTGCCCGAGGTTTTTTGGAACGTGACTGCATGTTCGGAGCGATGGCAGCTGACTATGTCCCAGAGTTGACTGGTTTGTGCCTTATGCAGAAATGCGTGGCTGCTGGGCTTCTGGTTGACTGCCACTGCCATTGACGATGAACTGTATTTTCGTGGACTGTGTGGGTGAACATCTAGGAAACATCCAGATGGGAAAATGACTGCCAGTTCCATCAGAAATAAACTGGATGTTTCGTGGGGGACTATTGTGTTGACATTCTGGTGGCGACATTATGCACAGTGTATCTGTGCGGGCTGTTGTTTGTCGAGACTCCTGTCTTTTCCACTGTTCACATTGGGCAGTGGGGAGCGTTTTATGTGATATTCACTGGCACAGGAACGGAGCATGATGGGGACAACCCGTTGCTGTGAAGTTGGATCCGCGTCTAACTAACTAACTAACTAACTGCTAAAAGCTGAAATGGAAGTAATCCGAAATAAACCAGCAGAAGCCACGGAAAAGGTCACAGAAACCCCGCAAGATGAAACACAACAAAAGACCGAGTGGGAACTGCAAGCTAAAGCCATCAGTCCAACCACGACGCTAGAGAAGCTCAAGGGGAAACCAATATCCCTCCAGACATCTGAAGAAAACCGAGATGAGTACCACGATGACGGCATGGATGACACCTCGTCGCCCCGAGCATTTACCTGGGAGGATCGCGCAGAAATAGACAGGAAATTGGAACTCGAGAAAACGGAACTCAAAAGGACTCAAGGAAGAAAAGGAAAACAAGAAACTCAATGGGAAACCAATATCCCGTCAGACCTTCGAAGAAAACCTAGAGGATCACCATGACGACGGCACAGTGTTCCCACCACCATCTCACGTGGAAGAGCGCCTCTCGGAGAGAGCAAAAGAGGAACTCAGGCGCAAGGAATTCATAAGGCGTAAGGAAGAAAAAGATAACAAGAAATTCAAGGGGTAACCAAAGCACCGCCAGACCCATGTAAAATACCCGGATATATACTATGACGAACACGATGAGCCGTACTATATAGAAGGCGGAAAGATCATCCCGTGGCTGACCATGGAGTAAGAAATCGATTGGCAACAGAAACTCAAACTCGAAAGAGAAAAAAGGCGCAAGGAAGAAAATGAAAGCATCGAAAGAACAATACAAAGGGGAAAAAAAGGAGGCAAAAAGACCAAATAAACAGTCCTTATAAGGACTGCAACCAGTCAAACAAGACGCCCAAGGAGCCAACAGTGATCAAGGAAACCACCAGAGGAGACGAACACATTGGATCATCATCGACTAATCCCCCAGCTGACGTCACAGACACAAACGCTCATGTAACCAGCCCGAGCCAGGACTCACTCGTAAGAGCGCACACGACAAAAACAGGGTAAAAAACCCACAAAAATCACGGATCTTAACTCTAACCACAGCTGAAAGAAGCAGGTTGAACGAGACCGAATTTGTAATTTTTGTTTACGAATCAAGTCAAGTCAAGAGTGGCTAGAACCCCGGATTTTCCTTCGGGAGACCTGGGTTCGAATCCTAGATAAGGTGCGGATAATTTTATTTTTTTTTGGGGGGGGGGGGGGGGGGGGGGGAATGAAAACTCTAACCTGCACAGTTCGCGGTGACTGCACTTGCCAGGGAGCCTTAATCCGTCAGGCTCAAGACCCCTTTCCCCCCCCCCCCCCACCCCTGCCATACACCGCAATGTACTATATTGGCAGAAAAATGGCAGTGGCTGTACGATTTCACCGTTCTCTATTCGTGAAATGTGCTGTGCTGGTACTAATTCTTGTGGCCTCGACTAGTCCTTCCAGTCTAGTCCTCCATTACCGTTATCTCTATTCCCACTTCCCGCTGTTTAGTTACGTCACGTGACTTCTCTCAACCTGGAGACCTTTGGTCCTCAAATTGACAGTTCATTGAAGAGATCGCTGCAGTCAGACGTTACACCGTAGTCGTAGTTTCGTATCGACAGACGCATTCAGACTTAAAGGCCCCAATTACATAAACAAACCAGGCAGGTAGGCCCTGTTTGTAGGCACGCGTTCAAGGCTTCCGTCGCGGGATAAAATATATGTTGCGCTTCGGTTGAGGGAGCTTGTAAAGAAACACTTCTGCTTTTTATTGAACCGTTTCCGAAAGCATTTTCTCGTATTATTCACTCGATCAAAGTCAGTACCTTGCAACATGTTCAGATACGGTGGTCATAAATTCTGTTAGAGATTACAGGTAGGTAGTCACAGTTGGGTTTTGTTCATACAGATACAGAGTGTTACTGTTAAATATATCAGGTGACTAACTGGGGTTAACCAATTTCTTGCGAAATATAATATATCGCCAAATATGACCTCCCGTTTAGACAGAAGGACGATATATTGGCGTACTAGGGCCATCGTGTGGACTGAATGGATCGAATGGTTCGATGTGCAATGAGGATGATCTGTGGACTAACTAACTAGGGTTATCGTGTTATTTGTTTTATTTCGTGGTATCTTCCGCAGTTTTAATGCTCTCCAAACGGAAATGTATATTAGAATACTTATTCATGTGAGTGGGAATCATGTTTGGTCAAAACTTAAGTTTTTGTTTGGCACTGAATCAATTAAGATGGTTATGACTGCTTATTCTTTAGTTTCCACTCGATTACAAGGCAAATGACCCATTTTCAAGGCTTCAGAAATGTTGGTATATGGTTAATGTTAGTTGAATATCAATGTATGGGTTTTCAGTGAGGATCCAATGGTTATGGGCTCAATTCCGGGCTATGTCGCTCGATTCACGAATGCAATTTCTCGGAGACTCATGAGGGCCGTCGCTGTAGCTATGAAGTTCGTGCTTTGTTCACTGCTCTCGGCAGGCCGCCCTGAGGAAACACACCCAGCCAAATGTGATAACAACCAGTGCAATGAAGTCAATCCTCTTGCATTTTTTAAACAAGATGTTGCACTTAACCCCAACATGTATTGGCTGTGGTTTGCTACGTTAATTGTTGTCATTACTCTCTGAACGGCCAACGCCTCATACCGTCGAGATCAACGTAAAGCGTTCTGCTTGCAATCACCCGCGACTGGTTTCGAACCCTAACTCGGTATGTCGGGGAATTGTTAATTGCGTTCACTAAGCCCACCCCCACCCCACCCCCCTCCCTCCCCCTTAACCACAGACGCTGACAAAACCTTAAGTAACGAGCACACACAAACCGCGTTTTTGTAACCTCATGTTAGTTTAACGTTCGATAAATGGTTGGTATTACTATTCAGAAGCCCAGAGTTACAAATGGAGTTCTAAGTGAAAAGAAATGTATCTACATAGCTACACAAGGATTACTAGCTCCGAGCTATGTGTGTGCTGGTAAAAATGCGAATCACATATTTTACTTAATCTGGATTTGTGTAATCCCCCCACTGTAGCCATTCTAAGCTGAGTTGGGTCAATTATGAGCTATTTTACCCTCTTTAAATTGTGTACGATATTGGTATTGGTTGCTTCGGGTGGTTGGTGCAATCTCCGGAAAACCTAATCTTCACTCATAAGTCCAAAAATATGGAAGTTATTGGGGTTTCAAAAAGGGCTGGCTTTTATATGTGGAGGTTGAGGGGGGCCTTGGGGGTGGAGGGTGAGGTTGGTGTGGGGACTTTCCTCTCGACCCATTACCAAAGTACTCTCGATCCGGTACCCCATGTACTCCCGACAAAATGTACTTCCGACTCAGTACCTAAGTACTCCCAGCCCAGTACCAAGGTACCCCCAGCCCAGTACCAAAGTACCTCCGGCTCAGTACCAAAGTATTTTCGACCCAGTACCAAAGTACTCCCGGCCCGGTACCACATGCGCTCCCGACCCAGATCCAAGATAATCCCGACTCAATACCAAAGCATTCCCGGACCAGTACCAAATATACCCCCGACCCAGTACCAAAAGAACTCCCGACAGAGTACCAAAGTATACCCGACCCAGTACCAAAGTATACCCGACCCAGTACCAAAGTACTCCCGACTCAGTACCAAATACTCCCAACCCAGTACCAAAGTACTCCCAGCCCAGTACCAAAGTACTCCCGATCCAGTACCAAAGTACTCCAGACCTAGTACTAAATGCATAACTACCCAATACCAAAGTACTCCCGACCCAGTACCAAAAGTACTCCCGTCCCAGTACCAGTGTACTCCCGTCCCAGTACAAAAGTATGTCCGACCAAGTACCATAGTACTCCCAGCCCAGTACCAAAGTACTCCCAGCCCAGTACCAACGTACTCCCGACCCAGTACCAAAATACTCCCAACCCAGTACCAAAGTACTCCCAGTCCAGTACCAAAGTACTCCCGACCCAGTAACAAAGTACTCCAGACCCAATATTAAAATACTCCTTCGCGGAAGTAACTTGCGAGGATGTATGTCTATCAATCCCTCCGTCCTTCTGTCTGTCTGTCCATCCGTCCGTCCGTCCGTGACGAAGGAGTTATGAATGCAATTCGTAATCCCTCATACCGCTTTCGAAGCACAGCTGCATGAGATTTTGAAGCAGACCGCATTGCGTTGATTTTCGTATGGTATGAGTGCCGGTGGTTCAGATAGCAATCACAAACTACTGAACGTAAACATGCCAAATAAAATCACAATCAGCCAAAAATTGCTGGGGTTGACTGTGACGTCATGTACAGGAAATTCAACTAACTTCAACTTCTCCGTGGTTTTCCAGCTGAAGTTTTCTACAGGACGTTGTAGACAACCCCAAGCAAAGCCATTTTAGTCACATCTCACGACATACATGATAGGTTACGATTACACTTTGCCTCTTCTGTGCTTCCCCTGAGACGAGGTAACTCCAGCGGTCTAGTTGTATTAGTGTCTATTTATTTTTGTTGTATTTCTTTTTCATTTTATTTTTATTTTGAAGGGATTGCGGTATCCTCAGTGGCCAGTGCCGCCCCGTGAGGTCCCCCACCCTTCCCGTACCTGTGTGACAGGTGATCATCCCAGTCCATGGCAAGATAAAGCGCATATACTACACTTTGGTCTTAGCCAAAGTATGCTGACAAGAGTTTCTAACCACAACGTCTGATTTGTTTCTCAAATTCTGTATCTTTATTGTCGTGTAAAGGCACTTACTGCAGCCTTGTGTGTTTTAACTTTTCTTTGCCTGTACCTCATTAAGACAGTTTTGGGCGAACAGTAAGTTCTGATTGTACATGTACTTGCTAAGTTAGAAGGATTGCTATCAGATCGTGAGCTCCTCGGGCTAGGTTTCTGTCATCTTGTTAGTCACCGGCGGACAGTCACCGGCGTCGGGTTATTCAGTCCAAAAGCTAGACTGGTGAGTGTGTTTTCCTTCGTTGCAAAGGTTAAAGAGCATCGTGTGAAAGGGAAGACTGGCATACGGCTTACTTCAAGGAAGAGAATGCAGATAAAGGTGGGCTGTAGTGACGGCATTATATTGGGTTCCTAAACCCACAACTAAGTAGCCCAGAAGTAGAGCTGGTTTTCTATGGCGAGGGTAAATGCGGCTTCGTGAGCCATGAACGGGCTAGTGGGAAGGCAACATGGTGGCAAAGACGTACACTGGTTCAAAGCGAACCGCTGACGTGAAGGCGGCGATAGCGGCGAACAGCCGGGGAAGAAGCTGGCTTATCAAGGTCCAAGGTGTTAGAACATGTGTGAGGGCACGAAGCACCGGGTGCATGATCTTGTCCTCCCAGAGGGAGGGGTGGCTTGGAAGCAGACACAATGCGCATTTGTGGGAAAACGACTCGAACGTCTCAAAACAGGGTAAGAAGGCACAAAAGGAGAAAGACACCCAGAGTCATGATTCGTGTGCACTCTCCCCCAGAGAGTGTACGGAAAATAAAGGGTCGAAACTTCCCCGGAAGGGGAAATAACATCTGACGATCAGAAACCTCCTGTAGTGTTTGCTCTGTGGCGGAGTGTTTGTTACTGGCTAGAGTGTAGTACAGACTGACAAGTTATGTAACAGATTCACATAGATTTCTTGTAACTGAGAAACTTCTGTATTACTGGCTAGAGTGTAGTACAGACTGACAAGTTATGTAACAGATTCACATAGATTTCTTGTAACTGAGAAACTTCTGTATTGTTGGCTAGAGTATTGTACAGGCTGACAAGTTATGTAACAGATTCACATAGATTTCTTGTAACTGAGAAACTTCTGTATTATTGGCTAGAGTGTTGTACAGGCTTACAAGTTATGTAACAGTTTCACATAGATTTCTTGTAACTGAGAAACTTCTGTATTATTGGCTAGAGTGTTGTACAGGCTGACAATTTATGTAACAGATTCACATAGATTTCTTGTAACAGAGAAGCTTCTGTGTGCGGCGCCGAGTGACTGCATCACTTGCCAAGACCGATGTATTTAATATATCGTGTCAGCTCCATAGCTTTATAGACCAATGGGAACTCGATGCTTGATATCGTCAGTATCAAACGCCTTAACGTCTTTCATCTCATCTCCTCTCATCGCATTTTGTTTCTCTTGAACGTTGTAGTGTCAGGGTGAAGCATAAACAGCGGGATAGTGCCCGTTTATAGGCTTCACATACCAAGATTTTAATTGTCAGATCTTAACCAGATACGACTAAGCTACCATATAATACTAGGCCATACTATCTTCTTTCTGTTAGCGCAGAAACTATGGGTGTGCTCACCAAACCTGCATGCTGCATGGGCAATGCATGGTCTCTATATTCAGCCCAGGCGTTGTGCTAAGGAGAGGTATAACTCCATTTTACAAACTACATGTATCCTCTTTCAAAACGGCAAGGTGCAGGTCAGTCATATCGAAAGTCCCGTGGATTCTGCTATTCCCTCTGTCCATCATTTATGTGCTCTGCTTCTCCTTCCACGAGGACGAATCAATAAGTAAGTCACTCAGTTCTGTGGGATAGCAGGTAAATGTAGTTAGTGTTTTCTACAGGTGTCATTAGGTGACAGCAACATCGAACTTTATATTCCCGTTCGTCAGGTGGCGCTAGGTGTCTTGTCAGCACGCGCAGTGCATAAACAAAATGGCGACTGTACTTACAGAGCGTACAACCAAAGAGCGACGTACTGTTGTGAGTGCTTGTGTGTGTGTGTATGTGTGTGTGTGTGTGTGCGTGTGCGCGCGTGTGTGTGTGTGTGTGTGTGTGTGTGTGTGTGTGTGAGAGCAAAAGGACTGCCTGCAAAGGACATTCTTAAGGAATGCTTCCTGTTTATGCTGACTACCAGACGAATCAAAGCGTGCTTCAAGCAAGAAACTCCCTTCTCGCCTTGTGTCCAAAAATGCAAGGTTACGCCATCAGCTGGGAAGATTATGCTGACAGTGTTCTGGGATTGTCAAGGAGTGCTTTTAATCAATTTCAAGAAGGAAGGTGACAATGTGAATTATGAATCGTACTGTGAAGTTCTATCGATGCTTCATGATGCAATTCGAAGAAAACGTCCAGGACTGCTGACTAGAGGAGTGTTGCTTCTTCATTACAATGCCCTGACCACATACGGTTCGATTTAACTCAGGAGAAAATTAACCAGGTAGGAAGTTCTGGAACATCCAACTTACAGACCCGACTTAGCCCCTAGCGATTTCCACCTTTTTTGGTCACTGAAACACCACCTTTGTGGGAGACATTTAGCGAATGACGCCGAAGTTGAATGTGAAGTGAAAACGTGGTTTTAGAATAACAGAGCACGCAGTTCTATGCAGCCGGTTTGGGAGGACTTATACAACGATGGGATAAGTGCATCAATGATGGTGGAATTATGTTGAGAAATAAAGGGACAATGTATGTATACAAATAAACTGGTTTAAGTTAGTTATCGTATTTTAGTTATTTTTCTACAGCCATTTTTTGACTTACTTATTGACTTCACCTAGTGGTTACATTTGGTCTGTACATCATTGCTTGTTGTGGGGATACTGTCAATTGGTGGTCTAGTTATGTGGCGTACCATTTCAATTGTTGTTTTCTAATGCTGCTGCTTTTACTTCAACTTTAGTCTGATTTCATTATTTTCTGATTTTCTCTTCTTTCATAGTTGAGTATCTTCTGACAAATCTCGTTTCCATTGTTTCTAACTCTCTTCCCCCCCCCCCTCCCCACCACCCCCTCATTTACGTCTTTACCGGCGCCGCAGCTAAGGGATTACGGACGCAATTCGTAATCTCACATACATTATAAACATTTCTGCCAGCGATTTGGCAGCAGACCGTTTTGCGTGGTTTTCATAACAAAGGTATGAGTGCCGGTCGTTCAGAAAGCAATGGTAAGCTCTTGTACGTAAACTTGCCAAGAAATCAGAAACAACAAAAAAGTGCTGGGGTTGACCGGGACGTCCTGTATAGATAGAGATATATATATAACTGACTGTTTAAGTATTTACGTGTTTAAAGATGTGTTGCTGCCGTTTGAAATCTTCTTGACCTGAGAGCCCGGGTCAATAAAATATAGCTCTTCTTGGATAGAGATTCGAACATAAGTCCCCAGGCCGCCAGGCAATAGTTCTGGCCACTGCGCCACGGCAGTTCCTGATAAATACAGTATAGGTAGACATTATGTACAGTTTTGACGAACAGGAGATAAATCTAGGTGTTCTTGTAGTGGAATGCAATCAACAGTTTCACAGTGGCTAAATAAGTGGAAAGTTAGTTAACTAATTATACTAGTTATTTAGCTACATAGTTAGTTAGCTAGTTAGTTAGTTAGTTAGTTAGTTAGTTTGTCAGTCAGTCAGTCTGTCAGTCAGTCAGTCAGTCAGTCAGCAGTCAGTTAGTTATTAATTAGTTAGTTAGTTTAATAGTTAGGTAGTTGGTTATTTCGGTTAATTAGTTAGTCAGCCAGCTAGCTAGCTTAGCTAGTTAGTAGTTAGTTAGTTGGTTGGTTGGTTGGTTGGTTGGTTAGTTAGTTAGTGGTTGGTTAGTTAACAATAATCCCTTATTTTTCGTCCATTAGTGCTCGTAACTCCTCTCCCCTCTTCCTTTCAATCCTCCCTGTTCCATTGGTTATCTCCCTCTGTGTAGCGACTGACGACCAGAGATCTATGTTGGTTAAATATTCGTCTTTGGCTTCTGGCATGGCACTCGGGTCTAGCCTGACCCTGTTTGACCTGATGATGTCACAGGTCTGGTCACAGTTGCAGAATCACATCCATCCCATGAGTCATCCCTCGTCCTGCTTCACTGAGGTCATTCAGGATATCAGCCTGGGCCATTGCCTCTCCACTCTCTACAGCAACCAAGCCCGCAAAAGTGTTTCTACGAGTAAATGCATGCAAGTGATCATCATCATCATCGTCATCATCATCAATCATCATCATCATCATCATCATCATCATCCATCATCATCATCATCATCACCATCATCATCATCTTCTTCCACTTCTATCGTCAATCGTCGTGGTTAGGAGTAATTGCGCTCCAGCGTCCGGTGGGCGGCACTTGATAGTGTCATTTCCGTGTGATTGTACAATGTCTTTGAGGTCGTCAATCATTTTCTTCTTGGGCATCCTCTTGTCTCGTCGCAGATGATCTTTGATGTAAGGCCAGTGATGATAGTTGTTGTGTACATCTAACGACATGGTCAAACCTTGATCTTCTGTCTTTCAATAAATGTGCACAAGGTGTTGATCCCACAGTGTGTCTGATATCATCATTTCTTACTCGGTCTCGGATTATTAATTTGGCAGCTCTCCTCAGGCATCTCATCTCGCAAGTGTTGATTCTGCGAGAGGTATGCACGTGATGAAATAGCGATATGTAGTTTGTCATCACGTGAACCATTTCTGACAAGTTTAACCATGGTGTGTGACAGCACAAATAATAAACAAAACTGTCAGATACACTGAATACGGTATTTTAAAACAAGAACATGTTAGGGTGAATTGACAAGACGAGAATATTACAACAGTGAAGCAACGTCTGATTTGTTTCTCAAATTCTGTATCTTTATTGTCGTGTAAAGGCACTTACTGCAGCCTTGTGTGTTTTAACTTTTCTTTGCCTGTACCTCATTAAGACAGTTTTGGGCGAACAGTAAGTTCTGATTGTACATGTACTTGCTAAGTTAGAAGGATTGCTATCAGATCGTGAGCTCCTCGGGCTAGGTTTCTGTCATCTTGTTAGTCACCGGCGGACAGTCACCGGCGTCGGGTTATTCAGTCCAAAAGCTAGACTGGTGAGTGTGTTTTCCTTCGTTGCAAAGGTTAAAGAGCATCGTGTGAAAGGGAAGACTGGCATACGGCTTACTTCAAGGAAGAGAATGCAGATAAAGGTGGGCTGTAGTGACGGCATTATATTGGTTCCTAAACCCACAACTAAGTAGCCCAGAAGTAGAGCTGGTTTTCTATGGCGAGGGTAAATGCGGCTCGTGAGCCATGAACGGGCTAGTGGGAAGGCAACATGGTGGCAAAGACGTACACTGGTTCAAAGCGAACCGCTGACGTGAAGGCGGCGATAGCGGCGAACAGCCGGGGAAGAAGCTGGCTTATCAAGGTCCAAGGTGTTAGAACATGTGTGAGGGCACGAAGCACCGGGTGCATGATCTGTCCTCCCAGAGGGAGGGGTGGCTTGGAAGCAGACACAATGCGCATTTGTGGGAAAACGACTCGAACGTCTCAAAACAGGGTAAGAAGCACAAAAGGAGAAAGACACCCAGAGTCATGATTCGTGTGCACTCTCCCCCAGAGAGTGTACGGAAAATAAAGGGTCGAAACTTCCCGGAAGGGGAAATAACATCTGACGATCAGAAACCTCCTGTAGTGTTTGCTCTGTGGCGGAGTGTTTGTTACTGGCTAGAGTGTAGTACAGACTGACAAGTTATGTAACAGATCACATAGATTTCTTGTAACTGAGAAACTTCTGTATTACTGGCTAGAGTGTAGTACAGACTGACAAGTTATGTAACAGATTCACATAGATTTCTTGTAACTGAGAAACTTCTGTATTGTTGGCTAGAGTATTGTACAGGCTGACAAGTTATGTAACAGATTCACATAGATTTCTTGTAACTGAGAAACTTCTGTATTATTGGCTAGAGTGTTGTACAGGCTTACAAGTTATGTAACAGTTTCACATAGATTTCTTGAAAACTGAGAAACTTCTGATTATTGGCTAGAGTGTTGTACAGGCTGGACAATTTATGAACAGATTCACATAGATTCTTGTAAAGAGAAGCTTCTGTGTGCGGCGCCGAGTGACTGCATCACTTGCCAAGACCGATGTATTTAATATATCGTGTCAGTCCATAGCTTTATAGACCAATGGGAACTCGATGCTTGATATCGTCCTTATCAAACGTTAACGTCTTTCATCTCATCTCCTCTCATCGCATTTTGTTTCTCTTGAACGTTGTGTGTCAGGGTGAAGCATAAACAGCGGGATAGTGCCGTTATAGGCTTCACATACCAAGATTTTAATTGTCAGATCCTTAACCGGGGATACGACTAAGCTACCATATAATACTAGGCCATACTATCTTCCTTTCGTTAGCGCAGAAAACTATGGGTGTGCTCACCAAACCTGCATGCTGCATGGGCAATGCCATTGGTCTCTAATTCAGCCAAGGCGTTGTGCTAAGGAGAGGTAAACCCCAAATTTTACAAACTACATGTATCCTCTTCAAAACGGCAAGGTGAGGTCAGTCATATGAAAGTCCCGTGGATTCTGCTTTCCCTCTGCCCATCTTATGTGCTCTGCTTCTTTTCCCACGAGGACAATCAAAAAGGGTAAGTCACTCAGTTCTGTGGATAGCAGGTAAAGTAGTTAGTGTTTTCTAAAAGTGTCATTAGGTGACAGCAACATCGAACTTTATATTCCCGTCGTCGGGTTTGCGCTTAGGTGTCTTGTCAGCACGCGCAGTGCATAAACAAAATGGCGACTGTACTTACAGAGCGTACAACCAAAGAGCGACGTACTGTTGTGAGTGCTTGTGTTTTGTGTGTATGTGTGTGTGTGGTGTTTGTGCGTGTGCGGCGCGTGTGTGTGTGTGTGTGTGTGTTTTGTGTGTGTGTGAGAGCAAAAGGACTGCCTGCAAAGGACATTCTTAAGGAATTGCTTCCTGTTATGCTGACTACCAGACGAATCAAAGCGTGCTTCAATGCAATGGAAACTCCCTTCTTCGCCTTGTGTCCAAAAATGCAAGGTTACGCCATCAGCTGGGAAGATTATGCTGACAGTGTTCTGGATTGTCAAGGAGTGCTTTTTAATCCAATTTCAAGAAGGAAGGTGACAATGTGAATTATGAATCGTACTGTGAAGTTCTATCGATGCTTCATGATGCAATTCGAAGAAAACGTCCAGGACTGCTGACTAGAGGAGTGTTGCTTCTTCATTACAATGCCTGACCACATACGGTTCGATTAACTCAGGAGAAAATTAACCAAGGTAGGAAGTTCTGGAACATCCAACTTACAGACCCGACTTAGCCCCTAGCGATTTCCACCTTTTTGGTCCACTGAAAACCCACCTTTGTGGGAGACATTTAGCGAATGACGCCGAAGTTGAATGTGAAGTGAAAACGTGGTTTAGAATAACAGAGCACGCAGTTCTATGCAGCCGGTTTGGGAGGACTTATACAACGATGGGATAAGTGCATCAATGATGGTGGAAATTATGTTGAGAAATAAAGGGACAATGTATGTATACAAATAAACTGGTTTTAAGTTGTTATCGTATTTAGTTATTTTTCTACAGCCATTTTTGACTTACTTATTGACTTCCCCTAGTGGTTACATTTGGTCTGTACATCATTGCTTGTTGTGGGATACTGTCAATTGGTGGTCTAGTTATGTGGCCGTACCATTTCACTTGTTGTTTTCTAATGCTGCTTTTACTTCAACTTTAGTCCTGATTTCATTATTTCTGATTTTCTCTTCTTCATACGTTGAGTATTCTTCTGACAAATCTCGTTTCCATTGTTCTAACTCTCTTCCCCCCCCCCCTCCCCACCACCCCCTCATTTACGTCTTTACCGGCGCCGCAGCTAAGGGATTACGGACGCAATTCGTAATCTCACATACATTATAAACATTTCTGCCAGCGATTTGGCAGCAGACCGTTTTGCGTTGGTTTTCATACAAAGGTATGAGTGCCGGTCGTTCAGAAAGCAATGGTAAGCTCTTGTACGTAAACTTGCCAAGAAATCAGAAACAACAAAAAAGTGCTGGGGTTGACCGGGACGTCCTGTATAGATATAGATATATATATAACTGACTGTTTAAGTATTTACGTGTTTAAAGATGTGTTGCTGCCGTTTGAAATCTCTCTTGACCTGAGAGCCCGGGTCAATTAAAATATAGCTCTTCTTGGATAGAGATTCGAACATAAGTCCCCCAGGCCGCCAGGCAATAGTTCTGGCCACTGCGCCACGGCAGTTCCTGATAAATACAGTATAGGTAGACATTATGTACAGTTTTGACGAACAGGAGATAAATCTAGGTGTTCTTGTAGCTGGAATGCAATCAACAGTTTCACAGTGGCTAAATAAGTGGAAAGTTAGTTTAACTAATTATACTAGTTATTTAGCTACATAGTTAGTTAGCTAGTTAGTTAGTTAGTTAGTTAGTTAGTTTGTCAGTCAGTCAGTCTGTCAGTCAGTCAGTCAGTCAGTCAGTCAGTCAGTTAGTTTAATTAGTTAGTTAGTTTAATTAGTTAGGTAGTTGGTTATTTCGTTAATTAGTTAGTCAGCCAGCTAGCTAGCTAGCTAGTTAGTTAGTTAGTTAGTTGGTTGGTTGGTTGGTTGGTTGGTTAGTTAGTTAGTTGGTTGGTTAGTTAACAAATAATCCTTATTTTCGTCCATTAGTGCTCGTAACTCCTCTCCCCTCTTCCTTCACTCCTCCCTGTTCCATTGGTTATCTCCCTCTGTGTAGCGACTGACGACCAGAGTTCTATGTTGGTTAAATATTCGTCTTTGGCTTCTGGCATGGCACTCGGGTCTAGCCTGACCCTGTTTGACCTGATGATGTCACAGTCTGGTCACAGTTGCAGAATCACATCCATCCCATGAGTCATCCCTCGTCCTGCTTCACTGAGGTCATTCAGGATATCAGCCTGGCCCATTGCCTCTCCACTCTCTACAGCAACCAAGCCCGCAAAAAGTGTTTCTACGAGTAAATGCATGCAAGTGATCATCATCATCATCGTCATCATCATCATCATCATCATCATCATCATCATCATCATCATCATCATCATCATCATCATCACCATCATCATCATCTTCTTCCACTTCTATCGTCAATCGTCGTGGTTAGGAGTAATTTGCGCTCCAGCGTCCGGTGGGCGGCACTTGATAGTGTCATTCCGTGTGATTGTACAATGTCTTTGAGGTCGTCAATCCATTTTCTTCTTGGGCATCCTCTTGGTCTCGTCGCAGATGATCTTTGATGTAAGGCCAGTGATGATAGTTGTTGGTGTTACAATCTAACGACATGGTCAAACCCTTGATCTTCTGTCTTTCAATAAATGTGCACAAGGTGTTGATCCCACAGTGTGTCTGATATCATCATTTCTTACTCGGTCTCGGATTATTAATTTGGCAGCTCTCCTCAGGCATCTCATCTCGCAAGTGTTGATTCTGCGAGAGGTATGCACGTGATGAAATAGCGATATGTAGTTTTGTCATCCACGTGAACCATTTCTGACAAGTTTTAAACATGTGTGTGACAGCACAAACAATAAACAAACTGTCAGATACACTGAATACGGTATTTTAAAACAAGAACATGTTAGGGTGAATTTGACAAGACGAGAATATTACAACAGTGAAGCAGTACAGATTCTGTCAGCGGGAAACTGCAGCCTAGTAACTGATGTCAGGTAACTGAGACGGCATGAAACATTTCAAGCATGTTGTGTTGCGTTTTACCTTACAGTGTGAAGTACGTTCAGGTATTCGGTATTATAAAATTGTATTTACGTGTAAGCTGCTGCTGCTGCTACTGCTGCTGCTGCTGCTTCTTCTTCTTCTTCTTCTTTTTTCTTCTTCTTCTTCTTCTTCTTCTTCTTCTTCTTCTTCTTCTTCTTCTTCTTCTTCTTCTTCTTCTTCTTCTTCTTCTTCTTCTTCTTCTTCTTCTTCTTCTGAACGCAAACGCTAGATATCGGTTGAGATGTAAAACCGCAATGATAACATTTAGCGCTATATTACATTATGATGATGAAGTGGAAATATCAGGGGGGAAGAAGAAGAAGAAGACGAAGAAGAAGAAGAAGAAGAAGAAGAAGAAGAAGAAGAAGAAGAAGAAGAAGAAGAAGAAGAAGAAGAAGAAGAAGAAGAAGAAGGAAGAGGAGGAGGAGGAAGAGGGGAGGAGAAGAAGAAGAACAAGAAGAACAAATGCAAGACAAAGAACAAGAACAAGATGGCGAAGAAGAAGAAAATGAACGAGGAGAAGGGTAAGTAAAGAAGGAAGAAGAGGATGAAAGGAAGAGGAAGAGAAGGATGAGTAGTACGAGAAAGAGCCGATGAAGGAGGGCATGAAGGAAGAGGAAGAAGAAGAAGAATGATTATTGTAAACAACCAATTAATCTAAGTACTTCGCTTGTTGTGTGCATTTGCTTTCGTCGTCTATCGAGCTCTCTCATTTATTGCGATGACGAAAAACAATATTGAACCATAAGTTGTCAAGTGTAAAGTGCAACAGTACAAACACACACTGTAAATCAGACAAACATGACAATAAACTAGGCTCGACACATGAGAGCAAGCATGTTGTTAATTGACGAACGGAGAAATAGGACGAAAATAAAAGAAGAAAAAAAAGAAAAAAGAAACGCATGTACTCATATTTGCATAAAGCCCTGAAAGAATACATGTACATGGAACCGAGAAGTAAAAAGCGTTACCGAGTTTCATAACTGAGAAATGAATGAACTGCTTGTACCGCAGAAGTAACAACATCGTTAGATTGAGGTAAAGCAGGGCACCATACAATTGTTGTGTGGCCATGTTACCAGCTCTTTATGAAAAAGCCAACTCTACGGGACACGGGTTTCCCATTTGTGCTGTAGACACAGTAGCCAGTGTTCTTGGGTGTATACAGTATTTGGTATTTGAGAATTGCAGGTAAGGGTGAAGTTTGATCTACGCAACACCGTCTCACCTTTCGTTTTGAGATGTTGTACAAATGTGGCCGTGAATGTATACCTGGGGAAGTTTCATCCGTTTCAGGGTTTATTTAAGTTGTTTTTAAGGTAAATGTTTCGTGTGGTGTTTAATGTTTTAAGATGTAATATGACGTTGCCCGCACGTTCAGCGGGGACTTTTTAGGAAACTGCATTTAACAGATCTTCATATATGTTGTAGAGTAGTGGTTAGAACGCTTGCCTGTTAGCCGGGTGGAATGTGTTTGAATCCCGACGAGGCGGATTTTGAATACTTAACTTGGGCTTCTCAATCGACCCAGCCTAAATAGGTACCAGCAAAATTCACTGGAAGTAAATATGGCCTGCATAACATTTAGCACAGAATCTACCGGGTACCCATTGGTCAATAGCAAGTAAAACGTATACATACACCCAAAGCATGTAACAGAGCTCTTAACAAGTCTTTAAAAGTCGTAAAGTAGAGAGGATCGACTTCATTGCACCTGGTTTTATCCCATAAGGCTCGGTCTCTTTCCGAAGGTGGCCTGCCGAAAGCGTTCGCACAAAGCACGAACTCCGTAGCTCCGGTGACGACCCTAAGATAAATCTGCACTGCGAGAAAACTGCACTCGTGAACCGAAAGACAGTCCGGAATCGAACCCATAACCTTCGGAGCGAGAGGCACACGGCTTGACCACTTCGCCACGGAGACTCCCAAGAGCCCATTACTGTACACATAAGCCAGAACTGTGGCGACGGAGTTGCGAACGCAATTCGCAATCCCATATACCGCGTTCGAAACACAGATGCGGACGATTTGAAAGCAGACAGCCTTGCGCTGGTTTTTCTACAATGGCATGGTCAGTAGTTCAGAAAGCAATATCAAACTACTGAGCTCAAACTTTTCTTGTCAATCTCAAACAGCCAAAATATGCTAGAGTTGACTGTGACGTCCTGAAAAGGACAAGCAAATGACTTTAATGTACATATGCTGCATTTCTGTTTTAACGGGCGATTAATAATTCGGTATACAGTATTAATTTGCTGCAGCTCAGCTGTGGAAACAATCTTCCACAAGAAATCAAAGGCATCACCAATCCCTATGCATATAATCGTAAATTATTGGAACACTATCTCAGTAGGGATTACCTTCCCCGTTACTACTACTACTACTACTACTACTACTACTACTACTACTACTACTACTACTACTACTACTGCTACTGCTACTGCTACTACTACTACTACTACTACTACTACTACTACTACTACTACTACTACTACTTCTAAGTCAAGTCCCAAAGGTTTAGGGTCTGGCCACCGCTCGCCTCATGCTCGTGTGGGAGAGTTCCCGGAGGTTTGATGCTGAGCCGCCAGCGTCTGCAGTCTACCTTGTTCCAGACGTATTGGTTACCCATTCCTCTGGATCAAACAAGGCAAGGCCGAGAGAGGGAACATGTCGTTTGGGCACCACATGTTCTCTGAAGCTCTGCCAAGGCATTGTGAGATGGAATTCTGGCCAAATTCCAATCCACATACTTTGGTCTGTCAAGACTGTAAGGTGCCACTCACTACTACTACTACTACTACTACTACTACTACTACTACTACTACTACTACTACTACTACTACTACTACTACTACTACTACTACTACTACTACTGCTGCTGCTGCTACTACTACTACTACTACTAATATTACTACTACTGCTACTACTACTACAACTACAACAACAACAACAACTACTACTACTACTACTACTACTACTACTACTACTACTACTACTACTACTACTACTACTACTACGACTACTAATACTACTACTATTACTGCTACTACTACTACTACTACTACTACTACTACTACTAATATTACTACTACTGCTACTACTACTACAACTACAACAACAACAACAACTACTACTACTACTACTACTACTACTACTACTACTACTACTACTACTACTACTACTACTACGACTACTAATACTACTACTATTACTGCTACTACTACTACTACTACTACTACTACTACTACTACTACTACTACTACTACTACTACTACTACTACTACTACTACTACTACTGCTGCTGCTGCTACTACTACTACTACTACTAATATTACTACTACTACTACTACAACTACAACTACAACAACAACAACAACTACTACTACTACTACTACTACTACTACTACTACTACTACTACTACTACTACTACTACTACGACTACTAATACTACTACTATTACTGCTACTACTACTACTACTACTACTACTACTACTACTACTACTACTACCTTTTTTAAGTTGCACATCTCTTAGATGACGTTGCAGTCAACACCAGAATTTTTCAGCTGTTGTTGATGTTCTTGACAAGATTACGCTCAGTAGTTTTCTATCGCTTTCTGAGCGACCGGCTCACATACCCCGTAAGTAACCAACACGGCGCGATCCGCTACTACTACTACTACTACTATACTACTACTACTACTACTACTACTACTACTACTACTACTACTACTACTAATAATAATAATAATAATAATAATAATAATAATACTAATAATAATAAAACATTATGGTTAACGTCTTTCTCCGTAATCTCGTGTATTCTCGTGAGTAATGTAACCTGTGCGAGAATCGGTAGCGGTTCACGCCGCGTTGGTAACTTACGAGGTATGTGAGCCGGTCGCTCAGAAATCAGTGGCAAACTACTGAGCGTAATCTTGCCTAGTACATCAACAGCAGCTGAAAATGCTGATGTTGACTGCAACGTCCTGTAAGGGATATGGGGAGAAAAAATAGCTAATAACAATTGCCACACCATTCATTAACATTAGTGAGTCGTGTAGTATTGACTTTTGCATATTGTCCATGTATTTATAATGCATATCTTTTATACTGTTGTTGTTGTTCTCAGTTAGCCTCAAGTGATGCGTGAATAAAATAATGTATGAAAGAGAGTGATAGAAGGGCAGACTGTAAGACGGGCCTGCGTGCCCATTTATGAACCATTTGAAAATAAAATGTGTTCGTTCGTTTGTTCTATCTGTCTCTCTGGTTGGCTTATAGGTAGGTTGACGGGTAGATGCTTAGTGAGTTAGGTGTTTCCTGTATAGGTAGATATCTTGGTAAGTAGGTAGATAGGTATATAATTAGGCTCTGCAAAACTTGGTGGAGTATTGAAGCATGATTAGGCAGACGTGGTTGCGGCCTTATGGGAGCATGTGTACACCTCGGAGGAGCAAATGGATCACCACAGTCTGGCAAGAATGAGGCAGCGAGGAGTGACGAGGGGATCTGGCCGACGATCGACGCTCAGAGGAAAGGCGAGACGGACATATAATCAGATTGCTACTGGTACTATTAGTGTTGGAACTCTTCGCTGGCTGCTGAGGGTGGGGACGGAGCGCTTATGGGAATGTCCCGAATGCTGTGATGTCGGTTCCTAACGGTTCCTAAATCAATCAATCAATCAATCAATCAATAATTAGGTAGGAAGATAGGCAGTCTGGCAGGTATACAGTAGGTAAGCAGGTAGTTAGGTAAATCAGTATGTGTGGGAGTATGTTTATGTATAGGTAGACAGGCTTTAGGCAGGAGATAGGTAGGTTAGCAACTAGGACTGTGAATAGATATGTAGGGACGTAGATAGGTATGTACGTAGGTAGATAGGCAGGCAAGTAAGTAGGCATAAATAAATATTGTATACAAATGTGATGTTTTATATTGCTATCAGTGTTGGTGAGCCTTACACTGTTTAATGTATATGCTTATACGTGGTTTCTTCATATGCCACAGTTGTGATAAGCAGACGTTTTGTGTGTGTTTGTGTGTGTGTGTGTGTGTGTGTGTTTGTGTGTGTGTGTGTGTGTGTGTGTGTGTGGCTCGGAAACACGTATGTGTATATACAGTTCTAGAGGTAAGCGTGGCCGAATGGATAAGAGCACATATTCTTAAACATCCGGCGTGCTGATGCTCAGGTAGGTGGTTTAACCCTTACACGGGTCAGTTGTACTAAAATGTTGACTTCTCGACCATGACTTGGGTACGTAAAATTGCAAGTATCTCTGAAGTTGGAGCGGGTTCGCCTGATGGATCTGGATACTGGAAATAGGGAAAGATAATCCACAAGCAAAGTTCAGCGCAGCTCTACTAGAAGTGGCGTCTATGGAATACGATCGAGTTCAAAAGCTAGCGAGCGCCTATATATAATATAATATATATATATATATATATATATTATATATATATATATCCCTCCCCAGGAAATGCCCCCCAGAGATCCAATTTTAGAAACATTCATGTAATTGACCACATGTTTTATCAAACATTCACTAGCCAGCTGTGTTTCTGTTTCCTTCGATACTCTTCGTTTACATAAAGTGTGCCTGGTTGTCTGACAAGAAATACGATAGTTGAAATGCGTCTACGTGACCCGAAAACCTGTATTTGGTTTTTCAAATTTTTGATTAATCAGCCAGGTCGACGGATTTCAAGAAGGTCATAAACAATTTATTACCTTGTGAAAATGTTGCTATTTTTATCTTACTGAAATACTGCTTCGGGATTCGACTGCAGTTCATATACTGGCATACAGACAGACCAACACACGCGCGATTACAACGGACTCCGGGCATGTTGAGAAAGGTGAAGACAAGCGTGTTTGGTGCAGAGTGCATGCATCAATTCACAAATCAAAGATATGGAGCATCTGTTTTGGGTCTGTTTCCCAGGACAGCTTGC
>JACEFZ010024866.1:0-2500 GCA_014155875.1 Cepaea nemoralis
TAAAAAATATTGCCGCGGACCCAGAAAAGAATCTACAGGCGATTTTTATAAAAAATGTACATCATGCTTTTAAAACCCGGAAGCAGGAACCTGCTATGGATCTGTGATTTTATTGGCCTGAATACAAGGAGGGATAGGCGGAGTCTTCCCCTCTCTAGCACACGACGAGCTCATTGTCGAACCCTCGTTACTCATGAGAGTAACCCTCTAACTATACAACAATGTTTCTTGCCAAATTTTCACACTTTCCAAAAGCTTCGGATTCCAAAAGTATTTTCACATAGAAAATCCTATGATAAACAATAGATAGGAATACTGAGGGCCAAAGAGGATCGCGATCAATAATAAAAGTGCAAAACAAAGTGTCCCAACATTCGTGGTTGTGGGAGTTCTGAGATCTACGCTGCTCGGAGAAAGGAATGTCATGACAATTATGAAATTACAACGTTGATAATGGTTTGAAAACTGCAACGAAACTATAAATTAAAAAAAAAAAAAACTACCACAATACTATAAAGAATTTAAAAATGATCATTTTGGTAATACTCGTACTTAACTCTTACTACTAAAGTAATTAATACATTTAATAATAAAGTAAATGTTCAACTACCACTTATTTTAAATATCTTTTATTTACATATACTAAAATTACATACAAGTACATCGCCGTACTTTAATAAATAATTATTAATAAGGCAAGTATAATCATCAAAATAATAATAACTAAACCATTAACTATTGTTATACTCATTTTGCGAGTCTGTATCGGTCAGAGTCGCAAGTACTAATGTGCTTACGATATTACATACAACATATTTTTAACATTGAATGCGGGTGACGTTTAATCTCAAAATAAGTCCACGAACTGATTTCGGGCAAAATTTCTCATTACGAAACTCTCCGTCTATTATGTGTACGGGGATATTCGGCCACGTCATAGATCTGCCTATAAATGCTCGAAAATCGGACATTTCGACAGCGATAGTCTCTGAAGCAGTACAACTGATAGAAACATTGCAATCTGCATATTGTGTGTTCTGTGTTCTCGAGGTAAGTTTATCAGATGTGTTAGTCGCATCGATATTTTCGTGTTGTCCGTGTGGGAAATTTACGATAACTAACCCGCATTTGTTCCTTAATTTTGCCTAGAACTTCTACATTCCGCAGTGTTTAACAGTTTAACTGATTTCTACAGTACATACACGGGTCGTGTTTATAATATAACAATTCTTATATTCCTTCATAAATATAATAGCAAATTAAGCAGCCAAATATTGTATTTTCCCGATAAATGATGGCGCGTTTATAAAATATGCTAGGAGCCACGGTATCGCAGCAGCTAGACACTTGCCTCTGGCCTAGAGGTTCATAGGCTCGATTCGGCGCGGAGGCGGCTTTTCTAAACATTAACCGGGGTTACCCGGTCGACACAGACTAAAATAGGTACCACGAAATGTCTTGGGAAGTAGAGACTGCCTGTGTGATACTGACAACACCACTCCTGGGGTGCCGATTAAACAATAACATATGGGTTGAGCACCATATGGCCAGTGCGCTCTGGGGGTTGTAAACGGATCTTCACTTTTACTTTTTAACATTAAAAAATGCCCAGCTATTTCTGCCTATTACATATAACTAAGCTAGCTCGTACACACATATATATATATATTTGTGCTCGCATTCACGATGACGTGCAAACCATATCTGAGGTTAAACTGTGAGTAGTATTCACAATGGCTTGGAAACCATGTCCGAGGTTAAACCGTGTGTAGCATTCACGATGGTTTGTAAACTATATCTGAGGTTAAACTGTGTGCAGCATTCACGATGGTTTGTAAACCATATCTGAGGTTAAACTGTGGGTAGAACTCACGATGGGTTGCACAACATCTGAGGTTAAACTGTGAGTAGCATTCACGATGACTTGCAAACCATATCTGAGGTTAAACTGTGAGTAGCATTCACGATGGCTTGCAAAACATATCTAAGGTTAGACTGGTTAATATATACGATGGATTGCAAACAATATCTGAGTTTTGAACGTGGGTATAATTGAAGCTTTCCCTTCTTTTCAGACAAATTAATCGGCTTGACTGTGTCGAGTATGTGTTTGTACAGTGTACTCTTGATTGAATCAGTCCATCTGGTCATGAACTTCTGGTTAAGGGCATTAGGGATATGATATCTTCTATTCAACAGAAAAGGTATAAGACAGGGGTGATAATGATAGCAGAACACCCATCTGGCTGTGACACATTTTGTTTATCGCTGTATGAACTCACAATGCCAGATGTTCCGCAAAGCATTCCACCTGGACCATGCCTGTCAAGCCTGAGGTAGCTGTCAAAGGCTATGACGTCCTTCCGGCTCATCTGTGCCTGGCTCCTGGTCACCCTAGAGATGCTGGCTATAGAAAACCGCTACACACAATACATACCTCTGACAGCTTTCTGTTCTGCTCCTTTCTTCTGTCTCCGTAAGCTGGTGTAAGTCAAAACGG
>JACEFZ010024866.1:7500-63520 GCA_014155875.1 Cepaea nemoralis
CTAGAAACATTATGCACGTGAATCATGGAGGGAATTGGAGGAAAGGCGCTAGTCACAGGCGTCGAAACTTAATAACCACTCCCCACGACGCCTTAACGGCATAAGTGGAAGAAAACCACAACATCAACAACAACAACAACAACAATAACAACAACAACAACAACGACATCAATTCAATATATGTGATTTTAAGAAAGCTCAGTTGACATTGACGACTCTTAACGTAATTGCATGTCCTTTACAGGACGTTGCAATCAACCCCAACATATTTGACTGTGATTTTCTAGACGAATTTTACGTTCACTAGTTTACCTTTGCTTCCTGAACGACTGACGCTCATACTAATGTTACAAATCAGTGCAAGGTGGTCTACTTCCAAATTGGCTGTGGAGATTCACAGAGGTTATTTCGCAATATAGTCTTAGTTCACGTTATTTCGCAACAAATGTACATAGTTCACCGTGGCTCACACAAAGTGGCATCAAGACGGGACTACCTTATATACTGCTAAGCTTGGGGTGTAATATTTCAGACAATACAAACCGTCCTGAATGGAATATTAACACAGAATGGGCCATTCAACGTAATTCTATGTGCCTACACATGGCACGTGACTCGGACATATAAATTTCCTGTTTGGACTTATCTATCCAGAAGTTCTACGCATTCAACCCATCTCTTCATTTGATTTTTCATGGTAGCGAGAATTTTTCCATTGCAATTATTGCTAAAACATCAGCGCCAGACTGTCTACTTCCAAATAGCTATAGAGATTCATTCGCATACCTATTCGGGAGATCCGGATTCGAATCCTCGGTAAGGTAATGGAATATTTTGTTTTTCGGTAGCAACTAGTCAGGCGGCCTTAATTCCTCGGGCGCAAGACTTCCCTGCACTACACCGCAAGTTCTATAAGGTGCAATGACAATTTAAAATAATAAAATAAAAAAAACAACAACTGATGAGTTCACATGTTTGATTGTATTCTAATAATATTTCCATGTCCCTACCACGGGTATTGTTTGTCTCCATTCATACACAGTTCTAGCATTCCAGGTGACAATACTGGAGAATATAGGTGAAATGATGAAAGTCCAGAACCCTCCTTCTAAAAGAAGAGCTCCATTTGCGTTTTGTTTGTGGTATTTTGAGTTATTTGTTAGTCCTTGTTCATCATTGCTTAGATTTTTGGGTTGGCAACCCAGCAAAAGCCTCCATAGTGAGATCTAAGGACGAGAGTGGAAAGTTACATTGTTACTACTTATTACTTACCTTTAGGGCACAGGCATCACACATGTCGTGCGGGCTTGCAGCAGATTCATTGTAAACGATATTCGCCTTGAACAAATTAAAACATTCTTATATTAAAAATAACCAGCACTGTTTACGTACCTTCACAACAGGTAAACATCACGAAGTCCAACACCGCAAGTTCTGAAGCTTTCGGGCAAGTGCAGGCCGTCAAGGAAGACAAGCACTCCGTTATGGTTACCCTTGACAAGGGCATCGTACGAGGTAAGACTCAGTAACAGGTAGAACTAGCAACATATGTTCAATACGCCTCAAAGACATAGGTAGAACTTGTAACGTGTGCTCAATACGCCTCAAAGACATAGGTAGAACTAGTAACACATGCTCAATACGCCTCAAAGACATAGGTAGAACTAGTAACATATGCAAAAATACTCCTCAATGACATAGGTAGAACTTGTAACGTGTGCTCAATACGCCTCAAAGACATAGGTAGAACTAGTAACATATGCTTAATACGCCTCAATGACATAGGTAGAACTAGTAACATATGCCCTATACGCCTCAAGGACATAGGAAGAACTTGTAAAATATGCTAAAACTCCTCAATGCCATTGGTAGAACTAGTAAGATATGCCCAAATACCCCTCAATAACATAGGTAGAACTGGTAGCATATGCCCAATACGCCTCAATGACATAGGTAGAACTGGTAGCATATGCACAATACGCCTCAATGACATAGGTAGAACTGGTAGCATATGCCCAATACGCCTCAATGACATAGGTAGGACTAGTAACATATTCCCGATACTTCTCAATGCTTGCTTGCTTGTGTTAGTTGGCTTGAGCTCCAACGCGAAGTCCTGTATGTCGGATGAAGGCATTCTGTTGTCCAACATCAGTGTGATGTCATACAGGACCTGAGTTTTGCGTGAGTATCCGTTGTCCAATGTCTGGCTTATTGGTGTGCAGACTGGTGGTTCCTCGCCGTACAGGCAGACACTCTCCGACTTCGGAGGACTCGGCGATCCTAATAACTTTAGCCAGGACCCCGAAGGGACCTGTTGCCCAGGACGCTCGACGAGGACGCGTCAATAGGTCTTGGCCAGTATATAACCCGACCCTGGTGCCTTGGAAACACCTCTGCGTCCCACTTCTCAATGACATTGGCAGAACTTATAACGTATACCCAACACGCCTCAATGACATAGGTAGAACTACTATCGTATGCCCAATATGTCTCAATGACATAGGTAGAACTAGCAACATAAGCTCAATACTCCTCAATAACATAGGTAGAACTAGTAACATGTGCAACATCTCGATTCAATATGCGTTTTACTACAATTATCTAAACTATCAAGTCTTTTTGTCTACATAATTGAAGTTTCATCATCATCAAGTGCCATGCCGGTTGGCGTAGGCGTTAATGGCTCTCCATAGATCTCGGTCTTTGGTGTTCTGGATCAACTCTGCTGCTGATATTCCTCCATGTCATCGTCTCTATCCATCCAGCATCATTTCTCTTGGTCTGCCTCTGCCTCTCTTCCCCTCGATCTTTCCAGTTGTCACGATGTTCTCCAGTGCCCCTCTTCTCATCACATGACCGAGCGAGGAAAGCTGTTTGTCTCTGTCTTATTGTTGTATATAATGTTGTTAGTTACTCTGGCAGTCCAATGAATTTGCAACATTCGTCTCAGGAACCACATCTCTGTTGCTTCTAATTTCTTCTTAATTTATTCATTTACATTCCAAGATTCACTGCCATACAGCAAAACTGGTTATACATAGCATTTCAGCACTCTCTTTCTTACTTTTAAGTGATAGTGATTTATTGCATAAGATACTCTTCATTTTCTGAAATGCGGCTTTTGCTTGCCCTATTCTGCTCTTAATCTCTGTTGTACATCTTCCATCCGATGTTATAAATTCCCCCAGGTATCTAAAATTATCCACTTGGTTAAGAATTTTTCCTTGTATTTCTATATCACATTTTGATGTTACCATTTTCTTTGATATCACTATTGTTACTGTTTTCTTGATATTCAAGGAGAGACCTTTCCTTGCACTCTCTGTTACTAAAGTGTCCAACAATTGTTGTAGGTCTGTTGATTTATCCACCACCAATACTGTGTCATTTGCATCGCCTATATTATTTATATTATGACCTCCAACTAGTATTCCTGGCATCTCTTTGATCTCTCTCATTATTACTTCGCTATATAGGGAGAAGAGATCTGGTGACAAGACACACCCCTGTCGTACTCCTAGCTTTATCTGTTCGTAACTACCCTCTTTATTTCCCATTTTAATTGCTGCTACTTGGTTCCAGTAAATATTCTTCATTATTCTTAAATCTTTCCCATCAATGTTTATATCTTTCAACATTTTAATCAGTTCATCATGTTTTAGTTTATTAAATGCCATAGTATAATCTATGAAGCACAAATATATGTCTTTCTGTTTCTCTATTGACTTTTCTATTAGTGTCCGTAATGAATATATTGCATTGTTTGTCCCCCTTCCTTCCACAAATCCATACTGTTTTTCACTAATTTCCATTTTTTTTCTTTCTGATTCTTCTCATTATGATTCTGAGTAGAAGCTTAGTGATATGGTTTATGAGGTTAATTGTACGAAAACCTTCACATTCAATTCCTCTGGTCTTTTTGGTATAGATATAAATACAGATTTCATGCATATCACTGGGTAAATATCTACTGCTGTAAATATCATTCAACAATTTGGTTAATATATCTACTCCAAATTCTCCCAATACTTCTAATTCTTCTATTGTAATTTCATCTGGCCCAGCTGATTTTTCCATTCTTCATATGTTTCATAGCGTCAGCGACTTCTTCTTCTGAGTTACTTTCTTCTGTTAATTCTTCCCTTTCTCCATCATATAACTCTCTTATATACTCATTCCACCTCTTCATTATAGCACCTTCCTCCAATAATATCTTTCCTGTTTTTGATTTCAAACACCCTGTATTTATTCTTATTTTTCTTCCCGTGAGCTCACTGATTTTTCTGTGCATATATTTTATATGTTTAATTGCATTTAATTCAATTATTTTTTTTTTTTGCACTGCTCATTTAACCAACTTTCTTTTGCTTTCCCACATTTATCTTTTATTTCTTTATTTATCTTAGCATATTCTTGTTTGTCATTTTTACTCTGTTTTCTTTTGTCTATCAGCATTAAGATTTCTTCATTCATCCAGTTTTTCTTATCTATTTGGCTTCTCACCGGTAATACTTCTTTGCTAGTTTGATGAATGGAGTCCCTTAACATTTCCCATTGTTCATTTATACTCTGTATTTTAGCTATTGCATTGTACCTAGTTTTCACAGTCACTCTGTATTGTTCTTGAATTTCTTTATCTACTTTCAGAACCTCTTTATCAAGTCTCATGTTCCTAACCATTTTTCCCCTCTCTTTAATCTTACTTTTATTTGTCCACATAGTGGTACATGATCACTATTACAGTCAGCACCAGGCATTGTCTTTACATTAATTAAAGCATTTCTAAATCTTTTATTAATTAGTATGTAATCAATTTGGTTGCGTATTTTCTTATCAGGGCTTTTCCATGTGTTAAGTCGTCTTTTATGGTGTTTAAACTTTGTGTTTCAATTATCATATCATTGATATTTGCCCATTCTATTAGCTTTTCCCCTCTTTCATTGCTTGTACCTAAACCATAATTCCCGACTACGTCCTCCATCTTCCCCTTTCCTACTTTGCATTAAAATCTCCAAGTATTATTTTTATTTCCTGTGATCCAATTTGAGCCAACGCCAATTCTATTTCGTCGTAAAAGTGTTGTATTTCTTCATCACTACTGCTTGTTGTTGGTGCATGTACTTGTGTAATATTTATATCTATTGGTTTGCCTTTGATTTTGACCATAATAACTCTATTTGAAATACACAAGTATCCATTAATTGACTAGACTGTTTTTTCGTCAATTATTAATCCTACACCTTTTTCATGTGTATCCACTCCAGAATAAATTATTGTGTGGTTGTCAGCTATAATTTTGCCCAATCCCTTCCATCTCATCTCACTAATGCCTAGTATATTCATTTTCATGCTATCCATCTCTCTTATAACGTTCACCTTTCTTAGCTCATTTAATGTCCTAACATTCCATGTTCCTACTCTAAATTTATTTATTTATGATTTTGCCATCAGTAGCTGGTTGACGGTCTGGTGTCACCTGTGGCTCATGACTGTCCCTACCGGACGAGGATGTCCTAAGACAGCCATTAACGTCGTTCACGAACTCTAATATATGTTTTGCCATGAAGTCTTGGGAAGATAATGGGGTGGCTCCCCCTTGACTTCCACATCCACATGGTAGTCTTTTACCTCTGCCTTTGACAGCCATTTCCGACTGTAAGGACAAGTGAGTGCCCTGCTCTGCTCAGCTGCAGAGTTGTCCACTTATCCCGGTGGATACTCGGTCCCCAGAGCTGTGTTAGCCACACCGTGGTGTGTTTCCCATCGTCTACCGCGGGGAGATGCAGTTGGGATTTTCCCTTCCTAAAGTTATGGTCTATGACTAAAACTCTCCAGCACTTTTAGAGGACATTGAAGGTTACATATTGAAGGTTACATATGTTTATCTCTGCTACCTTTGAACATTTCAACCAGAATCGATTTTATGTGTCGTACAACACGCGGAACTCATGCTCTGTGTCCGTTGCATTCTTGGAGGTCAGGACATGGCGAGCGATAGAAGAAACTGACTGCTTTCTGTACGTTGAATTAAAGGGGTTTCTGGCATATTACTTTACTTGTTTATCTATTCACTTCGGTATGTATTCTGCTACTCCATTGCCCAACTGTTGTGAAAAGTCTATAAAAACCGCAGGTTTTCTCAACGCGAAGAGAATATGAGGCCACCACGAAGGCACAATTCGGAGCAAAATCAGGACCTTCAAGAGAAAATTACACTGTACCAATCATATAGCTTCAGGTCTATGGAGAGCAGAGAACAGAGATCAGCTGACTACCTTGTCCACACTACTCCTACACCATTGCATTGACTAAGTAACATAATGATGAAGATTATTATGATGGTATGGTGACGATTAAATGTAATTATTACCCTCAAATGCAATGAATGGCTTGTAATGAATTTGTCTCTTTGGTAAACCATACATGTAATTCACTAGGCGTGAACAGACCACTAAAATTGCCACTAGACCCAAGTAAAGATGAGCTAATTAAAGCATTCGGCCCTTATGTGGAGATTAACCCAAGCAAGTCAGTGTCTGAGCCTCTCCTGAACAAGTTGAAAATCGGAGTGGCAGTTGAAGGGGCTCTCGGCCCTAAAGGTGCTACAGCTCAAGTCACCAACAAGGAGAAGGAATATACAGGTTTGTTTAAATGTGTATTGTGTGTATCATCGTCATCATCAAGTGCCATGCCAGCAGGCGTAGGCGTTCATGGCTCTCCACAGATCTCGGTCTTTGATGTTCTGGGTCAACTCTGCTGATGATATACCTCCATGCCACCATCTTAGTCCATACAGCATCATTTCCCTTGGTCTGCCACTGCCTCCCTTTCTCTTAATCTTTCTAGTCGTCACATGATCAAATAAAGCTCTTTGTGTCATTCTTATTGTTGATATAAATTATTCTTGGACATGGAGATATTGTTGTTTTAATCGCTTTGACACATCTACCTATTTATGACACTATGTATCCCAGATATTGAACTAAATGAATGGAATATTACTTGTCTAGCAAATCCATTACGTGGAAAGTCCGAATGGAAAGCTCGTTGTGTGAGCATCATCAAAGCTTGAAAAGGTGTCCTAGTGGCACGAAATGGAATATTGCTTGGATAGCAAACCCATTACGTGGAAAGTCTGAATCGAAAGCTCACTGTGTGGATGTCATCTGCAGACTGCATTCTTCTGGTTTCCGGTTGAACCTGTGGTGAACGGAAGTGATGCTATGCAGCCTTGTGCAGGACGTGACGATTTCTTGGGTGAGCTCAGTACCAGAGCGCTATGTGTCGGCTCTGCAATTATGGAAGCCTCCTTGAATGGCGGGGAATGCCCATGGTCTGCCACTGCCTTCCTTTGATGGCGGACCGGGATGTCTTCGGCTGTCCTAAATGGGCCAGCTGGGATGCGGGATAACACCGCAACAGTGAGAGTCAAACGTCTTACGAAACCCGCTGGAAGGTTAACCCGGTAAACAAATTCCCGCAGAAGCCGGATGTGTCAGCATAACGGCGCAAGAACGCAGCGCAGATGTAAACAGACATAACGCAATCACGTTCGAAAACTTTTACAGACAGACAAATAGACATCTCTTTCCTTTCAGACAAATGAATAGCTCTATACGAGAGAAATGAACAACACTTCTTTATTTCTTCTTTCGTTCTTTATCCCTCATTGGTCCCCCAACCAACTCCTCCAAGACATCCTATCCTGAGCTATTCCACGCAGCTCAGTACACGAACTCTCCATATTATACATGTCTGCGTATATTTCTATTCTCCATATATTTTTATTGTTTCCTTTTATTTCTTTTGCTTTGTGGATTCTAGACAAAGTCTGTTCTAGTTATATCATTATCAGGTTTGCTTAATGTATGCCCAATCCATCGCCAGCACCTTTTCTTCACCGCTTGGTTCACTGATATATGTCTAGTTCTCTCCATGAGCTCCACGTTTGCGATTGTCATATTAGTTTAGTCCTTATATTTTGCGCAGGGACACTAATTAATATTTGTTTTTATGTGTACTCATGTTAATCGTTCTCCGTGTTTCTGATCCATTCTGGAGTACAGATGTGTAACATTATAATTGACAAAATTCTGAGTATGGTGCCACATTTTATTTCTTTTGACTTGCACACATTTCCTAGTGATCCTATTGCTGAAAACTCCTATTGCTTTTTGTATTATTCTGATATATTATTCTGTTCCCCCATGGCGGTCTACACTGCTACAGTATCAGGTGTATGATTCCGTCTCTTGACGTAAAGTTTCCCCAAGGGAGATCAGGTTCTCAATTTCTTGATTTATTTACAGCATCTTTGTCTTTATCCTATGCATTTTAAAATTTAATTGTTGTGTCCTTCCACCTAATGTTGTTAGTTTATCGTGCATCTGGTTTGGTATGTGACACACGAGGGCAATCTCGTCAGCGAAGTCCAGATCATAGAGTTGCTTCATGGGGGAAGTCCACTAAATTAATTTCTGACTCTGCATGTTGAATTCATAATCCCGTTTATTGTTAGTAGGAATAGTAGCGGTGACAAAGGGCATCCATGTCTCACTCGTGTTCCTATTTGGAACGCCTCTGCTAATTTTCCTTCGTGGAGGAAACTGCACTCACATGTAGCCTTGATTAAGATAATAATGTTTTATGGGATTCCGTAACACACCATCGGTTGTCACGATCATTTTCGTAGTCCACAAATCCAATATGAAGTGCTGGGTTTGGTTCCTTTCTTTGATCTGCTATTATGCGCTATGTGACTATTTGGTTAGTGGAGTGTCTACTTGGTGGAAAGCCTGCCGGTTCATCCCTGAGTTATTTGTCAATGGCATCTCATAGATGAATGGAGAAACAGAAAGACATATATTTGTGCTTCATAAATTATACTAAGACATTTAATAAAGTAAAACATGATGAACTGATTAAAATGTTGGAAGATATTAACATTTATGGGAAGGATCTCGGAATAATAAAGAATAATTACTGAATCCAAGTAGCAGCATTAAAATATGAAATAAAGAGGGCAATTGTGAACAAATAAAGCTAGGAGTACGTCAGGGATGTGCCCTGTCACCTGATCGCTTCTCCCTCTATAGCAAAGTAATAATGAGAGAGATCAAGGAGAAGCCAGGAATTCTAATCGGAGGTTATAACATAAACAATATAAGCTATGCAGATGACACAGTATTGGTTTTGGATAATGCTACAGATCTACAACAATTGTTGGATATTGTATTAACAGCGAGTGCAAACAAAGGACTCTTCTTGAATATGATGAAAACAGTAACAATGATGATGTCAAAGAAAAAGGTGACACCAAGATATGAAATAGGAAAAGAAGGGAAATTTCTTAACCAGGTGGATAGTTTTAAATACCTAGGGGCATTTATAACATCAGAATGCACAACAGAGATTACGAGCAGAATAGGGCAAGCCAAGGCTGCATATTGGAAAATGAAGAGTATCCTTTGCAATAAGTCACTATCATTGAAAGAGAGTGCTAAAATGCTATATAGAGCCTGTATTGCTGTATGGAAGTGAATCTTTGAATGTAAATGAACAAATTAGGAAGAACTTGGAAGCAACAGAGATGTGGTTCCTAAGGCGAATGTTACGAATTCCTTGGACTGCCAAAGTAACTAACAACGATTGCCTGAAAGATGCTAATGAAACTAAAACATTATATACAATAATAAGAAAGAGACAAACATCTTTCTATGGTCCTGTGATGAGAAGAGAGGTATTGGTGTACAACGTGACAGCTGAAAGTTCAAGGGGAAGAGATGGAGAGGTAGACCAAGAGAAATTATGCTGGATGGATTGAGACGGTGGCATGGAGGAATATCATCAGCTGGAGTTGATCTAGAAAACCAAAGACTCGAGATTTATGAAAAGTCACAAATGACTACGCCAGCCGACATGGGAGTGCCAGAAAGTTATTGTTGTGTTTCTCATTCGTCGATGGGAGAGGGAATTTAATTATGATATCGTATCATAGATGACATGACCTATTAGCTGCTTGAGTTGGGCCACAGTAATACCTGTCACGTTCTCCGGGACTGGTTGAATGTTGCAGACTGACTATGTTATCGTTTACTTTCGCTTCAATTGTCAATGGGTTTTTCTTGTGTGGCTTATTGAATGTTACTCTTTGTACACACATTATGTGACGATCGATAGAACTCCACAATGAACTATTTATATAACATAACGGTTTTTATACACTGTATTGTCATCTCTTCACAACACTCTATACACTTCGTAATCATATTAAACGAATATCACTCTAAGATACTTGCAAAGGACATCTGCATTCAAACTCTGTCTACGTGGAACACTTGCAAACGACATCTGCATTCAAAACTCTGTCAACGTGGAACACTTGCAAACGACATCTGCATTCAAAACTCTGTCAACGTAGAACACTTGCAAACGACATCTGCATTCAAACTCAGTCAACGTAGAACACTTGCAAACGACATCTGCATTCAAACTCTGTCAACATAGAACACTTGCAAACGACATCTGCATTCAAACTCTGTCAACATAGAACACTTGCAAACGACATCTGCATTCAAAACTCTGTCAACATAGAACACTTGCAAACGACATCTGCATTCAAACTCTGTCAACATAGAACACTTGCAAACGACATCTGCATTCAAACTCTGTCAACGTAGAACACTTGCAAACGACATCTGCATTCAAACTCAGTCAACGTAGAACACTTGCAAACGACATCTGCATTCAAACTCAGTCAACATAGAATACTTGCAAACGACATCTGCATTCAAACTCTGTCAACATAGAACACTTGCAAACGACATCTGCATTCAAACTCTGTCAACATAGAACACTTGCAAACGACATCTGCATTCAAACTCAGTCAACGTAGAACACTTGCAAACGACATCTGCATTCAAACTCTGTCAACGTAGAACACTTGCAAACGACATCTGCATTCAAACTCTGTCAACGTAAAACACTTGCAAACGACATCTGCATTCAAACTCTGTCAACGTAGAACACTTGCAAACGACATCTGCATTCAAACTCTGTCAACGTAGAACACTTGCAAACGACATCTGCATTCAAACTCTGTCAACGTAGAACACTTGCAAACGACATCTGCATTCAAACTCGTGACGGCAAGGTGACATTCTGCTGTAGTCACTATCCAGCTTTAACCGGTCCGACCCTGAACTCGGTCCATTCTTAAATGACGCTTTGGAGGAGACGCTGTCCCCTGCTCAGCGACTCGCTTGCTGTCTTCATGCAAGCGTGATATCTATAAACTCATTCGATCTTCATGCTGAATTACGTGAAGCTCAGTACTCTATACTCTCTGCACTCCATTACCCCATACTGGGTCATGGCATTAATGTTGTTGATGATGATACCATAGTCACTTTAGAATGATACCGCTTGACTGATTAAGTGTCATGGGATGATTAATCGTTTTAAGCCACTTCCCGTATCTACCATTGGCTTATATTTCGCCGAAATAGTGTCATTATAATACAACATGTATGCTATCATATTAACATCTTTTAAGCCATAACTGACACACTCCTACTTCACATTGTCAGTCCTACATTTTTGTTTGTCCAAACCTACTTTGCTGTTTGGCACATAATCTGTTAATTTTTGTTCACATGATCTGACAGTAACATTATTCCTGTATAACGTTCATACTCCTGTAGGTAGCATTGCTTAGCAGCTTCAGATATTCTTGTCTAAATTCTGCTGATATCCAAGAGGTATAAGAATCTCTTGATTTTACTGTTATGTAAATCTACTTTGTTCCCTTTTCTTTCTTCTAATTAAGGGTTTCCGGCGTTATCCGTGCCTTTTGTCGAATATCATGTATATTTTAATCACTCCAACACTCCGTTTTCTTTGCCTTAGATTTTCGTCGATTGTCTCGGATTTCGTTGGCGTGTCAAAGGGACCTCGCTACTAATTTTGCGAAAACAAAGGAACCTCTATACAAACGCATGGTGACTGCTGAGTCCATCGACGATGAACTGTGGTTTTCGTGGATTAATTTTGTGTTGGCATTCTGGCGGCGGCATTATGCACAGTGTGCTTGTGCGGGCTGTTGGATTGCCGAGACCCCTGCCTATTCCACTTTTCACATTGGACAGTGGGGAGCATTTTGTGTGATGTTCACTGGCACAGGAACGGAGCATAATGGGGACGACCCGTTGCCGTGAAGTTGGAGCCTCGACTAACTAACTAACTAACTAACTAGCAGACCCCAAAAAAAATGAACAGCTCCACATGAAGACAAACGACAGCTCTTCAAGCAGACAAAGGAACAGCTCTACAGAAAGACAGATGGACATGTCTATTGAGCGACAAATGGATTTGCTGTATACATAGACCTTCCCACCCAACAACAGTGTCCACACTTAGGTCCATTTCTCATCCTACATTTATATTTGATAAACTGAG
Organism: Cepaea nemoralis; assembly: GCA_014155875.1. NCBI lineage: Eukaryota > Metazoa > Mollusca > Gastropoda > Stylommatophora > Helicidae > Cepaea > Cepaea nemoralis. The sequence continues at coordinate 19,960 of JACEFZ010024866.1, forward strand.
CTTAGTTTTATTGATTTCCATAAAACAAATCGTGCAGCCGTTGCCAGTGTTTTGTGCATATAGTTAGCTTCATTGGTGTCTGTGTTTCACATTATTTATGGCGTGTGTATTTAAATTCATAATTATTTAGAATCTTTAAAACTCCCACAACCAAATATGAAGCAAGTGAATGTATTACTTCAGCTAAAATGTAAAATTGCGGTACAAGCTTTTAGATTACATTTTTTCTTTCAAAAATAACCTCACAGCGGGAAGATTGCCTAACAGTTAATTCAGACTTCCTGCTAAGATTTCCTTGGAAACAACGTTTTACACATTGGCGCAAGGTCAGCGGCGATGTACATCATATTTCCGCCCAAAGTACCATTCATTCTTTCACATACAATGATATATCATATATAACTGCACTATGCACCTTGCGAGGTGCAAGGAAATATGCCAGGCAAGAAATCGTGCATTATTTTATTTATGGTGCGTGTGTTTAAACTCACAAAAGGAATGCATTGTTTTGCATTCAGATTCATCCCCGAGCTGCGCATTCTGTTTCTTGACTCGTGGGTGCATGTTTCTGCTTTGGAATATTTAACTGAATAATTGCAATGGGATGATTAATCGTCTTAAGCGACTTCCCATTCTACCATGGGCTAATTTATCGCCGAAATTTTATCACTGCATTATAATGCATGATTTGCTACTATATTAAGTTAAGTCTTGTTAAGAATTGTTAAGTCTTAACTATGACACACCCCTACTTCCCAGTTTAATCCACTCATTTTTGTTTGGACCAAACCTACTTTTTGCTTGTCACTGAATCTGTTAACATTTTCTTTTCTCTATTTTCAGGGCATTTTAATATGAAGGTGATCATGAAAGGCAAATGCCTAGCTAGTGGACTGGAGCGCCCGGTTGGTGACATCATTGACGGTCTCAAGAGACTCGGAGCTAGTGACGCCGACCTACTAGCTCTAATTGTTAAAAATCGTGATGGGAAGAAAGTGGTAGAGTTTTCAATGGAAGGCGATATAGAACGTGCAAATGGGATTCTGAACATACCGTGGAATGGAAATAGAACCCCGGACTCCTAGAACAGCTGCTGTTCTATGGCTCATGGGAAAAACACGTTATTGCTACTTTTGTTCTTTATCATTTGTTTTTATATTTTTAATATTGCTGTTCGTGTTCTTCATCAGTTGATTTATTTTATAACATTGGTATGCAAGTTCTTCATTGGATGATTTATATTCTACATCGCAAGTTCCTGAAAGTCTTCAGAATAGCATTGACTAAGATGAAGAAATATACTGACATTCTACAAGATCTGATCAAGGAAGAAAATTAGGTCATGAATAGATTCATGTCTCAAAAACTGAAACACATGGGTCTTATGAAACACAGGATTGGTCTATACAAATATGTGTCTAGAACACATAACCATATGTGGTTGCGCCTTAAGGCGTGTGAAAGGGTCGTTTACTTCTTTAGTGTTTTTTTTTCTATATTAAACGTCAGAGTGGCTAGCGGAGAACTCTGGTGGAAGGTATGGAAACGTCAGAGTGGCTAGTGGAGAACTCTGGTGGAAGGTATGGAAACGTCACAGTGGCTAGCGGAGAACTCTGGTGGAAGGTATGGAAACGTCACAGTGGCTAGCGGAGAACTCTGGTGGAAGGTATGGAAACGTCACAGTGGCTAGTGGAGAACTCTGGTGGAAGGTATGGAAACGTCACAGTGGCTAGCGGAGAACTCTGGTGGAAGGTATGGAAAACGTCACAGTGGCTAGCGGAGAACTCTGGTGGAAGGTATGGAAACGTCACAGTGGCTAGTGGAGAACTCTGGTGGAAGGTATGGAAATGCCACAGTGGCTAGTGGAGAACTCTGGTGGAAGGTATGGAAACGTCACAGTGGCTAGTGGAGAACTCTGGTGGAAGGCATGGAAACGTCACAGTGGCTAGTGGAGAACTCTGGTGGAAGGTATGGAAACGTCACAGTGGCTAGTGGAGAACACTGATGGAAGGTATGGAAACGTCACAGTGGCTAGTGGAGAACACTGATGGAAGGTATGGAAACGTCAAAGTGGCTAGTGGAGAACACTGGTGGAAGGCATGGAAACGTCAGAGTGGCTAGTGGAGAACTCTGGTGGAAGATATGGAAACGTCACAGTGGCTAGTGGAGAACTCTGGTGGAAGGTATGGAAACGTCACAGTGGCTAGTGGAGAACACTGATGGAAGGTATGGAAACGTTAGAGTGGCTAGGGGAGAACAATGATGGAAGGTATGGAAACGTCAGAGTGGCTAGTGGAGAACACTGATGGAAGGTATGGAAACGTCACAGTGGCTAGTGGAGAACACTGATGGAAGGTATGGAAACGTCAGAGTGGCTAGTGGAGAACACTAGTGGAAGGCATGGAAACGTCAGAGTGGCTAGCGGAGAACTCTGGTGGAAGGTATGGAAACGTCAGAGTGGCTATCGGAGAACTCTGGTGGAAGGTATGGAAACGTCACAGTGGCTAGCGGAGAACTCTGGTGGAAGGTATGGAAACGTCACAGTGGCTAGTGGAGAACTCTGGTGGAAGGTATGGAAACGTCACAGTGGCTAGTGGAGAACTCTGGTGGAAGGTATGGAAACGTCACAGTGGCTAGTGGAGAACTCTGGTGGAAGGTATGGAAACGTCACAGTGGCTAGTGGAGAACTCTGGTGGAAGGTATGGAAACGTCACAGTGGCTAGAGGAGAACACTGATGGAAGGCATGGAAACGTCACAGTGGCTAGTGGAGAACTCTGGTGGAAGGTATGGAAACGTCACAGTGGCTAGTGGAGAACACTGATGGAAGGTATGGAAACGTCACAGTGGCTAGTGGAGAACACTGATGGAAGGTATGGAAACGTCAAAGTGGCTAGTGGAGAACACTGGTGGAAGGCATGGAAACGTCAGAGTGGCTAGTGGAGAACTCTGGTGGAAGATATGGAAACGTCACAGTGGCTAGTGGAGAACTCTGGTGGAAGGTATGGAAACGTCACAGTGGCTAGTGGAGAACACTGATGGAAGGTATGGAAACGTCACAGTGGCTAGAGGAGAACACTGATGGAAGGCCTGGCAGAAGAGGCAGAGGTCGACTAGCACGAAGATGAACGAGGGACATTGAAGACACCGTGGGTATGGAGGTTCATGGGGCATGATATCTTGCTCAGGATTGAGACACTTTTTGACAAGCCTGTATAAGGAACTTGCTACATGAAGATAGGTAGTTTGTGATTTATATTTGTAATGGCTAGAAGTGCAAATGCTTGATGCGTGCATAGTTATCCACTTTTACACATTTTTCTTTCTCCCATATCCTTTACAGAGCCGGCTGCCTGGCCGAGGGGTTAGCAGCTTTCTCCTTTAAACCCGAATACTCTCGTAGTCAACGTGAGCGGACGAGAATTAGAAGTGGTTCGAGACATGCTAGTGACTTATGAGAGTATGCAACCGGTCGCTCAGAAAAAATCGTGGCGTGCTGATGAGCGTAATCTAGCCTAGGAATCAACATACAGCTGAAAGATGCTGGTGTTGACCGCAATATCCTGAAACAGGATGAAACGCGGGAAAAAAAATATCCTTTACAGGACATCGCTGTCAACAGCAGCATCTTTCAGCTGTCTGTTGATTTCTTGGCAAGCTTACGCTCAGTAGTATGCCATTGCTTTCTGAGCGACCGGCTCAGTTATCCCGCAAGTCACCAGCGGGGGTCGAACCGCTTCTAGCTCTCGCCCGCTACGAGACTCTGAGTGATAAACGGGATTACGGAGAAAGTGTTGTAACCCCTCGGCCAGAGAGACCGGCACTTTTAGACGTAGGGAATTAAAACCAGTTAGATGCGTGTAACTCCTGCGAAAAAGGGAGAAATACTAAATACAGACACAATGTACATCAATGTTCATATCTTACCTCTAAGTTTATTATCTCTCACTATTTTATACAGGATTCACACGACCTAAGTGTGTTAATTTCCTATTGTTATATCCTGTTGCAGCCGTTAATTCTCTTATCACGTATACATATACACACACGCGCGCACGCACACACATACACACTCACACACATACACACAGTCAGGTATGTAAGCCGACAGGAGGAATCTTAACATTTTACAAGAGGCTACGAAACAAAATCGACATATCAAATTCGTCATAAAGCGGAAGTGTTCATTTTGGTCAGATTTTGAGAAAACAAAACTAGAAAATAATGTGACAACTGGAAAGATGTGTGGACAGAGAGATATAGGAAGACGGCAAGAGAAGATTATTGACACCCCTGTGTCATTGCGCGAATTGATGCATGCTGTTGGAGATGGCAAAAAGTGGCGCATTTCCAGCAACCTTATCATCATCAAGTGTCTTGCTAGCTGGCGTGAGCGATCATGGATCTCCACAAACTGCGATCTCCAACAGTATGGATTAGTTTATGTGTTGACTCCCTTCCGTGCCATGACACATGACACAAGACTCAAGAATTTTCTCTCGCTGTCTCTCTTGCCACAAATCTTTCCAGTTGTCACATGTTCAAATTGTTGTCCTTCTTATAATATGACCAGAACTCGATGATTTTTTTCGTTCTGATATTTGTGATAAATTATCTTTGCGACTTAGTCTCCATCAGAACGTCCAGGTGCTCACTTTGGCTGTCCAATGAATTATCATCATTCATCTATAAAACCACACTCCTAGACTTCTGGGTATTTTTTCGCCTATCTACTGAATTGTCCAGGATTCACAGCTGCACGTTAAAATTGGTTCTATGTAACAAGCAAGAATTCTTATTTTCGAACTTCTAATGACAAGGACTTATTGCGTGAAATGTTATGCATTGGAGAAAATGTAGTGTTTTTTTTTTTCGTGTCCTATTCTGTTCTTTAGCTCTGTGATGCATCTTCCATCTGATACTATCCTTGTGCCTAGATATTTGAATTTCTGCTCTTGCCCCAAAATAACATCATTTACTTTAATTATACATTTACGCACAATCTGTTTCTTTGATATCACCATGTATTCCTATTATTCAAGCTATAGCCCGTTTTTTTTCACTTTCTACAAACATTGTGTCTGTCATTTCCTGAAGTTCCTTCTGACTTGTTGCAACTCCCCTTGTGTCGTCCTTCCCTCCTGAGTAAATAATTGTGTACTGATAGAAATCAAACCTCCTTTTTTCACCTGGCCATCGCATTTCACTAATACCTAATATATTTATATTCATTCTTTCCATTTCTATTTTTTAAATGTTTTCTAACTATTCATTCTGGTTAAGTGTTCTGACATTCCATGTACCAACATTTAATGTATATATTTTAACATGTAATTTGTATACAATCGCATGATGACGATCGGGTATTTACCTATAGCACAGTTTGCATCCTACCGGAATCCCCATTGACGTCTTTCTCTTCATAGAATTTGCTTTGAAGCGTGATTATCTTGGGAAAATACAGCGATGGCTTTCCCTTTCCTTCCACCGGTTTGCAGGACGTGTGATCAGATCCTTTATAAGGCCCGGTGCATTGACAAATCAAACAGAACAAAGTTAAATCATAGAATATACACTTGGGCGTGCCACTTTGACCTCTTAGCCGGGCAAATCCTCCACAGGCACGTACTGGTACAAGTGCTGTAATATGCACAACGCAAAGAAAATGACCACAGGCAGCTAACGTTTGGTTTGTTTCATTGACACTGAATACATCACAGTTGTTCTTATACCCCATCATTATGTGTCCAACAGTATATTGCATTCTTCTCTTCTCATACACTATCTGTAAGAGTCCTGTAATATTGTAATATTTTGAATGTTTCTTTACACCACATGGTTGTGTCCTATAGTGTACTAATATACTGAATGTTTGCTATACACCACATGTAAGTGTCCCATAGTATACTAATATGCTGAATGTTTCCTTTAATATACTACATGTGAGTGTCCTGTAGTATACTGAATGTTTCTTATACACCACGTGTAAGTGTCCTGTAGTATACTGACTGTTTTCTATACATCTCATGTAATTTCCCAATAGTATACTAAATTGTTCCCATACACTATATGTAATTGTCCTATAGCATACAAATGACACTTAGTTTTTATGACTGAGCACCTCACATGTATCCCTACACAATTTCTGTCAATTACCTGTAATGTAATTTTTCGAATACATCATCCGTTAGTATTCTATAGTATTTTCTTCTTCTCATGCTGTCTTTGATCTCTCACTGGAGTACAGACTCTTAACCAAGTCAAATAATGCTCTTTATTCGTGTGTTTATGATTGCTGGAAGTTTCAGCTACATTTTTCTACTGAATGAAGTATCCAGTCTCTTGCCACATGCTTGGTAGGGTTGTGGGTGTTCGTTGGTTTCCTTATGGGTCCCGTTAATTACGAACGTGTGCTATAGTATATTGTGTGGCATTATTTGTGTGTGTTGTATTCAGTTACATGCATTCCTGCTCTCTGTGCATGTTACATGTACACAGCAATTTCTTATCTATTTTGCCACAGTGAACATGTGTATGTTGTGTATGTGGGACTAACATGCTGCTATTCCCATTTCATGTCTATCATTAACCAAAATAACATACCAAATGTGTGTTTTTATACTCATGCATTAGCGAAAAATAGTATAGGATATAAATGGCATATCATCATCATGACTTCCATGGCAGTTGTGGCCCCGAGTAGGTCACGGCATTAGTTCGACACACCAAGTTGTATGCTAACAACTTCTTTCTAGATGTAGACGGAAAAGCAACAATAAAAGAAAACCCTACCTTATAAAGGCAAACCTACCATTTGTATATAATTCGATATTTCACATTGCGTTCTCAGAAACTCTAAACTTTATTGTTTGCCATAACATATTTTAAAGTTCATATTATCATTATGAAATCATACAGAAAGTATATGCAATCATAATTTAAAATACATAAGGGCACAAAGAAATCATATGAACAGTACAAATGCAGTATTTTTATACTATTTGCAAGAATGTATGTATTACTGATTACTTTGTCGAAATGTATCCTGTTGTATGTCAATGTAAACATTGTGGCCAACAGATGAAAATAAAATTTTAAACAAAATATTTTTATTCACTTTGTATGTCCTTTATGATTGTGTCAGAAGGATTAGTTTTCTTCTTCTTCTTCTTCTTCTTCTTCTTCTTCTTCTTCTTCTTCTTCTTCTTCTTCTTCTTCTTCTTCTTCTTCTTCTTCTTCTTCTTCTTCTTCTTCTTTCTTCTTTCTTCTTTCTTCTTTCTTCTTTCTTCTTTCTTCTTCTTCTTCTTCTTCTTCTTCTTCTTCTTCTTCTTCTTCTTCTTCTTCTCTTCTTCTTCTTCTTCTTCTTCTTCTTCTTCTTCTTCTTCTTCTTCTTCTTCTTCTTCTTCTTCTTCTTCCTCTTCTTCTTCCACCCTTATTATTCAGCTATGTCCCTAATTCTGTGCTCTGTGTAGTTTAGGTATCCCTCTATTTCATTTGTCCTGTGGGTTCCAGTGAGACGACTTTCTAGTTATACCAGTTTTCTCAATGTGTTATACCCAGCACCAGCATCTTTCCTCACGCCTTGGTTTACTGGATTATTTCTAGTCTCCCTCTAATCTCCACGTATGTGATTCTGCCACACAATTCTAGACCTTCTGTTCTACCCAGGCACACGTTTCTGAATTTAAAAAAAAACGTAAAGGGCCCCTTTACCCGCTTTAGGGCGCATTGAGCGTATTATGCCTGACCCATTTTGTTATAGAACAATTGGCACTCGGTTGATGGTGTGGTTAGTATCTCGCCGGCCGCCTTTACTTCTCAATTAATTTTCTGGTCCCTATTTAAGGTTGAGTTGACAGTTCAGGTCAATTTCCCAATCTGCGGATTCTAAGCCAGGATGACCGACCCGGCAGGCCAGCGTCTAGCCACTCCACTACTGAGTCTCTCATTCGGGGTTGGGGAGAGTTATGAGAGGAATGTTTTGTAGTTGAATAAAAAGGTCGGTATTATTTTTCTCTGTTGTCATTTGGACAAACGATGGAGATATGACAAATGATAGTATGCACAGCTATGAAGACTCATATCTAAGTTCTGCTATGGGTGAGTTCACAAAGTCAGGTGATTACTCGCGTCAGGACAGTTTTTGGTCACAATGTAAAAGCTCTCTGATGTCAGGATAGATTTTGGTCACAAAGTAAAAGCTCTCTGATGTCAGGACAGATTTTGGTCACAATGTAAAAGCTCTCTGATGTCAGGACAGTTTTTTGGTCACAAAGTAAAAGCTGTCTGATTTCAGGACAGTTGTTGGTCACAATGTGAGAGCCGTCTGATGGCAGGACAGTTGTTGGTCACAATGTGAGAGCTGTGTGATGGCAGGACAGTTGTTGGTCACAATGTAAAAGCTGTGTGATGGCAGGACAGTTGTTGGTCACAATGTGAGAGTTGTGTGATGGCAGGACAGTTGTTGGTCACAATGTGAGAACTGTGTGATGGCAGGACAGTTGTTGGTCACAATGTGAAAGCTGTGTGATGGCAGGACAGTTGTTGGTCACAATGTGAAAGCTGTGTGATGGCAAGACAGTTGTTGATCACAATGTGAGAGCTGTGTGATGGCAGGACAGTCGTTGATCACAATGTGAAAGCTGTGTGATGGCAGGACAGTTGTTGATCACAATGTGAGAGCTGTGTGATGGCAGGACAGTTGTTGATCACAATGTGAAAGCTGTGTGATGGCAGGACAGTTGTTGGCCACAATGTGAGAGCTGTGTGATGGCAGGACAGCTGTTGGCCACAATGTGAGAGCTGTCTGATGGTAGGACAGTTGTTGATCACAATGTGAGAGCTGTGTGATGGCAGGACAGTTGTTGGTCACAATGTGAAAGCTGTGTGATGGCAGGACAGTTGTTGGTCACAATGTGAAAGCTGTGTGATGGCAAGACAGTTGTTGATCACAATGTGAGAGCTGTGTGATGGCAGGACAGTTGTTGGTCACAATGTGAGAGCCGTCTGATGGCAGGACAGTTGTTGGTCACAATGTGAGAGCTGTGTGATGGCAGGACAGTTGTTGGTCACAATGTAAAAGCTGTGTGATGGCAGGACAGTTGTTGGTCACAATGTGAGAGTTGTGTGATGGCAGGACAGTTGTTGGTCACAATGTGAGAGCTGTGTGATGGCAGGACAGTTGTTGGTCACAATGTGAAAGCTGTGTGATGGCAGGACAGTTGTTGGTCACAATGTGAAAGCTGTGTGATGGCAAGACAGTTGTTGATCACAATGTGAGAGCTGTGTGATGGCAGGACAGTCGTTGATCACAATGTGAAAGCTGTGTGATGGCAGGACAGTTGTTGATCACAATGTGAGAGCTGTGTGATGGCAGGACAGTTGTTGATCACAATGTGAAAGCTGTGTGATGGCAGGACAGTTGTTGGCCACAATGTGAGAGCTGTGTGATGGCAGGACAGCTGTTGGCCACAATGTGAGAGCTGTCTGATGGTAGGACAGTTGTTGATCACAATGTGAGAGCTGTGTGATGGCAGGACAGTTGTTGGTCACAATGTGAAAGCTGTGTGATGGCAGGACAGTTGTTGGTCACAATGTGAAAGCTGTGTGATGGCAAGACAGTTGTTGATCACAATGTGAGAGCTGTGTGATGGCAGGACAGTTGTTGGCCACAATGTGAGAGCTGTCTGATGGTAGGACAGTTGTTGGCCACAATGTGAGAGCTGTCTGATGGTAGGACAGTTGGTGATCACAATGTGAGAGCTGTGTGATGGCAGGACAGTTGTTGGTCACAATGTGAAAGCTGTGTGATGGCAGGACAGTTGTTGATCACAATGTGAAAGCTGTGTGATGGCAGGACAGTTGTTGGCCACAATGTGAGAGCTGTCTGATGGTAGGACAGTTGTTGGCCACAATGTGAGAGCTGTCTGATGGTAGGACAGTTGGTGATCACAATGTGAGAGCTGTGTGATGGCAGGACAGTTGTTGGTCACAATGTGAAAGCTGTGTGATGGCAAGACAGTTGTTGGTCACAATGTGAGAGCTGTGTGATGGCAGGACAGTTGTTGGCCACAATGTGAGAGCTGTCTGATGGTAGGACAGTTGTTGGCCACAATGTGAGAGCTGTGTGATGGCAGGACAGTTGTTGATCACAATGTGAAAGCTGTGTGATGGCAGGACAGTTGTTGGCCACAATGTGAGAGCTGTGTGATGGCAGGACAGCTGTTGGCCACAATGTGAGAGCTGTCTGATGGTAGGACAGTTGTTGATCACAATGTGAGAGCTGTGTGATGGCAGGACAGTTGTTGGTCACAATGTGAAATCTGTGTGATGGCAGGACAGTTGTTGATCACAATGTGAGAGCTGTGTGATGGCAGGACAGTTGTTGATCACAATCTAAGAGCTGTGTAGAGCAGGACAATTGTTGATCACAATCTGAGAGCTGTGTGATGACAGGACAGTTGTTGATCACAGTGTGAGAGCTGTGTGATGGCAGGACAGTTGTTGGCCACAATGTGAGAGCAGTGTGATGGCAGGACAGTTGTTGGCCACAATGTGAGAGCTGTCTGATGGTAGGACAGTTGTTGATAACAATGTGAGAGCTGTGTGATGGCAGGACAGTTGTTGGTCACAATGTGAAAGCTGTGTGATGGCAGGACAGTTGTTGGTCACAATGTGAGAGCTGTGTGATGGCAGGACAGTTGTTGGTCACAATGTGAAAGCTGTGTGATGGCAGGACAGTTGTTGATCACTCTGTCGAGAGCTGTGTGATTGCAGACAGCTGTCGGTCACAATGTGAGAGCTGTCTGATGGCATGACAGTTGTTGGTCATAATCTGACAGCTGTTTGATGGTAGGACAGTTTTTCGTCACAATGTGAGATCTGTGTGATGGCATAACTTTTGTTGGTCACAATTTTAGTGCTGTCTGCAGGACAGTTTTCAGCCACAATGTGAGAACTGTCTGATGGCACGACAGTTCTTGGTCACAATGCGAGAGCTGTCTGATGGCAGGACAGTTGTTGGTCACAATCTGAGAGCCGTCTTATGGCAGGACAGTTGTTGGTCACAATGGGAGTGCTGTCTGATGAAATGACAGTTGTTGGTCACAATCTGAGAGCTGTCTGATGGTATAACAGTTGTTGGTCACAATCTGAGAGTTCTCTGATGGCAAGACAGTTGCTAGTCACAATCTGAGAGCTGTGTGGGGCAGGACAATTGTTGATCACAATCTGAGAGCTGTGTGATGGCAGGACAATTGTTGGTCACAATCTGAGAGCTGTGTAATGGCAGGGGAGTTGTTGGTTACAATGTCAGAGCTGTGTGGTGGCAAGACAGTTGTTGGTCACAATCTGAGAGCTGTCATGGCAGGACAGTTGTTGGTTACAATGTGAGAGCTGTGCGGTGGCAGGACAGTTGTTGGTCACAATGTGAAAGCTGTGTGATGGCAGGACAGTTGTTGATCACAATGTGAGAGCTGTGTGATGGCAGGACAGTTGTTGATCACAATCTAAGAGCTGTGTAGAGCAGGACAATTGTTGATCACAATCTGAGAGCTGTGTGATGACAGGACAGTTGTTGATCACAGTTTGAGAGCTGTGTGATGGCAGGACAGTTGTTGGCCACAATGTGAGAGCAGTGTGATGGCAGGACAGTTGTTGGCCACAATGTGAGAGCTGTCTGATGGCAGGACAGTTGTTGATAACAATGTGAGAGCTGTGTGATGGCAGGACAGTTGTTGGTCACAATGTGAAAGCTGTGTGATGGCAGGACAGTTGTTGGTCACAATGTGAGAGCTGTGTGATGGCAGGACAGTTGTTGGTCACAATGTGAAAGCTGTGTGATGGCAGGACAGTTGTTGATCACTCTGTCGAGAGCTGTGTGATTGCAGACAGCTGTCGGTCACAATGTGAGAGCTGTCTGATGGCATGACAGTTGTTGGTCATAATCTGACAGCTGTTTGATGGTAGGACAGTTTTTCGTCACAATGTGAGATCTGTGTGATGGCATGACAGTTGTTGGTCACAATTTTAGTGCTGTCTGCAGGACAGTTTTCAGCCACAATGTGAGAACTGTCTGATGGCACGACAGTTCTTGGTCACAATGCGAGAGCTGTCTGATGGCAGGACAGTTGTTGGTCACAATCTGAGAGCCGTCTTATGGCAGGACAGTTGTTGGTCACAATGGGAGTGCTGTCTGATGGAATGACAGTTGTTGGTCACAATCTGAGAGCTGTCTGATGGTATAACAGTTGTTGGTCACAATCTGAGAGTTGTCTGATGGCAAGACAGTTGCTAGTCACAATCTGAGAGCTGTGTGGGGCAGGACAATTGTTGATCACAATCTGAGAGCTGTGTGATGGCAGGACAATTGTTGGTCACAATCTGAGAGCTGTGTAATGGCAGGGGAGTTGTTGGTTACAATGTCAGAGCTGTGTGGTGGCAAGACAGTTGTTGGTCACAATCTGAGAGCTGTCATGGCAGGACAGTTGTTGGTTACAATGTGAGAGCTGTGTGGTGGCAGGACAGTTGTTGGTCACAATCTGAGAGCTGTCATGGCAAGGCAGTTGTTTTTCACAATATGAAAGCTGTGTTGATGGCAGGACAGTTGTTGGTCACACTGTGAGAGCTGTGTCATTGTAGGACAGTTGTTGGTCACAATCTGAGAGCTGTCATGGCAGGGCAGTTTTTTTTCACAATCTGAAAGCTGTGTGATGGCGGGACAGTTGTCGGTCACAATGTGAGTGCTGTTTGATGGCAGAACAGTTGTTCGTCACAATGTAAGAGCTGTCTGATAGAAGACAGGTTGTTGCTCACAATCTGAGAGCTGTCGGATGGTAGAACAGTTGTTGGTCACAATACGTGAAAATTAGGTTTGACGTTTTGGAGAGAACAAAACGTCACGATTAGAGGCAGTCAGACTTGGAACTTCGTTCGGTGTTGGACGTAGTCCTCGTTAACAGAGCAACGGCTACAAAATACGCCGCTCTTGTAGAATTGTGATGTTAGATATTGTTTGTCCATTTGTGAATTCGTTATGGAACAAACGATGATGTTCTTGACAGCGTCTAATGTATTGTATGAGTAAAATAGAATGTGAAAAATCTACACCGGTGTCCTGTTCTGCAAGCTATGATGAGTCAGTGATCTTAACGCATACGGCCTATGAAATCTATTGATTGAGGAACCGACATCACAGCATTCGGGGCTTTCCCATATGCGCTCCGTCCCCATCTGTGACATGTTGGGAGTTGGAAGCAGTACCCTCTCTGACTTACCCCACAATGAAGTAAAGCTATGAGGATGGGACTGATTTAATTTGGAGGGGATGGGTTCTTGGAAGCCAAAGTGACCCATAATAGCTCTGGAAATCTAGGAGTTTTCCCAGGAAAATTAATTTCTTCCCTCCAAAATCTTCCTTCCCGAAAAAGAGAAACTTAATTAGCTCGAGAGTCCCCCACCTATGATCATTTTCCCTTTTCGATGAAATGGTCACAGGAATTAATAAAATGTAAAGTTCCCTTTTCTGAGTAACCTGGAACCTGGGAGATTACAATAGGACAGACTTTAGCTGTCTATTAGAGTTTACCCAGTCACCTGTAGTTCCAGATACTACCTTTATGTGAAGTAGTTACATTAACTAAACACATAGATAATAATGAAAAGTTTTGTCACACCACAATGGACTGACAGAAAAATGCAGGAACAGTTAATTTTGGTTTATTAATCAAAATAAAAAAAACCTGTGGAAGTAAACCAGTGATGCATTATGACATATGAACTAAACCCCTTTGGTTCCAGCATAATGTTCTAAGAACACAATGGAGATTAGAACTCCTGGAAGATCTCATGGCAGTTCTGGCATTTCATCACGGTACCACCCTTCTGATTTCCTAACAAAGTCTCTGCACTACACAAATGTTCTGTTTGTGAACTTTCAGTCAAGTTATTGAGTGAAACTTGGAATTAAACAGTCTACACATATCCCGGAGAACTTTCTGGAATGCATAACTATATGACACAGTCTTTCCTTATAAAATTGTCTATCAGACTTCAGCCATGATATTAAAACTTTTCAAGTCTTCTGTGAATGATAAAACTGATCCTAATGATCTTAGAAAGTCTCCCCAAATCACTTATGTTGTCACTTCTCCAGGAAGCAAAGCTCAATGAAGACTTTTGATCAGATCAACTCCTGACAACAGATCTTACTGAGCAGCTCATGAGTTGCAGACCCAGGGTACATTATTGGACAATGATCTGCAACTCTGGATCATGACAATCTGCGAACACGCCATCCTCACCTGAGGTGGATAAACATGGTGAACACATTTATATCTAGCCACAGGATGATGATTCTCCAGTGGACAAGAATGAAAAGGGTTTACAGACATGAGGTACAGAAGGTAGCAGATTCAGGAAGTACCTACAAGTTAAGAGCTACATTGTGTCTCCTTGTACTGGCATTTAGACATCAGCAATTATATTGGGCAAGCTTTCTTTTTACTGCACTGTACCTAGGGCCGGTTGGCTGTGGTTCTCACAGAGGACACAGACACAGTGACTGACAAGGCCAGAAAAGAATGATGGAGAGTAAATGATGAGATGTACCCAGCATATCTGATCCCTACATAGTAATGGAACAGAATAGGATGATTGTTCTCATTAACTCATGTTACCAATCAGTGCTGCCACCATTGTTTTAGTCTGCCTGGATACTTTCCTGTTTATACCCTCTCACCTCTTTTGTCATTTCCTTTACTTACTTCTTCTGACACTGGGGTGATATTTCCCCTTGACAGCTTAGAAGTGCTTATGCATGAAAGCATATTATGTCCTTTACTTACTCGGTCAAACAGGGTGATGGTTTAATAAACTACATTACACATGTTGCATCAAAGTAATAATGTAAAGAAACATACATTAAATATTTCACTCTAAAGTTAATATAAGTAACATATAATTGGTATGAATGTGGAGGTCTATGTGAAATGTTCCTTATGAGGATTTACACTGCCTCTCAGTCAATAACACACATATATATACAGAGTGAAAGAAAGATGAGACAGCACATTGTACTCATTCTCTCAAACTAACACCATTCTTCTTTTATTCGTTCACTTGAGTGCCGGTGTTGGTCTGTTAGCTGGACTGTTGTTCGGAGTGCTAAATACTTGTTCGAATAAATCACAACAGTATAAATGCTGGACCAGTCCTGGATGCTAAACAGTTACACACACATTCTGTCTTCACGCCACGAACATATAAGATAAGAGGTAGAGTCTTTCATTCCTCCTTCTCACATTCGCGTGTGTTGGCGATTCGCTGTGGATTGCAACCAAGGCGACACCCAGCACACAGATCATAGTTTATCTTGTACTAAACCTGCTCGGAACACAGTCAGCAAGCCAGTGGGATCTAGACTCAAGAATAGGAAACAGTCTGGGCATAATTGAGCCTCTTTTCACAGCTTCAGACATAGTGATTGTACAGCAACTCTTCAGGTAACGAAAGATAGAGGGCGTCAGATATCTACATCAGCGCTGGCAGAGAGTAGCCATCTTGGGACTGGTTGAAAGTTGGGTTCTATCTTCCAATAGAAGAATAAATATATATATATATATATATATATATATATATATATATATATATATATAATATATATATATATATATATATATATATATATATATATATAATATATATATATATATATATATATATATATATATTAGTGCCGGAACTTACACACACACTCTCTCATACTTAAAGCTTTACCTGACTCAGAAATAAACAAACTCAGGCATAATTTCGTCTGAAGCTTTCCTTCTGAATCAGGATGAGGGACATACAGAGACCTAAACCACATCTAGATGCTTGGCCGGTCGCTCTGCAAGTGCCGAAATCTAGCGTCGCTGGACCCAGAATATTTCGCGTGCGAAATGGTTAACCAATGGACAGAACGGGCTTAAACCACATGATCTGTCCATCATTGTGTGTCACAGCTATTAATACTGTTGACGCCACATTCCTAGCATCCCAATTCTCTCTAGTGCAAACCCTTAGTGAGAAGTGTGTTTTGAAATTGTGATGTGCAGCAGTGAACAAGACGGAGTGCGCAATCATGCGACAGAGCCCCCCTCCAGATTGATCTCTGTGGAGAACTATCGTCTCAGTCGTTCACAGCTGACACGGTTCCTTTTGTGATCCCTCTTGTTGGTTTTCCACTTCATCCGAAGTTGATTGTTCATCAGGAACTGGACAACGACTCAAGAAGTCGGCGCCTACGTTCATTTTCCCAGGAACGTATTCGATTTGGAATGAGTATGGTTGCAACAGCAGTGACCATCGCATGAGTCTTGCGTTCAGATTCCGTGACGATGCCAGAAACATCAAGGGTTGGTGATCACATTGCACTGTAAAATGTTTACCATACAGGTATGCCTGAAACTTTTCCACAGCCCAGATTAGACCAAGGCACTCACGCTCGATCACCGAGTAGTTCCGTTCAGAAGCATTCAGTTTCCTGCTTGCATAAGCTACAGGGAATAGCTCTGAGTGATCATCCCCTTTCCTCTGGAGTAAGGTGGCCCCTATTCCAATATTACTCGCATCTGTGCGGAGCACGAATGAGCGGTCGAGGTTGGGTAGATGTAGGATCGGTTTGGCTGTTAAAGCTTGTTTGAGAGCTGTAAAAGCCTTCTCACAATCAGCTGACCATATGACTTTCTCTGGATTCCCCTTTTTGGTAAGATCCGTTAAGGGTGCAGCCGTGTGTTGAAGTCCTTAATGTATCTTTGATAGAATCCACATAAGGAGACGAATGATCGAACATCCTTTTTGGTCCTTGGGCGAGGTGCTCTCTGAAGTTTCTCCACATTTCCTTCTTGAGGTGTTATGAAGCCTTGAGATACCTTATGGCCTAGGAAGTCCAATTGTTGAAATCCTATTTGACACTTCTTGGGTCTTGCTGTCAAACCTGTTTCCTTAAGTCGCTTGAACAAGAGATGCAATGTTTCGACTTGCTCCTCAAATGTTTCGGTAGCAACTAAAATATCATCCATGAAGTGGCTGATGGCCGGATGATGTAATGGGTCAAGTAATCTTCTCATCATGCGTGTAAATACACTTGGAGCGTTACTTAATCCAAATGGAAGAACATTGAACTCGTAGTGTCCTCCAGGAGTACTGAAAGCTAACCACGGTCTGACTTCCGGTTTCACATGAATTTGGTAATATCCCTTACTGAGATCAATCCTGGTGAAGTATTGGGCTGTGTTGAGACTAGTGAACAGCTTATTCTGGTCGGGTAGAGGTTCTGCCTGAAATTCAGTAATCGCGTTGAGCTTTCGATAATCGATGCACATTCTGTGTTCACCATTAGGTTTTCTCAACAACACCACACTAGCACTGTATGGAGATTCAGATTGTGATATAATTCCTGATGAGAGCATCTGCTGTATCTCTTCCTGCAAAGTATTTTGCTTGGCATAAGGAACTGGGTACGTCTTGACTCGCACAGGTGTATCATCTGTTAGCTTCATATCAAATTCCACTAAATTAGTAAGACCTGGTTTGTCGGTAAGTATTTCTGCATACATTGCCATAAGATCTCGAATTTGCTTCTGTTGATCTGGAGATAGGTTGGGATTGATATCCACATCCTGAAATGTCTCTTTGGCTTGCAGTGTACATTCTGTTCCCATGGTAATTCCTTGTTCTACTTCAGTAGCAACAGCCATAGCCATCAGGTGGGCCGTTTCGGAGGTTGCGGACCTTTCATTCCATTTCTTCAAAAGGTTTATGTGAAACACTTTCAACTTGCCTTTGACAGAAATTTTGTAGTGAGTACGAGATATTTTCTCTGTCACCTCAAATGGTCCTTTCCATCCAATTTGCAACTTGTTCTGACTGGTTGGAAGTAGTAGCAGTACTTTTTCACCCACTGTCAGCTCTCTATCTTTTGCCTTCTTGTTGAAATTGCGATTCATTCTTCGTCGAGCTTGACGCAGATTCACATTCGCTTGTCGCCAACCATGTTGTAGACGTTTCTTCAACTCAGCAACATAAACAGATGCAGTAACAACTGTATCATCTGCATGATCATCAGTCCATGTTCTCACTAATACTTCCAAGGGTCCCTTGATTGGCCTCCCAAACAACAGTGTTGCGGGCGCAATCCCAGTAGAGTGATGCGGCACTTCCCGGTATGCGAATAATGCAGCAGGAATATATGTGTCCCAATCCTCTGGTTTTTCATGAGCTAACTTTCTCAGAATACTGATGAGGGTACCGCTCCACCGTTCTACACTCCCGTTCGTTTGAGGCAAATGGGGAGATGAATAGATATGGCGAGCATGAAATAGCCGAAAGACTTCTTCCATGAGTTTACTGCGAAACTGTGATGCATTGTCGGTTAGGATTTTGAGGGGAAATCCAATCCGAGTAAATATCTCAAGTAAGGCTTCAGCAATGTGCTTGAAGTCACTTGATGGCATTGGAATACTTTCTGCCCACATTGAACAGACGTCCACCAATGTTAATATGTATCGATTCTTCCTCCGCGTCCTGGGGAGTGGTCCGATAATGTCTACGGCAACTCTCTCGAAAGGAGATCCAGTTAGGGGCATCTCACCAAGCGGGACAGGGGGTGTCCTATGTCTTGGGGTCACTCTTTGGCATTCAGGGCATGACTTGACATATCTGGTGATGTCAGAATTCATTCCGGGCCAAAAATAGTGCATGGAAATTCTTTGCATAGTAGCATTTATTCCCATATGCCCACTGAAAGATAAGTTGTGGCCCATATCCAATAGTTGAGCACGATACGTAGACGGGACAATTAATTGAGAATATTCTTGTCCACTTTTACCTGCCTTGCGGTATAGAAGTCCACCCTTTATATACATGTCGCCTCTACGTGGAGGTGAATGTGCTTTAGGCAGTTTGTTGAAGCATGGCAACAAGGTGCTGTCAGCACTCTGTGCTTTCTTCAGATCCTCTGATCGAGGGTTGGTCGGAGTCGACGATGCTGGAGTCTTTTCTGTCTGCGAATTAGTCGTCAAAGCAGCGACTATCACAGGCTGTATAGGTTCTCCTAGAAGACGTAACGACAAACCGAGCAGGACTGGGTACACGGGATTTTCCATCACCGCTGCCTTGATTGTTCCAGTAACATAACGCGAAGCTATATGTACTCGGGCCACAGGTAGTGACATCTTGGCTGAACTTTTCAAGGGTCCCTGTATAATCACTATTTCCTCAGTCAACTGTTCTGGCTGAACTAAGGATGTTGCTACGACGCAGTCATAATTTAGACCTGTATCATATAAGCAAATGGCGGGGTATCCATTTACAAAGATGGATTCCACTACCGGAATTTTGGAGTGGGTGTCTTCATGAGTTGTCACACTGGACGTTTCACTAGTGCTCACCTTACGTTCCTTCCGGCGAGTCAGACATGCAACTGTGTGAGGGGTAGGAGGTTTCTTCCGACAATCTTTTGTGTAATGTCCTACCTTCCGGCAATTGGTACAGTAGTCCTTCCCACTCTTCTTGGCAGCCTGAATATAAGTTTGACTGGTGCTCGCAGATTTCTTCAACTTCTTATTGGGGTTTGTCACCGCCTCACTTATTAGTAGATTGGGAAAGGGCTGCCACTCCAGCCCAAGGGATATAAGCGAGTCAAAGCAGGACCCGAGTAATCGAGAACCTTCTGGAAAGGTTGGGCAGATAGCCCATGGTTCCGTGGACACTGATGTGACCCGCCTAATGCGGGGTCCACGAGGAACTCGGACAGAGTTACCGCCCGTGCGAGTTGGAGACCCGCAAGGACGGGCAGAGGAGATGGGGACTGAAGAGAGACGACAGGGCCTGCCTGAGAGGGACTCATAGATATTCCTAATTATACTAGAATACTTAGACTAGATAGTGTGCTAGAGAATTGTATAACAACTGTGTTTCATGTTTAACGATCTGTGATATGATGTACGCTGGCTTGTAACCCACTGCGCCAATTGTACACCACAATAAATATTCTATATTATAGCAAACGTTATTTGCTTTAGTTAATTCATTGTTGCCTGTATGAACCCAACCAGTTCCCTAGATAAGAGTAAGAACATGACAGGCAATTATGGGGGCTAGTTTTCCGGTTGTGGCATACAAAGCTTCATAGAGAATTTTCTGAATTCTGAGTTTTTGTAGGTTTTGTGAAACAGCTATTAAATGCCATATAAAAATATTTAAATGCTTCATATCACATTGATTTGATTAAATCAGAGTTCTGAATCTTTCATACTGTACAAAAACTAGTAGCTATCTAGCGATAGATTGAAATTATTCGGAGTCCCTCAGCAGTGCCAGGTGCAGTAATTATACTGCCGCATTATTTTGATGTTATCTATTATTTTGTTTCCCATGACTTCGACAGTGTTTTGACAGTGACTAATGTTTTCTTACTCCACAAGCAGATTGTTCCGCATAAAGTGCCGTGTGACATCTAATTAACCTTCCAACAGTGGCGAGAGTACGAGACAGCATCGGAGGATTCTAAAACTAAGAGCTAAGTTTCAAATCATACTCATTTCACCTCTGAGCAGTACTTCTCATCTTCCATCTATATACCACTTTGTATCATATTGATTTGTATGCATATTCATTATTGTATAACCAACATAACCGTGCATTTTGAGTTACGCATTAAAAAGTAAGGGAGATAACGAAATTTTCCACTCCCCAACATTTTTCTAAGGGATTTAACTTTATAAACATTACAAAGTAGTAAAACACAAAATGTCTACCTTAGATCAATGCATTGAGCAAGGAATAAAATTAGGATATAAAGAAGAGAAACTGTCAGAATGGGCACAGAAAACACACGCAGATAACATTGCCCGTGAAGAAAGAGCGATAGAACGAGAGGAAAAACAAAAGCAAATGCAGATTGAGGCCGAAGTAAAAAAATTGCAGATTGAGGCCGAAGAGAAGAAATTACAGAGGGAGGCTGAAGAAAAAAAATTGCAGATTGAGGCCGAGGAGAAGAAATTGCAAACACAGGCAGCAGAAAAGAAATTACAAATGGAACTAGATGCAGCCGCCAAGCAAGCCCAGTTGAACGCCGACACACAAGTGAAGCTAAAACAGATGGAGATCGAGTCCAATGTAGAAATGTCAGTAAATAAACTTAGAAGCAAGGAGGAAGAACAAAAATACAATAAATACAAAGGTCTCGTGAAGGCTTTCTGTTCAGGAGATTCCATCTCCGCCTACCTAGAAAATTTTGAATGTCTCATGGCCTATCATAAGATAATAAAAGCAGATTGGGCATTTATTCTAATGCGAAACCTGGCTCTTGAACCATTGAAAGTAATAGAAACAGTACCACAGGAAATGCGTAAAGACTATGACTACCTTAAACAACGCATTCTCCAACATTTTTCATTAGATACTGCAGGTTACCAACAACAGTTTGCTAAACTATCTCCACAACCAAACCAAACTTTTATAGATTACGTTAGTACAGTCCAAGACGTGTGCACAAAATGGATCAACTCGGCTAAAACCAACAATAGCCATGACAAACTAAAAGAACTTATCATTATAGATAAAATAGTCAGCACAATCCCAACACCTTTTGCCAAATTCTTAAAACAAATGGACTGTAAGACCATTCAAGAAATCGAAACTAAGGGGAATGCATTTTTCACAGCAAATAGGGATATTTTTCAGCTGAACATTGAGTCACAACGATACAGCAGCTGCAGTAATGAACACCAAATACTCCAAACAAACAAACAGTAAATTTAGACCTCGCCCCAATTTGGGTAAAGTAGCAAAATGCCAATATTGTAGTTGTAATCACGACACTCGCGCTATGTGCGACAAATCGCCTATCTATCCTACCCATCTCAAAATGATGGTGGAGAAACAGATGGCTCGGCACAACGCTGACCAGAGACTAGTCAAATGCTACTTTTGCCGAAGTTTTGGCCACTATAGTAAGAACTGTGATGGACGTAAGTTATTGAAGCAGGCCAATGCTGCATTTGTCGAAACATCGTCTGACGAAGAAATCGACTCACTCAATGAATGTAATAGTCAACAAGACAATGAGAGCGAGCTTGGGAATCATTGGCACCTTGCCGTCTTGACAGACGATAGTTTGTGCTTTAAAAAGGCATAATAACTTTTAACTATGGCGGTAGCGAGTGTGACTGATAAGGCATATTTGCGCTGTAAATGTCCGTTCACAGTGGGTGCATGTGAACATGTGGCCATTTCCACCATCATGCACCATCTTACGTCTCAAACGCTTGGTGTGTGACTTTTCTGCAATAATTTTCTCCTTTGACTTTATTCCATTTCTGATATTTGCCCTCCATGCAACACGTTCAGCGGCGACTTGCTCCCAATGTGCATTATCAATGCCTGTATCAATCATGTCCCGCTTACACACATCTTTGTATCGTAGTAGAGGCCGACCCTGAGATCTCTTACCCATCTGTAATTCACCAAAAAGATATCCTTTGGTATTCTACCATCATCCATCCTCCTAAGATGTCCTATCCATCTAAGTCTACGAATACTGAGCATGGAATAAACTGTCACACACCCTGATCTTTCCAATACTTCAGTATTTGTGATTTTGTCTTGCCACTTAATACCAAGAATTCTTCGCAGACACCGCATATGAAAGCTGTTTAAATTGTTCTCTTGGTGTGAGTAAGTTGTCCAGGTTTCACTGCCATAGAGAAGAGTACTAAGGACACAGGCTTGATAGACAAGGACTTTTGTTTTGGCAGTAAGCTTCCTGTTCTCCCAGACTCTTTTTCTTAACCTGTTCATTGTTGTTGCTGCCTTACCAATCCGATGTTGATTTCCTGATCTAGGGATAATTTGCTATTTACCACTGATCCTAGATATGTAAAATGGTCTACTATCTCTAGTTCGGCGTCGTCAATAAAGATTGATGGTACCCCATGTGCACCTTGTGACATAATCTGTGTCTTCTTTTTGCTAATTGTTAAGCCAAATTCAGAACAAGCATTGGAGAATGCAGATAGTAGATATTGCAATTCTTCCTCAGAGTGGGTCGTAACTGCATCATCTGCAAAAAGCAACTCTCTGATCAGTACCCTCCTAATTTTGGTCTTAGCCTTCAATCTCTGAGCATTGTAGAGGCCGCCATCTGAGCGTGAGTGAATGTATATACCACGTTGGGTAAATTCCCAAGTATGATATCCGCGACTGGGTTTTCAAGTATAGCGCCATTAGCATTGGGAATGCTGTACACATTATTGACACCATTACAACCAGTAGGTGCAACACCTGTACGAAGTTTCAGAATGACACAACATTACAATGCGGTCACACCATCCCGATTGTAAATGAGACAGCCAACGCTGCTTTATCATCCACAGGAAAGCTAGCATTTTACACAGGCTTTATAAACAACAAAAAGTGCACATTAATTCGTGATTCCGGGGCAACGCTGTGTGGGGTGAGGAAAACATTCATAGACACTAAAGACTACACAGACAAACATGTAACATGTCGCACATTTTCAGGGACCATAGAGAAATATCCCCTTGCTCTGGTCGAAATTCGAACACCATTCCTATCTGGACAAATATTATGCGCTATACTTGAAAACCCAGTCGCGGATATCATACTTGGGAATTTACCCAACGTACATCCATGCTCGGAAAAGGAAATCAAACAGTGGGAACAAAAACACGGTTTCCACAACACAAACAGCGATACTAAAAAGAAACACCATTCGTGCTTGTCTCATTCTGCCAAAATATCAAGGGAGACAACCACCGAGGTAATTCCAAAAGAATTCACCGAGGTGTACAATGCAGGGGCGGTCGAATCTATGCACGATACGACCGAATTAAAACCTCGAATTGAGGATGCTACCGAGCTACCAAGTAGCAAACCTGTAAATGTGCAACAAAACATACACGACACAAATGCCATAACACGACAGACAACCCACAAAACCAACACTGACCAACTGCAGGAATCATTAGAAATAGCAGCGCCAAACGTAACTAACATTAATTTCGGAAACGAACAAAAAGCAGATCCTACACTTACACCATACTTTAAATTAGTAGGACTGAAACCTAAATTAACCAAGAACTCATCGTGGACATTTAGGCTACAAAACAACATCTTAACACGATACTACACAACAAAGCAGACCACGACACAGCAAGTAGTGTTACCACAAGCGCACCGAAACAAAGTTCTAAAAATAGCCCATGACTCCCCTTTTGGAGGTCATATGGGATATGAAAAAACAAGAGCTAGAGTGCTCACTCAATTTTATTGGCCAAAGTTTTGCCAGGATATAAAAACCTTCTGTAGGTCTTGTGATATATGTCAAAAACTGGTGAAAAAAGGAAAAAACCCTACAGCAGAGGTTCAATCAACGACAACTGCCTCGAGACCTTTTCAAATCGTGGCAGTTGACCTAGTAGGTCCATTGAATCACATATCAAATAAGGGTAATAGGTTCATTTTTACTCTTGTTGATCTGTGTACAAGGTGGCCCGAAATGATTCCTTTAAGATCTATCTCCTCTAAGGATGTAACGGACATATTACTAAGTATTTTCTCCCGTTTTGGCTTCCCGGAGAAAATCATTTCTGATAGAGGAACCCAGTTTATATCCAATGCCAACCAATCAGTAACTAAGTTACTAGGCATTAAGAAATGTTTCACCAGTCCCTATCGACCGGCCGCAAATGGTATCTGCGAAAAACTAAATGGGGACCTGAAGCATATGCTATCTAAAGTGACAGCTGAAAATCCAGCCGATTGGGACATACTTCTCCCAACGGTGCTGTTCGCATATAGAGAAGTCCCACAATCAAGTACAGGGTTCTCTCCCTTCGAATTGATGTACGGAGCGAACCCAAGAGGACCTCTCACCATATATAAAGAAATTATATCACAACCAGTAGACATCCAACTTCCCATCTCTACCTATGATTTGGTCACTGATACCAGAGACAAAATCATACGTTCCTGTATATTGGCCAGAACATCACTACAGGAGAAAGGTTTTAAATACAGGCAGTATGCCAACAGAGGGGCAAAAACCATTGTGCTAAATCCCGGTCAGGAGATTTTACTACTCCTACCTGACAAAAGAGATCTATTGTCAACCTCTTGGCAGGGACCTTTTAAGATCATTAGGAGGATTTCAGAAGTAGATTACGAGATTGATTTAAGAGGAAAGTTAAAAATATTCCATGTAAATATGTTGAAACCATATTATGTTAGACAGGACAATGATACAAATGAACAGACGCAACGAACTGGTGACGGAGACGAAACGACAATCTCTCAACGAAATGACACCTCAACAGACAAAGCAGCGTTAACGACACACTCTTACGACGACAAAAACGACGAAGACATATGGACATTGCCGACAATCTGTGATATCGACAACGACGACAACTCCGACGACATATTGACGATTGATCTCGACGACGACGACAAGAACATTGAGGACAATTTACAAACAGTTAGCATCTGTGATAAATCAGACAGACGTAGACAATACTGAAATCCCTGTACCAATCATGACTGACGACGGAAGTATAAACGACATACGTATCTCTGACACTCTGACACAACAACAGCGACAAGACGTTTTGACTATCCTGAACGAGTATAAATCTATCTTTTCTAATAAACCTGGACGCACTGATAGAATAACACATTCAATTGTGCTTACAGATCTGAGACCAGTTAAATGCAGACCATATTCCATTCCTCTCCATTACAGATCTAATTTAGAGAAAGAAATTTTAGATTTAGAAAAGAATGGCATTATTCAAAAATCAATGTCTCAATATTCTTCGCCGATTGTTTTGGTTAAAAAGAAGGACCAGACAATCCGCCTGTTCATTGACTATAGGGTATTAAATACCAGAACAACAACGGATGCAGAGCCAATGAGTTCTTGTGAAGATCTTATCTTAGACATGGCTCAATCATCCTTATTTACTAAGACAGATTTAGCGAAAGGATATTGGCAAGTTCCTCTACAGCCTTCTTGTAGACATATTAAAGCATTCGCAACACCTCTTGGTTTGTACGAATGGCTTTATCTTCCTTTCGGCTTAAAGAACGCACCAGCCACATTTGTAAGACTAACAAGATTGTTATTACACGGAATTAGAAATGTAGTATCTTATATTGATGATATTTGTGTCCATTCTTCTGATATGACTTCTCACCTACTAACTCTTAAACAAGTTTTCCACCAAATTTCTCTTTTTGGACTTACTATTAAACCTTCCAAGGTTGAAATATGCTATACACAAATAGACTTCCTTGGTCACAGAATTTCTGGAGGCAAATTGTTAACTGATGATAGAATTGTTTCCAAGATCCTTAATCTAGAAGTACCTACCACCAAGAAACAGATTAGAAGTCTACTAGGACTGATTAATTATTATTCTAAATTCATTCCACACTGGGCGGAACTCACTGCAGTTTTCTCTGATATGTTAACTAAAAATCATCCATCGAAAATCTGTAAAAGTACCAGCTTAGAGGATGCAATGTGTAGATTGAAACATATTTTCTCTAATCCACCAGTTTTACGATTACCCAACATAAATCTAACTTTCATTTTGACCACAGATGCTAGCACTATCGCAATAGGAGGATGTCTAATGCAGGAAGTGGATGGCGTGAGACACCCGATCCTTTACGTGAGCCGCAAATTGAAAGCGGCTGAGACTCGTTATGCAACAGTGGAGTTGGAGGCTTTGAGCCTGCTTTTCTGTGTATTAAGGTTATCTAAATTCCTCTTGGGTAAGCACTTTGTAGTCCTCACAGACAGTTCGCCATTGTTGGTCCTCAACCAAGGGCCGCCCCAAAACCACCGACTACAAAGATGGTGTCTTCTACTTCAGGATTTTGACTTTGAAATCCGCCACATTAAAGGCACCGAGAACATTCTGGCCGACACTTTATCACGAAATATTAATGCGCCAGTAGAATGATTATTATCACATCGACCCTTCGCCATACTATTACTGTGATACTTTTTAGTTCGTTGCATAGAACAGTATAACTGTAAAGAACTCTCAGTGATTGGTACTCACGACACCTATGAACATGATCTAGTAAGAACTATAGATTAAGACCATCCATACGTTAAGAGCTATATTTAAGAACTTTACTAGCAAGCCTAAGCTCTAAAACGATTCCAGTAATGAACGGTAACTGTGTTCAACATATAAGAACTGTGAACTGTGACTTTGAATACCGTAATATTTCATACGGAACATCGAGAACGATCCAGACTTGCTGCTGCTACGAAATTGTGCAAACAGCCGAAACAGAACGACAACTACTACAACACGCAAGAGACAACCATACCAACTTTAACATTCATGGCATAACACACTAACAACAGGAGGACGACACACACATCATCGTTGGAGTTAATTAGTTAATTAATTATTTATGTATTATATTTGCTTTAGTTAATGTATATAAATTGTGTTAACATGTAATTTGTACATATTCTACGCTAATATTACATGCGGTGCCACTTATAGGCTAAAGAACCGTCCTATACAATTGTCTCTATTTAAATTATAACCTAGTTTTCATTCATCGTACAAAAAGTACGTATTTTTCTTAAAGGGCAAATATCGCCTAGCCCATTTTTCTAAGGGCAATAACACTTACCTCAACGTTAATTATATATTTTAACCAAATACTATTCTGAATGAAAGATGAATGAAAGACTGTGTGTATGTATTAAATGAGAGAACGTTACACTTCGCGGACAAATTGTACGCAAAACGTATTTATTGTAATTTGTCTGCGTCTTCTATGTAGAATTGCATGACTTGTCTAATTTGTCAATATATGTTTAAAACTTATTTTAAAAGTGAGTAAATGTAGTAATTAATGTAGCATACGTAGTTTAGCAGTTAGGATACATCTAAGCACCACTACTTGGAATACCTGATCATGTATTGCACACAGTGCAGGTATTCATGATTGAGGTTATCCCAACTCGTGACGCTTGGAAATACATCACACATTTAGCACACAAATTACACAAACTTAAAACTCAACCCGATCAACTTAAAATACAATCACTTTATTAGAAATGGCAACTTATTCGTCAACAGACTAACAAGCCAACAGGGAAACAGGTAGTCTGAGGGGGATAAAAGAACAAGGTAACTACATATGTAGCATTATATAACATACGGGAGTAAAAGTGTATACAAATGCACACACAGATCAAGATTTGAAAGTGGACTTAAGTAGCCAGGACTTCGGTCCTGTTAACCCCCTGTAAGACAGAGGGTATTTATCTGGGGTACCAGTAGGGTGCTATGAGAAGGACGGGTTGCAAATGCAACTACTGAAACGTCACGTAACTTCGGTCTGATAAGCAACTTAAGGACACAGTGGAGATGGGGATCTCTTCAACAAATCAGAGAAGTTGTGTATGGAAGAATACATGAGTTTATAGTGTAACTATGTAGTTTACCAGGTTACTATCCACCAAACTACAAACACAAACCTTATGTGATTCGGTGACAGAATTAGAGTAAATCTAATTACCCAACAACAAGCCATATCTGGGGGGAGGGGGGGATCCTGTCACCGCCTCACTTATTAGTAGATTGGGAAAGGGCTGCCACTCCAGCCCAAGGGATATAAGCGAGTCAAAGCAGGACCCGAGTAATCGAGAACCTTCTGGAAAGGTTGGGCAGATAGCCCATGGTTCCGTGGACACTGATGTGACCCGCCTAATGCGGGGACCACGAGGAACTCGGACAGAGTTACCGCCCGTGCGAGTTGGAGACCCGCAAGGACGGGCAGAGGAGATGGGGACTGAAGAGAGACGACAGGGCCTGCCTGAGAGGGACTCATAGATATTCCTAATTATACTAGAATACTTAGACTAGATAGTGTGCTAGAGAATTGTATAACAACTGTGTTTCATGTTTAACGATCTGTGATATGATGTACGCTGGCTTGTAACCCACTGCGCCAATTGTACACCACAATAAATATTCTATATTATAGCAAACGTTATTTGCTTTAGTTAATTCATTGTTGCCTGTATGAACCCAACCAGTTCCCTAGATAAGAGTAAGAACATGACAGGGTTGGTGTGTTCTTTTTCTTTGGTCTTGAGTGATTGGTCTGGGGGAGAAGCTTTGGTCATCCGACTCTTACTTCCCACCTCCTTCTGAGATTTCTCCCATCTCTCTGCCAAAAGAATAATTTCCTCAAGTCTATCAGCTCCATTCTGTGTTAAGAACGCCCGAAGTTCTGATGACATTTTATCCCTTAATTGGTCAATCAATATCATCTCTCGGAGTCCTTCAAATGTTTCTTCAAACTTTCCCATCTCTGCCCATTTGTGCAGGTAGGATTTTAATCTTTCAACCCATTGGCCGTAACTTTCCCTAGGCTCCTTCTTAGCTGATCTGAATTTCCTTTTATAGTTATCAGAATCGACTTCGAAGCGAGTTAGTAAAGCTCTTTTGAGAACACCGTAATCCTGTCGTTCCTCATGACTAAGTCTAGAGAAAATTTCAAAAGCAGTAGTTCTTAAACCCTGGGATAGTTTCACCGACCATTTAGATTCATCAAGCCCACATGTAGAACACATAAGTTCGAACCTGGAAAGATAGTGATCAATCCCTTCAGCGTTCTCATTATATGGTTCTAAAGGAAATGCCATCGCTCCAGTGTGATGGTAGTTTTCCTCTGTCTGTATATCTGTAGTTGGCCTGCGTGTGGAAATGGAGGGGGTGGTAGGAACACCACTCTCCAGTCTCCTCCTCTCCAACTCATTATCCATGCGCCTAATCTCCAACTGATGTTGTCTCTCCTTTTCTCTATTATCCATCTCAGCCTGCAGCTTCCTATCCTCCAACTCTAAAGCTATCCGGCTTTCTCTCTCTTTCTGAATCATTTCAGCCTCTCTGTCTTTTTCCTTCTGAATTATTTCAGCCTCTCTGTCTTTTTCCTTCTGGGTTATCTCAGCCTGTAAACGCTCATGTCTATCGAATTCGTCAGAGACGTACTTCGCGAGCTCAGGACCCTTTAACCCACATGATTTGCCTACATCGACATATTGTTTCCGTAGTAAAGCTGTTTCCACCATGCTAAATTTTAGATCTTTCCCAAATATTTGAAAAAAATACTAAGTGTCGCCTCTGTCTGATTCAGATAGGAAAACCCCTGTATCTGAAACGGTACAAAGCATGCAATGGCGAAATACAAACAACAAATCAACAATGTAATATTGCAGGAAAATCTTGCACGAAATCTGGAGTTTTCGACTATTGAGAGAAAAACACCAAACACCCGAAGTCAACCTCACTAGACAATAAAGATTCTGATTTACCCCTCTGATCTACACCTGGTAACATAAGACCTAAAGTGATTTCTAATCAGTGGTTCTGAATCTTGAATTACACAAAGTCCACCTAGTGGCCTTGCAAATGCGGTCCTTAAAATTGTAAATAAAGTTCCGCAAAAAATGTAGAGTTCTGGTTCACCTTAAAAACCTGAAAGAAAATATTCACATATTTCAAGCAATTGTTGTGTGAACAAAATTAACCCACTATGTGGTACCAACAATAAATGTTGTATGGTTACGAGAAAGCATGAGTTCTACCCCGAGACGAGCCTAACAGTAAATGTGACATGTTGGGAGTTGGAAGCAGTACCCTCTCTGACTTACCCCACAATGAAGTAAAGCTATGAGGATGGGACTGATTTAATTTGGAGGGGATGGGTTCTTGGAAGCCAAAGTGACCCATAATAGCTCTGGAAATCTAGGAGTTTTCCCAGGAAAATTAATTTCTTCCCTCCAAAATCTTCCTTCCCGAAAAGAGAAACTTAATTAGCTCGAGAGTCCCCCACCTATGATCATTTTCCCTTTTCGATGAAATGGTCACAGGAATTAATAAAATGTAAAGTTCCCTTTTCTGAGTAACCTGGAACCTGGGAGATTACAATAGGACAGACTTTAGCTGTCTATTAGAGTTTACCCAGTCACCTGTAGTTCCAGATACTACCTTTATGTGAAGTAGTTACATTAACTAAACACATAGATAATAATGAAAAGTTTTGTCACACCACAATGGACTGACAGAAAAATGCAGGAACAGTTAATTTTGGTTTATTAATCAAAATAAAAAAAACCTGTGGAAGTAAACCAGTGATGCATTATGACATATGAACTAAACCCATTTGGTTCCAGCATAATGTTCTAAGACACAATGGAGATTAGAACTCCTGGAAGATCTCATGGCAGTTCTGGCATTTCATCACGGTACCACCCTTCTGATTTCCTAACAAAGTCTCTGCACTACACAAATGTTCTGTTTGTGAACTTTCAGTCAAGTTATTGAGTGAAACTTGGAATTAAACAGTCTACACATATCCCGGAGAACTTT
Organism: Cepaea nemoralis; assembly: GCA_014155875.1. Classification (NCBI taxonomy): domain Eukaryota; kingdom Metazoa; phylum Mollusca; class Gastropoda; order Stylommatophora; family Helicidae; genus Cepaea; species Cepaea nemoralis. Next base: position 51,436 of record JACEFZ010024866.1, read on the forward strand.
CTGGAATGCATAACTATATGACACAGTCTTTCCTTATAAAATTGTCTATCAGACTTCAGCCATGATATTAAAACTTTTCAAGTCTTCTGTGAATGATAAAACTGATCCTAATGATCTTAGAAAGTCTCCCCAAATCACTTATGTTGTCACTTCTCCAGGAAGCAAAGCTCAATGAAGACTTTTGATCAGATCAACTCCTGACAACAGATCTTACTGAGCAGCTCATGAGTTGCAGACCCAGGGTACATTATTGGACAATGATCTGCAACTCTGGATCATGACAATCTGCAAACACCGCCATCCTCACCTGAGGTGGATAAACATGGTGAACACATTTATATCTAGCCACAGAATGATGATTCTCCAGTGGACAAGAATGAAAAAGGTTTACAGACATGAGGTACAGAAGGTAGCAGATTCAGGAAGTACCTACAAGTTAAGAGCTACATTGTGTCTCCTTGTACTGGCATTAGACATCAGCAATTATATTGGGCAAGCTTTCTTTTACTGCACTTGTACCTAGGGCCGGTTGGCTGTTGTTCTCACAGAGGACACAGACACAGTGACTGACAAGGCCAGAAAAGAATGATGGAGAGTAAATGATGAGATGTACTCAGGCATATCTGATCCCTACATAGTAATGGAACAGAATAGGATGATTGTTCTCATTAACTCATGTTACCAATCAGTGCTGCCACCATTATTTTAGTCTGCCTGGATACTTTCCTGTTTATACCCTCTCACCTCTTCTGTCATTTCCTTTACTTACTTCTTCTGACACTGGGGTGATATTTCCCCTTGACAGCTTAGAAGTGCTTATGCATGAAAGCATATTATGTCCTTTACTTACTCGGTCAAACAGGGTGATGGTTTAATAAACTACATTCCACATGTTGCATCAAAGTAATAATGTAAAGAAACATACATTAAATATTTCACTCTAAAGTTAATATAAGTAACATATAATTGGTATGAATGTGGAGGTCTATGTGAAATGTTCCTTATGAGGATTTACACTGCCTCTCAGTCAATAACACACATATATATATACAGAGTGAAAGAAAGATGAGACAGCACATTGTACTCATTCTCTCAAACTAACACCATTCTTCTTTTATTCGTTCACTTGAGTGCCGGTGTTGGTCTGTTAGCTGGACTGTTGTTCGGAGTGCTAAATACTTGTTCGAATAAATCACAACAGTATAAATGCTGGACCAGTCCTGGATGCTAAACAGTTACACACACATTCTGTCTTCACGCCACGAACATATAAGATAAGAGGTAGAGTCTTTCATTCCTCCTTCTTCCTTGGGTTCTATCTTCCAATAGAAGAATAAATTATATATATATATATATATATTATATATATATATATATATATATATATATATATATATATATATATATATATATATATATATATATATATATATATATTTATTCTTCTATTGGAAGATAGAACCAAGGAAGAAGAGGAATGAAAGACTCTACCTCTTATCTTATATGTTCGTGGCGTGAAGACAGAATGTGTGTGTAACTGTTTAGCATCCAGGACTGGTCCAGCATTTATACTGTTGTGATTTATTCGAACAAGTATTTAGCACTCCGAACAACAGTCCAGCTAACAGACCAACACCGGCACTCAAGTGAACGAATAAAAGAAGAATGGTGTTAGTTTGAGAGAATGAGTACAATGTGCTGTCTCATCTTTCTTTCACTCTGTATATATATATGTGTGTTATTGACTGAGAGGCAGTGTAAATCCTCATAAGGAACATTTCACATAGACCTCCACATTCATACCAATTATATGTTACTTATATTAACTTTAGAGTGAAATATTTAATGTATGTTTCTTTACATTATTACTTTGATGCAACATGTGGAATGTAGTTTATTAAACCATCACCCTGTTTGACCGAGTAAGTAAAGGACATAATATGCTTTCATGCATAAGCACTTCTAAGCTGTCAAGGGGAAATATCACCCCAGTGTCAGAAGAAGTAAGTAAAGGAAATGACAGAAGAGGTGAGAGGGTATAAACAGGAAAGTATCCAGGCAGACTAAAATAATGGTGGCAGCACTGATTGGTAACATGAGTTAATGAGAACAATCATCCTATTCTGTTCCATTACTATGTAGGGATCAGATATGCTGAGTACATCTCATCATTTACTCTCCATCATTCTTTTCTGGCCTTGTCAGTCACTGTGTCTGTGTCCTCTGTGAGAACAACAGCCAACCGGCCCTAGGTACAAGTGCAGTAAAAAGAAAGCTTGCCCAATATAATTGCTGATGTCTAATGCCAGTACAAGGAGACACAATGTAGCTCTTAACTTGTAGGTACTTCCTGAATCTGCTACCTTCTGTACCTCATGTCTGTAAACCTTTTTCATTCTTGTCCACTGGAGAATCATCATTCTGTGGCTAGATATAAATGTGTTCACCATGTTTATCCACCTCAGGTGAGGATGGCGGTGTTTGCAGATTGTCCATGATCCAGAGTTGCAGATCATTGTCCAATAATGTACCCTGGGTCTGCAACTCATGAGCTGCTCAGTAAGATCTGTTGTCAGGAGTTGATCTGATCAAAAGTCTTCATTGAGCTTTGCTTCCTGGAGAAGTGACAACATAAGTGATTTTGGGGAGACTTTCTAAGATCATTAGGATCAGTTTTATCATTCACAGAAGACTTGAAAAGTTTTAATATCATGGCTGAAGTCTGATAGACAATTTTATAAGGAAAGACTGTGTCATATAGTTATGCATTCCAGAAAGTTCTCCGGGATATGTGTAGACTGTTTAATTCCAAGTTTCACTCAATAACTTGACTGAAAGTTCACAAACAGAACATTTGTGTAGTGCAGAGACTTTGTTAGGAAATCAGAAGGGTGTACCGTGATGAAATGCCAGAACTGCCATGAGATCTTCCAGGATTCTAATCTCCATTGTGTCTTAGAACATTATGCTGGAACCAAATGGGTTTAGTTCATATGTCATAATGCATCACTGGTTACTTCCACAGGTTTTTTTTATTTTGATTAATAAACCAAAATTAACTGTTCCTGCATTTCTTCTGTCAGTCCATTGTGGTGTAGCAAACTTTCATTATTATCTATGTGTTTAGTTATGTAACTACTTCACATAAAGGTAGTATCTGGAACTACAGGTGACTGGGTAAACTCTAATAGACAGCTAAAGTCTGTCCTATTGTAATCTCCCAGGTTCCAGGTTACTCAGAAAAGGGAACTTTACATTTTATTAATTCCTGTGACCATTTCATCCTAAAAGGGAAAATGATCATAGGTGGGGGACTCTCGAGCTAACTAAGTTTCTCTTTTCGGGAAGGAAGATTTTGGAGGGAAGAAAGTAACATTCCTGGGGAAACCCCTAGATTTCAAGAGCTATTATGGGTTACTTTGGCTTCCAAGAACCCATCCCCTCCAAATGAAATCAGTCCCATCCTCATAACTTTACTTCATTGTGGGGTAAGTCAGAGTGGGTACTGCTTCCAACACCCAATATGTCACATTTACTGTTAGGCTCGTCTCGGATTAGAACTCGTGCTTTCTCGTAACCATACAACATTTATGGTTGGTACCATATAGTGTGTTAATTTTGTTCACACCACAATTGTTTGAAATATGTGAATATTTTCTTTCAGGTTTTTAAGGTGAAACAGAACTCTACTATTTTTTGCGGAACTTTATTTTACAATTTTAAGGACCGCATTTGCAAGGCCACTAGGTGGACTTTTGTGTAATTCAAGATTCAGAACCACTGATTAGAAATCACTTTAGGGTCTTATGTTACCAGGTGTAGATCAGAGGGGTAAATCAGAATCTTTATTGTCTAGTGAGGTTGACTTCGGGTGTTTGGTGTTTTTCTCTCAATAGTCGAAAACTCCAGATTTCGTGCAAGATTTTTCCTGCAATATTACATGTTGATTTGTTGTTTGTATTTCGCCATTGCATGCTTTGTACCGTTTCAGATACAGGGGTTTTCCTATCTGAATCAGACAGAGGCGACACTTAGTATTTTTTCAAATATTTGGGAAAGATCTAAAATTTAGCATGGCGGAAACAGCTTTACTACGGAAACAATATGTCGATGTAGGCAAATCATGTGGGTTAAAGGGTCCTGAGCTCGCGAAGTACGTCTCTGACGAATTCGATAGACATGAGCGTTTACAGGCTGAGATAACCCAGAAGGAAAAAGACAGAGAGGCTGAAATAATTCAGAAGGAAAAGACAGAGAGGCTGAAATGATTCAGAAAGAGAGAGAAAGCCGGATAGCTTTAGAGTTGGAGGATAGGAAGCTGCAGGCTGAGATGGAAAATAGAGAAAGGGAAAGACAACATCAGTTGGAGATTAGGCGCATGGATAATGAGTTGGAGAGGAGGAGACTGGAGATTTGTGTTCCTACCACCCCCTCCATTTCCACACGCAGGCCAACTACAGATATACAGACAGAGGAAAACTACCATCACACTGGAGCGATGGCATTTCCTTTAGAACCATATAATGAGAACAGCTGAAGGGATTGATCACTATCTTTCCAGGTTCGTAACTTATGTGTTCTACATGTGGGCTTGATGAATCTAAATGGTCCGGTGAAACTATCCCAGGGTTTGAGAACTACTGCTTTTGAAATTTTCTCTAGACTTAGTCATGAGGAACGACAGGATTACGGTGTTCTCAAAAGAGCTTTACTAACTCGCTTCGAAGTCGATTCTGATAACTATAAAAGGAAATTCAGATCAGCTAAGAAGGAGCCTGGGGAAAGTTACGGCCAATGGGTTGAAAGATTAAAATCCTACCTGCACAAATGGGCAGAGATGGGAAAGTTGAAGAAACTTTGAAGGACTCCGAGAGATGATATTGATTGACCAATTAAGGGATAAAATGTCATCAGAACTTCGGGCGTTCTTAACACAGAATGGAGCTGATAGACTTGAGGAAATTATTCTTTTGGCAGAGAGATGGGGAGAAATCTCAGAAGGAGGTGGGAAGTAAGAGTCGGACTGACCAAAGCTTCTCCCTCAGACCAATCACTCAAGACCAAAGAAAAAGAACACACCAACCCTGTCATGTTCTTACTCTTATCTAGGGAACTGGTTGGGTTCATACAGGCAACAATGAATTAACTAAAGCAAATAACGTTTGCTATAATATAGAATATTTATTGTGGTGTACAATTGGCGCAGTGGGTTACAAGCCAGCGTACATCATATCACAGATCGTTAAACATGAAACACAGTTGTTATACAATTCTCTAGCACACTATCTAGTCTAAGTATTCTAGTATAATTAGGAATATCTATGAGTCCCTCTCAGGCAGGCCCTGTCGTCTCTCTTCAGTCCGAATCTCCTCTGACCGTCCTTGCGGGTCTCCAACTCGCACGGGCGGTAACTCTGTCCGAGTTCCTCGTGGACCCCGCATTAGGCGGGTCACATCAGTGTCCACGGAACCATGGGCTATCTGCCCAACCTTTCCAGAAGGTTCTCGATTACTCGGGTCCTGCTTTGACTCGCTTATATCCCTTGGGCTGGAGTGGCAGCCCTTTCCCAATCTACTAATAAGTGAGGCGGTGACAGGATCCCCCCTCCCCCCAGATATGGCTTGTTGTTGGGTAATTAGATTTACTCTAATTCTGTCACCGAATCACATAAGGTTTGTGTTTGTAGTTTGGTGGATAGTAACCTGGTAAACTACATAGTTACACTATAAACTCATGTATTCTTCCATACACAACTTCTCTGATTTGCTGAAGAGATCCCCATCTCCACTGTGTCCTTAAGTTGCTTATCAGACCGAAGTTACGTGACGTTTCAGTAGTTGCATTTGCAACCCGTCCTTCTCATAGCACCCTACTGGTACCCCAGATAAATACCCTCTGTCTTACAGGGGGTTAACAGGACCGAAGTCCTGGCTACTTAAGTCCACTTTCAAATCTTGATCTGTGTGTGCATTTGTATACACTTTTACTCCCGTATGTTATATAATGCTACATATGTAGTTACCTTGTTCTTTTATCCCCCTCAGACTACCTGTTTCCCTGTTGGCTTGTTAGTCTGTTGACGAATAAGTTGCCATTTCTAATAAAGTGATTGTATTTTAAATTGATCGGGTTGAGTTTTAAGTTTTGTGTAATTTGTGTGCTAAATGTGTGATGTATTTCCAAGCGTCACGAGTTGGGATAACCTCAATCATGAATACCTGCACTGTGTGCAATACATGATCAGGCATTCCAAGTAGTGGTGCTTAGATGTATCCTAACTGCTAAACTACGTATGCTACATTAATTACTACATTTACTCACTTTTAAAATAAGTTTTAAACATATATTGACAAATTAGACAAGTCATGCAATTCTACATAGAAGACGCAGACAAATTACAATAAATACGTTTTGCGTACAATTTGTCCGCGAAGTGTAACGTTCTCTCATTTAATACATACACACAGTCTTTCATTCATCTTTCATTCAGAATAGTATTTGGTTAAAATATATAATTAACGTTGAGGTAAGTGTTATTGCCCTTAGAAAAATGGGCTAGGCGATATTTGCCCTTTAAGAAAAATACGTACTTTTTGTACGATGAATGAAAACTAGGTTATAATTTAAATAGAGACAATTGTATAGGACGGTTCTTTAGCCTATAAGTGGCACCGCATGTAATATTAGCGTAGAATATGTACAAATTACATGTTAACACAATTTATATACATTAATAATGCAAATATAATACATAAATAATTAATCAAATTAACTCCAACGATGATGTGTGTGTCGTCCTCCTGTTGTTAGCGTGTTATGCCATGAATGTTAAAGTTGGTATGGTTGTCTCTTGCGTGTTGTAGTAGTTGTCGTTCTGTTTCGGCTGTTTGCACAATTTCGTAGCAGCAGCAAGTCTGGATCGTTCTCGATGTTCCGTATGAAATATTACGGTATTCAAAGTCACAGTTCACAGTTCTTATATGTTGAACACAGTTACCGTTCATTACTGGAATCGTTGTAGAGCTTAGGCTTGCTAGTAAAGTTCTTAAATATAGCTCTTAACGTATGGATGGTCTTAATCTATAGTTCTTACTAGATCATGTTCATAGGTGTCGTGAGTACCAATCACTGAGAGTTCTTTACAGTTATACTGTTCTATGCAACGAACTAAAAAGTATCACAGTAATAGTATGGCGAAGGGTCGATGTGATAATAATCATTCTACTGGCGCATTAATATTTCGTGATAAAGTGTCGGCCAGAATGTTCTCGGTGCCTTTAATGTGGCGGATTTCAAAGTCAAAATCCTGAAGTAGAAGACACCATCTTTGTAGTCGGTGGTTTTTGGGCGACCCTTGGTTGAGGACCAACAATGGCGAACTGTCTGTGAGGACTACAAAGTGCTTACCCAAGAGGAATTTAGATAACCTTAATACACAGAAAAGCAGGCTCAAAGCCTCCAACTCCACTGTTGCATAACGAGTCTCAGCCGCTTTCAATTTGCGGCTCACGTAAAGGATCGGGTGTCTCACGCCATCCACTTCCTGCATTAGACATCCTCCTATTGCGATAGTGCTAGCATCTGTGGTCAAAATGAAAGTTAGATTTATGTTGGGTAATCGTAAAACTGGTGGATTAGAGAAAATATGTTTCAATCTACACATTGCATCCTCTAAGCTGGTACTTTTACAGATTTTCGATGGATGATTTTTAGTTAACATATCAGAGAAAACTGCAGTGAGTTCTGCCCAGTGTGGAATGAATTTAGAATAATAATTAATCAGTCCTAGTAGACTTCTAATCTGTTTCTTGGTGGTAGGTACTTCTAGATTAAGGATCTTGGAAACAATTCTATCATCAGTCAACAATTTGCCTCCAGAAATTCTGTGACCAAGGAAGTCTATTTGTGTATAGCATATTTCAACCTTGGAAGGTTTAATAGTAAGTCCAAAAAGAGAAATTTGGTGGAAGACTTGTTTAAGAGTTAGTAGGTGAGAAGTCATATCAGAAGAATGGACACAAATATCATCAATATAAGATACTACATTTCTAATTCCGTGTAATAACAATCTTGTTAGTCTTACAAATGTGGCTGGTGCGTTCTTTAAGCCGAAAGGAAGATAAAGCCATTCGTACAAACCAAGAGGTGTTGCGAATGCTGTAATATGTCTACAAGAAGGCTGTAGAGGAACTTGCCAATATCCTTTCGCTAAATCTGTCTTAGTAAATAAGGATGATTGAGCCATGTCTAAGATAAGATCTTCACAAGAACTCATTGGCTCTGCATCCGTTGTTGTTCTGGTATTTAATACCCTATAGTCAATGCACAGGCGGATTGTCTGGTCCTTCTTTTTAACCAAAACAATCGGCGAAGAATATTGAGACATTGATTTTTGAATAATGCCATTCTTTTCTAAATCTAAAATTTCTTTCTCTAAATTAGATCTGTAATGGAGAGGAATGGAATATGGTCTGCATTTAACTGGTCTCAGATCTGTAAGCACAATTGAATGTGTTATTCTATCAGTGCGTCCAGGTTTATTAGAAAAGATAGATTTATACTCGTTCAGGATAGTCAAAACGTCTTGTCGCTGTTGTTGTGTCAGAGTGTCAGAGATACGTATGTCGTTTATACTTCCGTCGTCAGTCATGATTGGTACAGGGATTTCAGTATTGTCTACGTCTGTCTGATTTATCACAGATGCTACTGTTTGTAAATTGTCCTCAATGTCCTTGTCGTCGTCGTCGAGATCAATCGTCAATATGTCGTCGGAGTTGTCGTCGTTGTCGATATCACAGATTGTCGGCAATGTCCATATGTCTTCGTCGTTTTTGTCGTCGTAAGAGTGTGTCGTTAACGCTGCTTCGTCTGTTGAGGTGTCATTTCGTTGAGAGATTGTCGTTTCGTCTCCGTCACCAGTTCGTTGCGTCTGTTCATTTGTATCATTGTCCTGTCTAACATAATATGGTTTCAACATATTTACATGGAATATTTTTAACTTTCCTCTTAAATCAATCTCGTAATCTACTTCTGAAATCCTCCTAATGATCTTAAAAGGTCCCTGCCAAGAGGTTGACAATAGATCTCTTTTGTCAGGTAGGAGTAGTAAAATCTCCTGACCGGGATTTAGCACAATGGTTTTTGCCCCTCTGTTGGCATACTGCCTGTATTTAAAACCTTTCTCCTGTAGTGATGTTCTGGCCAATATACAGGAACGTATGATTTTGTCTCTGGTATCAGTGACCAAATCATAGGTAGAGATGGGAAGTTGGATGTCTACTGGTTGTGATATAATTTCTTTATATATGGTGAGAGGTCCTCTTGGGTTCGCTCCGTACATCAATTCGAAGGGAGAGAACCCTGTACTTGATTGTGGGACTTCTCTATATGCGAACAGCACCGTTGGGAGAAGTATGTCCCAATCGGCTGGATTTTCAGCTGTCACTTTAGATAGCATATGCTTTCAGGTCGCCATTTAGTTTTTCGCAGATACCATTTGCGGCCGGTCGATAGGGACTGGTGAAACATTGCTTAATGCCTAGTAACTTAGTTACTGATTGGGTGGCATTGGATATAAACTGGGTTCCTCTATCAGAAATGATTTTCTCCGGGAAGCCAAAACGGGAGAAAATACTTAGTAATATGTCCGTTACATCCTTAGAGGAGATAGATCTTAAAGGAATCATTTCGGGCCACCTTGTACACAGATCAACAAGAGTAAAAATGAATCTATTACCCTTATTTGATATGTGATTCAATGGACCTACTAGGTCAACTGCCACGATTTGAAAAGGTCTCGAGGCAGTTGTCGTTGATTGAACCTCTGCTGTAGGGTTTTTCCTTTTTTCACCAGTTTCTGACATATATCACAAGACCTACAGAAGGTTTTTATATCCTGGCAAAACTTTGGCCAATAAAATTGAGTGAGCACTCTAGCTCTTGTTTTTTCATATCCCATATGACCTCCAAAAGGGGAGTCATGGGCTATTTTTAGAACTTTGTTTCGGTGCTGCTTGTGGTAACACTACTTGCTGTGTCGTGGTCTGCTTTGTTGTGTAATATCGTGTTAAGATGTTGTTTTGTAGCCTAAATGTCCACGATGCGTTCTTGGTTAATTTAGGTTTCAGTCCTACTAATTTAAAGTATGGTGTAAGTGTAGGATCTGCTTTTTGTTCGTTTCCGAAATTAATGTTAGTTACGTTTGGCGCTGCTATTTCTAATGATTCCTGCAGTTGGTCAGTGTTGGTTTTGTGGGTTGTCTGTCGTGTTATGGCGTTTGTGTCGTGTATGTTTTGTTGCACATTTACAGGTTTGCTACTTGGTAGCTCGGTAGCATCCTCAATTCGAGGTTTTAATTCGGTCGTATCGTGCATAGATTCGACCGCCCCTGCATTGTACACCTCGGTGAATTCTTTTGGAATTACCTCGGTGGTTGTCTCCCTTGATATTTTGGCAGAATGAGACAAGCACGAATGGTGTTTCTTTTTAGTATCGCTGTTTGTGTTGTGGAAACCGTGTTTTTGTTCCCACTGTTTGATTTCCTTTTCCGAGCATGGATGTACGTTGGGTAAATTCCCAAGTATGATATCCGCGACTGGGTTTTCAAGTATAGCGCATAATATTTGTCCAGATAGGAATGGTGTTCGAATTTCGACCAGAGCAAGGGGATATTTCTCTATGGTCCCTGAAAATGTGCGACATGTTACATGTTTGTCTGTGTAGTCTTTAGTGTCTATGAATGTTTTCCTCACCCCACAAAGCGTTGCCCGGAATCACGAATTAATGTGCACTTTTTGTTGTTTATAAAGCCTGTGTAAAATGCTAGCTTTCCTGTGGATGATAAAGCAGCGTTGGCTGTCTCATTTACAATCGGGATGGTGTGACCGCATTGTAATGTTGTGTCATTCTGAAACTTCGTACAGGTGTTGCACCTACTGTCTGTAATGGTGTCAATAATGTGTACAGCATTCCCAATGCTAATGGCGCTATACTTGAAAACCCAGTCGCGGATATCATACTTGGGAATTTACCCAACGTGGTATATACATTCACTCACGCTCAGATGGCGGCCTCTACAATGCTCAGAGATTGAAGGCTAAGACCAAAATTAGGAGGGTACTGATCAGAGAGTTGCTTTTTGCAGATGATGCAGTTACGACCCACTCTGAGAAGAATTGCAATATCTACTATCTGCATTCTCCAATGCTTGTTCTGAATTTGGCTTAACAATTAGCAAAAAGAAGACACAGATTATGTCACAAGGTGCACATGGGGTACCATCAATCTTTATTGACGACGCCGAACTAGAGATAGTAGACCATTTTACATATCTAGGATCAGTGGTAAATAGCAAATTATCCCTAGATCAGGAAATCAACATCCGGATTGGTAAGGCAGCAACAACAATGAACAGGTTAAGAAAAAGAGTCTGGGAGAACAGGAAGCTTACTGCCAAAACAAAAGTCCTTGTCTATCAAGCCTGTGTCCTTAGTACTCTTCTCTATGGCAGTGAAACCTGGACAACTTACTCACACCAAGAGAACAATTTAAACAGCTTTCATATGCGGTGTCTGCGAAGAATTCTTGGTATTAAGTGGCAAGACAAAATCACAAATACTGAAGTATTGGAAAGATCAGGGTGTGTGACAGTTTATTCCATGCTCAGTATTCGTAGACTTAGATGGATAGGACATCTTAGGAGGATGGATGATGGTAGAATACCAAAGGATATCTTTTTGGTGAATTACAGATGGGTAAGAGATCTCAGGGTCGGCCTCTACTACGATACAAAGATGTGTGTAAGCGGGACATGATTGATACAGGCATTGATATGCACATTGGGAGCAAGTCGCCGCTGAACGTGTTGCATGGAGGGCAAATATCAGAAATGGAATAAAGTCAAAGGAGAAAATTATTGCAGAAAAGTCACACACCAAGCGTTTGAGACGTAAGATGGTGCATGATGGTGGAAATGGCCACATGTTCACATGCACCCACTGTGAACGGACATTTACAGCGCAAATATGCCTTATCAGTCCACTCGCTACCGCCATAGTTAAAAGTTATTATTTTGCCCTTTTTAAA
>JACEFZ010024867.1:0-107763 GCA_014155875.1 Cepaea nemoralis
AAAAAGGGGGGGGTAAAACACATTTGGGGGGGAAAAGACTTGGGGGACGGGGTTGGGGAAAAAATTCCCCGGGGGAAGCTGGGACATTTGGGGATCCGGCGTTGGACACTGAGAAGAGGGGTGGCAAGCTGAGAAGTTGGGAGGACAGTTGAGTAGTTGGGTGGTCAGTGAGGGGCAATCAATAGTAACAGATACCTATTTCCTGAGAATAGAGGGCATAGAGGAATGCTCACTGATGTCTGTAAAAGATAAAACATCTAAATACAAAAATAGAAATAAAATGAGAAAGAAAAAAAAAGAAAAAAAAAAAAAAGAAAAAAAGAAGAAAGAAAGAAGAGCAAAAGGGATGCGGAAGAGTGGGCAGAAGCAGATGCATAGCAGCAGTTTTCGAAGGAAGATGCAAGGGAAAGGGAAAGGAAAGGGAAGGGAAAGGGAAAAGAAGGGAGGCGGGGCAGGCAGGCGGGAGAAGGAAGGAAGGAGGAATAAAGGGAAAGGGAAAGGGAAATGAACACAGACATCAACACCCCTATACGGCTCCATTTAAAAAAATGGCTTAATTGGACCATCTTATACCAGCAATGCCGGGCTTGGGCAAAAAAAGTGAAGCAAATGACAGTCAAGTTTTCCAGATCGTACCTAATAAAACTGCAGCGACACAACACGAACCAACGGTGCATTCACACCGTGGAGGGTACCTGCTAAACCAAATATTCTGTGGACTTCTAGGTCAAACTCTGCAGCCAAGACAAACAAAAAAGTAATAACAAGGAAAATCAAACCACGCCTCTCAAATATTGTGGAAAATAGGTTGCCTGTGAGTTCTGGGTTTATGTCAACAATATTCACAAACTGAAAACGCGTCTTTATTATTAATATCGATACCTCATAGTCCATTCAAGCCCACGCAGTATTTATTGTTAATGAGGTTATCTTCTTTTTAGGGCGACTATGATTACTGTTGCTGAGTTCAATAAGCATAATCAAAACCTTTCGGAGAATAAAATGGAGAGTACATACAATTTAGTTTCTAGAACACACAACGAGGGCGGAATGCAATAATCTGACCTCTTGACACGTAAACCTAACTGAACACATTCAGTGCCATGTGTCGCGTACATATATAGATTATCGGGAAGATTAATAACGATGCAAGTACAGCGCGCACATGAACACACACGCGCTGACTTAGAAACGATGACGTGAAAAACGGACAGACGGAAAAGATCAAGGAAGGACGGCAGAAGGAAGATCATCACGGCAGAATTCTGAGAGGCTAATTGTAATTAATGGTCAACATCTGAAAGAGATAGCTCAAGCATAGGATGAAAGAACATAAGAAGATATCCACCGAGAACCAAGAGAAAAGATATAGGGAACGAAACACAACTTAGTAGCGGAGGAATTAGATATGAAGGACAAGAAGGATTGATGGGCCGGTATCTAAATTAGTTGATTATGGAGAAGTTACCTAGCGAATAGTTCGACAAGCAGCTGTGGCGTGAGTATAATAGTCATGGACATACAACATAAGTGTTAACTATAGGTGAGTGTGAAATAGTGCAATGACAGACTTGGCGATAATTTCGAATCTGGTTGAAAGGGACAGAACGAAAGGACACAATAGAAATGCGAATAGGGTTAATCAATGGATTACCTGCATGTTGTGTGATTCGTTGGGATACTGCCCCTATAATAAAGATTAGATCGAATTAGGACGCACTTGTCCGGCGTTATTTTATAAACAATTTAAGAGTTGACCTGTTGATATATTTACTTATGATGAGAGCCAGTAACCTGGACAAACGAGTAAATTATGCCAGCGAACGAACAAGAATAGCGATTAAATAAGCTTGTGATGAAACAAGCATTGAACCAAAGAAAAATGTCAATTCGCTTCCTGGCATAAACATGGGTGCCCGTTCCGGCAGATACTAGACCTGAGGAGAAACATGGGTGCCTGTTCCGGCAGATACTAGACCTGAGGAGAAACATGGGTGCCCGTTCCGGCAGATACTAGACGGTGTTCGTTAGAGCGTTACACAATACTAACGTATAATAGTTCACTGGCAAACGGTTGCCATAATTTGAAGTTGACCCTTGACTGTGACGACTGTAGTATCCATTTACGTATTGAGATTCTTGACGGTAAATATGTATAAAATACTTAGTGACCACTTTATTTGTATCAAACGACGTCTATGTTTGTTCTTTGGACATGATGTCTGTTGTATATGAGTTAATCGAAACAGGTTTTTATATTAATATAAAAACTGGATTGTACATCTCATATTTGTCCTTCCGTTATGTTATCGATCTGAGCAGGCAAACTGATTAGAGAAATTAAAGGTTGACAGTCAATTATGTTTAGGGGGGGGGGGGGGGGGTGTTGGGGAAAAAAAAAAAAGGGGGGGGGGGGTTGGCGTTATGAGAAAAAATAAACTAGAGAATTTGGTGACGACTGGCAAGACTGAGGGGCAAAGAACAAGGAGAAGGCAGAGAAGTAAATATCTGGATGGCTTGACCACATGGCATGGCCGAGACAAGAACACGAGCTGATCCACGACTAGTGATCGTGTAAAATGGCGAAACATAACCGCACACGCTTACCGACATGGCACATGATGATGATAACATAGTTAAATGTAAGTAAGTAAAGGGACCATTTTATACGTCTTAATGTGTATCTTGTATATGGTGGTAAACGCATATATGTTTAGTCCAATTGGCACGTGAATGAAGAGCTAATGCCATAATGTGAACTGTTATAATGGGCAACCAAATGACTACGTGAAGAATACATGCAAATGACAATGTATACGATTAACTACAAAAACAATAGTTTAAATGTGAGTAAGTGGGTACATTTAAACAAACAAGCCACAAACAATATGTTGCACGATTTATTGCCTGGCATATTTCGCTGCATCTCGTCAGGTACATACTATATAGCTACATTTTGAATAGACAAATCGGCACTTTTATGAAGACATATTGCTATAGTGCAAAATTGTATACCAAATTAACATATATACAATTTGCATGTATACAATTTACTACAAAAACAACAGTGTAAATGTGAGTAACTAAAGTAAAGAAATATTTTATGCATCTTAAAGTGTATCTGGTACATGGGGATAGATCCATATTTGTATACAGGCTGATGTGGCCAATATCTAGAGCAATCGACACTCCATGGCTGATGTGGCCAATATCTAGAGCAATCGACATTCCACGACCGATGTGGCCAATATCTAGAGTAATCGACACTCCATGGCTGATGTGGCCAATATCTAGAGCAATCGACATTCCATGGCTGATGTGGCCAATATCTAGAGCAATCGACACTCCGGCTATTTTGTAATATTTTTTGAGCAATCGACCTCGGGTGATTGGCCAATATCTTTAACAATCGACACTCCCGGCTGATTGGCTAATATCTAGGTAATCGACCCATGGGGGAGTGGTAATACAGAGCAAACGACATTCCATGGGTGATGTGGCCAATATCTAGAGCAATCGACAATCCTTGGAATGGGTATGTCTTAATTCTTACTATAATATGTATGACCTAGTTATTAATGTAATGTTTATATCCTCTTTGTTACTTAATATGTATGTCCTTGATACTTGTTAGTATACCCAGCCCTTTTTTAAAAAGTCAATGTTGCAGTTATTTTAAAATTGACGTCATATATATTGCCGTTAGTATTATTTCATAGCTTTTATTTGATACTATTCCCCGATGTTCTTTAATTGTGTGGTTTTTTCTCGTTCCTTTAAAATTTGTTAGGGTTTTGTTATAAAAAGTTGTCTTTGTCAATATTGAACAGTGATCCAGTGTTGGGTTTATACGTAAATAACCCGTGTTGATGCTTCAACTGTGATCCCATGTTGATGGTTGTGGTTACTGAGCATGCTCCTATCCTTGTAGTTATACGCGGCTTCACCTAGTACCGGTGTTTGTAAAGTCTACTAACCGTTGTTGTAAACAAATTTTTGGAAATGACGTACATGACATCATCAAACATGTGCTCCCAGTCCTCGTGAAGCAATATGCAACGAATGGCTGACGTCGGGTGGAGTAATTATTTTCACTCCACACAGAAAGGTTTTATCAACGGGGGAAAAAATTTTTGTTTGCTTTTTGGGTTAAAAGTTTTAGAAAGCGGGGGATACACAGGATGGTAGTTCATGATTTATAGCTAGATTTTCCGATAAAAAAACCCTCATCGCTTACGGTTTTGAATTTCTTGAATAAATTTCTTGTACGGGAAAAGTGGAAAATCTCCGCGATCTGGTAGGCAGCGGTCTGAAGAAAAATGTGTAGATATCCAAGACAGAATCATGTAAAGTCCAAGCAAGTCCTTTAGGAACATGTCGCAACAAGTGAACGTATCAGTTAGCGAGCAAGTGAGTGAGTGAATGGGTGGGTAGGTGGTTGGGTGGATGGGTGGGTGGGTGAATGAGTGAGTCAGCCAGTCAGTCAGCCAGTCAGTCAGTCAGTCAGTCAGTCAGTCAGTCAGTCAGTTCTGAAAGCCTCACACAGCCCAACAACACTTTGCTTCCATTCTATCACCGACATCCTGAACCCCTAAATGAGACCACACATCTCCACTGATCGAATTCTCCCCCTTTTATGCATCCATTGTACAGAGAGAGGACAGCGTACACAACATTAGCTTTTCACAGTTTGTTCCCTCTTTCCATCCATTACACCACTTTTATGCGCATATTCTTCTACTGATTTTAGCAATTTACTTGTAGTTCCTATTTCCCCAATTATATTATGATATACAATTTTGTAGTGTATGATAAGTAAGTAATTAAGGATATTAATGTCTCTCAATCTTACTCTCTGTCTCTCTCTCTCTCTCTCTCTCTCTCTCTCTCTCTCTCTCTTTTTCTCTCTCTCTCTCTCTCTCCTTTATCTCTACTACTTTCTCTCGCTTTCGCTCTTTTTCTATCTCCTTGTTGTCTCCCTCCATCTCTTTTTCTCTCTTTTCCCCTCTATCTATCCCTACTTCTATATGTACTCATTCCCTCTTTCTCTCTCTCTTCCTCTCCTCCCCCGCTCTCTACATCCCCACCTCTCTCTCTCTCTCACACATCTCTCTGCCTCTCTTCTTCTCTCTCTGTCTCTCTTTCTCTCTTTTTCTCTCTCCCCATATCTCTTATATCGCCTTATATTCCCCTCTTTCTCTCTCTACATCTCTTTTTCTCTCTTTTCCTCTTCTCTCTGCTTTCTCATCTCTGTATGTATCCTTCTCTCTTTCTCTTCCCTTCCTTCCTTCCCATCTCTCTCTTACTCTGTATTTCCCTCCTTCTCCTCACTGTCTTCATCCCTCCCGTTTCTCTCCACTTCCCCACCTCTTTCTCTCTCTCACTTTATCTCTCTTTTACTCTCTCCCTATCTCCTTCTTTCTGTCCTCTCTCCCTAAGTCTCTCGCACGCTCCTCTCTTTCTCTACCTTCTCCACTCTATTCCCTTCTCTCTCTTTTTCTCTCCCTCTCTCTCTCTCTCTCTCTCTCTCTCTCTCTCTCTCTCTCTCTCTCTCTCTCTCTCTCTTGCATGTAATATGCATAATACATAACGTATAATTGACATGCGAAAGAACTGATGTGGTTGGAAGACGGGTCTGCGTGCCCAATTTGCGACCCTTGAAAATACAGTTCCTTCGTTCGTTCTCCCTCCTCCCTCTCCCGTCCTTATCCCCCAACTCTATTCCGAAATCGCCACCCGATTCCCCGAACGTGTGTTCAGAAATACGCTGCCATACAAGACCCCCATCCATCAGCCGTCAAACATTATTAGTGCCAGGATTCTCATCCACACAAGAATGGAAAATTTATGAAGAGAAAAACAAGAGGCGGAGAATAGAGGACAAAACTTCATTTCCTGCAACCTTGCATAAAATAGTGAAGCACCCTTTTCTACGCCTTAGGGTGCATTTAGTTTACGGGAAAGGGGAAAGTACAAGACCATTTCCCACACTTTGAGGCGCAGTGGGTTTACGGGAAAGGGGAAAGTACAGGACCATTTCCCACACTTTGAGACGCAGTGGGTTTACGGGACGGCGGAAAATACAGGACCATTTCCCTCACTTTGAGACGCAGTGGGTTTACGGGAAAAGGGAAAGTACAGGACCATTTCTGACACTTTGAGGCGCATTGGTTTTACGGGACGGCAGAAAATACAGGACCATTTCCCACACTTTGAGGGCAATGGTTTTACGGGATGAGGGAAAGTACAGGACCATTTCACACACTTTGAAGCGCTCTTGGCTTATGGGAAAAGGGAAAGTACAGGACCCTTTCTCAGATCGCGAGGCATATTGAGTATATGATTTTTAACAGTTAGTTTACACAAACGTCGCAGTCAACCTCAGCATGTTTCGCCTATTTCTGATTTACTAGGGAAATGTTACATTCAGGAGTTTAGCATTGCTGTCATTGCTGGCATTGATCAACGACTAATGCTCAAACCATCGAAATCACCGCAAAGCGGTTGTTTCCAAATCGTCTGCGGCTGACTACGAACCCTCGTCTCAGTGTGTCGGGGAAATTGCGAAAAGCGTTCACTGCCTCTACGTCAAAGCACCAGTGGGTATTTGGTAAAATAAGTCAAATAAACTACCCTTTTCAAGCCATGAATGACTGGGTGTAGAGGAAAAGTACAACGCTACGCACTCTGGTGTATGGTAAACTAAAACACCATGCATTCTGGTGTATGGTAAACTAAAACACCACGCACTCTGGTGTATGGTAAACTAAAGCACCACGCACTCTGGTGTATGGTAAACTAAAGCACCACGCTCTCTGGTGTATGATAAACTAAAGCACCACGCACTCTGGTTAATGGTAAACTAAAGCACCACGCACTCTGGTGTATGGTAAACTAAAGCACGACGCTCTCTGGTGTATGGTGAACTAAAGCACCAAGCTCTCTGGTGTATGGTAAACTAAAGCACCACGCACTCTGGTTAATGGTAAACTAAAGCACCACGCACTCTGGTGTATGGTAAACTAAAGCACCACGCTCTCTGGTGTATGGTAAACTAAAGCACCACGCACTCTGGTGTATGGTAATCTAAAGCACCACGCTCTCTGGTGTATGGTAAACTAAAGCACCACGCACTCTGGTGTATGGTAAACTAAAGCACCACGCACTCTGGCGTATGGTAAACTAAAGCACCACGCACTTTGGCGTATGGTAAACTAAAGCACCACTCACTCTGGTGCATGGTAAACTAAAGCACTACGCTCTCTGGTGTATGGTAATCTAAAGCACCACGCACTTTGGTGCATGGTAAACTAAAGAAAAGAATGCCTTTTCAAGCCATGAAGTGCACTGGCTACATGCTGCTAGCCTGGTATATTTACACCATTCGGTATTCCACGGCAGACGATGTCAGTATCACGCCGAACGTCTTTTTTCTGGTGAAATTCCGGTCGCTCTTTTTACACTGGGTCTACCTGTCCATATTAACAACTTCCTGTTCACTCATGTAACACTGGGTCTACCTGTCCATATAAACAACTTCCTGTTCACTCATGTAACACTGGGTCTACCTGTCCATATAAACAACTTCCTGTTCACTCATGTAACACTGGGTCTACCTGTCCATATAAACAACTTCCTGTTCACTCATGTAACACTGGGTCTACCTGTCCATATACACAACTTCCTGTTCACTCATGTAACACTGGGTCTACCTGTCCATATAAACAACTTCCTGTTCACTCATGTAACACTGGGTCTACCTGTCCATATAAACAACTTCCTGTTCACTCATGTAACACTGGGGTCTACCTGTCCATATAAACAACTTCCTGGTCACTCATGTAACACTGGGTCTACCTGTCCATATAAACAACTTCCTGTTCACTCATGTAACACTGGGTCTACCTGTCCATATAAACAACTTCCTGTTCACTCATGTAACACTGGGTCTACCTGTCCATATAAACAACTTCCTGGTCACTCATGTAACACTGGGTCTACCTGTCCATATAAACAACTTCCTGTTCACTCATGTAACACTGGGTCTACCTGTCCATATAAACAACTTCCTGTTCACTCATGTAACACTGGGTCTACCTGTCCATATAAACAACTTCCTGTTCACTCATGTAACACTGGGTCTACCTGTCCATATAAACAACTTCCTGTTCACTCATGTAACACTGGGTCTACCTGTCCATATAAACAACTTCCTGTTCACTCATGTAACACTGGGTCTACCTGTCCATATAAACAACTTCCTGTTCACTCATGTAACACTGGGTCTACCTGTCCATATAAACAACTTCCTGTTCACTCATTTTACACTGGGTCTACCTGTCCATATAAACAACTTCCTGTTCACTCATGTAACACTGGGTCTACCTGTCCATATAAACAACTTCCTGTTCACTAATGTAACACTGGGTCTACCTGTCCATATAAACAACTTCCTGTTCACTCATGTAACACTGGGTCTACCTGTCCACATAAACAACTTCCTGTTCACTCATTTTACACTGGCTCTACCTGTCCATATAAACAACTTCCTGTTCACTCATGTAACACTGGGTCTACCTGTCCATATAAACAACTTCCTGTTCACTCATGTAACACTGGGTCTACCTGTCCATATAAACAACTTCCTGTTCACTCATTTTACACTGGGTCTACCTGTCCATATAAACAACTTCCTGTTCACTCATGTAACACTGGGTCTACCTGTCCATATAAACAACTTCCTGTTCACTCATGTAACACTGGGTCTACCTGTCCATATAAACAACTTCCTGTTCACTCATGTAACACTGGGTCTACCTGTCCATATAAACAACTTCCTGTTCACTCATTTTACACTGGCTCTACCTGTCCATATAAACAACTTCCTGTTCACTCATGTAACACTGGGTCTACCTGTCCATATAAACAACCTCCTGTTCACTCATGTAACACTGGGTCTACCTGTCCATATAAACAACTTCCTGTTCACGTCATTTTACACTGGCTCTACCTGTCCATCTAAACAACTTCCTGTTCACTCATGTAACACTGGGTCTACCTGTCCATATAAACAACTTCCTGTTCACTCATGTAACACTGGGTCTACCTGTCCATATAAACAACTTCCTGTTCACTCATGTAACACTGGGTCTACCTGTCCATATAAACAACTTCATGTTCACTCATGTAACACTGGGTCTACCTGTCCATATAAACAACTTCCTGTTCACTCGTGTAACACTGGGTCTACCTGTCCATATAAACAACTTCCTGTTCACTCATGTAACACTGGGTCTACCTGTCCATATAAACAACTTCCTGTTCACTCATTTTACACTGGGTCTACCTGTCCATATAAACAACTTCCTGTTCACTCATGTAACACTGGGTCTACCTGTCCATATAAACAACTTCCTGTTCACTAATGTAACACTGGGTCTACCTGTCCATATAAACAACTTCCTGTTCACTCATGTAACACTGGGTCTACCTGTCCATATAAACAACTTCCTGTTCACTCATTTTACACTGGCTCTACCTGTCCATATAAACAACTTCCTGTTCACTAATGTAACACTGGGTCTACCTGTCCATATAAACAACTTCCTGTTCACTCATGTAACACTGGGTCTACCTGTCCATATAAACAACTTCCTGTTCACTCATGTAACACTGGGTCTACCTGTCCTTATGCCGGTCTCTCTGGCTGTGGGGTTACAACACTTTCTCTCTGTAATCCCGTTTATCACGCAGAGTCTCGCAGCGGAGCGAGAGCTGAGGTGGTTCGACCCCCGCTCGTGACTTGCGGGATACTGAGCCGGCCGCTCAGAAAGCAATGGCAAACTACTGAGCGTAATCTTGCCAAGAGATCAACAGACAGCTGAAAGATGCTGCTGTTGACAGCTAAGTCCTGTAAAAAGGATACGCAAAAAAAAAAAAAAAACTGTCCATATAAACAAATTCTTGGTCTCGAAAAGGATTCGATCGTACGCCCAACGGACCCGCAGGCCCGAATGCTAGCCGCTACGTGGCCGCTGCACCCAAGGCGTGTGTGGCTCTAGCGCCATATTTGTATAACCTAGATGGCACTCTATTGTGAGCAATATAACGCCGGTCGCCTTTCGTCCCATAACATTTCCTGGTGCTGATTTTATGCCAGGTCGATCTGGGAGTGCAGGTTTATTTGTTTGTTGATGCCCGCCTCGGAGGGGTGGGTGTAAAGGGGGCAGGGTGGGGGTTGAACACAAGACCACTGGGCCAACAGCCAGTGTGCTACCGTGGCTCCCACAAATCTTACACACGCTTCATATATTGCTTGTGTGGCTAGTGGACAGGGGCTGACCTGTCCACCGAAGGGTAGGCGAGTTGAAAGGATCGCGGCGACGGGACTAGTTAAAGAGAAGTAAAAACATATGTGGCTGTGTGTGTGCGTGTGTGCGTGCGTATGCGTGTGAGAGAGAGAGAGAGAGAGAGAGAGAGAGAGAGAGAGAGAGAGAGAGAGAGAGAGAACAAGTTAAAGGGCTGGCGATAGGGAAATAAAAACATATGTGGCTGTGTGAGAGAGAGAGAGTGAGAGGGAGAGAGAGAGAGAGAGAGAGAGAGAGAGAGAGAATGAGAGAGAGAGAGAGAGAGAGTGAGAGAGAGAGTGAGAGAGAGAGAGTGAGAGAGAGAGAGAGAGAGAGAGAGAGAGGACACGTTAAAGGGCTGGCGATAGGGAAGTAAAAACATATGTGGCTGTGTGAGAGAGAGAGAGAGAGAGAGAGAGTGAGAGGGAGAGAGGGAGAGAGAGAGAGAGAGAGAGAGAGAGAGAGAGGACAAGTTAAAGGGCTGGCGATAGGGAAGTAAAAACATATGTGGCTGTGTGAGAGAGAGAGAGAGAGTGAGAGGGAGAGAGAGAGACGTGGGGGAGGGGTGCGATAAGCAAAGATACAGGCAAACAAACAGTTTGTTGCTATACATATGGCCTTGCATTTCCGGGTCAGACAATCGTCAGAAGCAGTGGAAGATTTACTTAAAGCCTGCACCAAATATACTAAGCAGCAAGTGGCTGTATTGCAGTGAGAATATTTAGCAATAAGTTTGAAGCGGTTGTCATCAACAATGCGTGGACAGAATTCGCATACAGGCGGATCGATCAGGTCCTCCTAGCCTACAATGGGCACCAGAAATTGTCTTAAGAAGTAAAGGCAGCTGGTGTAATATTGACCACTCGCCCAGCTGGTGCTGTCCTTGTCTAGACCCAATATGTAATACTGACCACTCGCCCAGCTGGTGCTGTCCTTGTCTAGACCCAATATGGCACAGTGCGTGTAAATAGGGTCATCGACTCTCTGTGAGTGTACACAGAGAGAACAGACTACTTTACCGTTTGCTTGAGTGTCTCGGCTTGCACACAAAGGCAGCAAATAGAAGGACAGGCGATAGTTTGGTTGAGTTGATGGACAAGCAATAGTTTGGTTGAGTTGATGGACAGGCAATAGTTTGGTTGATTTGATGGACAGGCAATAGTTTGGTTCAGTTGATGGACAGGCGATAGTTTGGTTGAGTTGATGGACAGGCGATAGTTTGGTTGAGTTGATGGACAGGCGATAGTTTGGTTGAGTTGATGGTGTCACGGGGCGCGCATACTTGGGTAATGGTTTGAAACACTCCCGCCCTGGTTCCGGCTCTAGGGTAATATGATAACCACAAGAGTCGCCTGAGATTGCGGCAAGTCCGATGAACCGGCCCCTTCACATCCAACAGCTCACAGCAAGACGACAACACCCCCTCAGCAACGAAGAACAATCCACAAGCTCAATAAATGGAGACGTTTAATTGCCACCAGCAAGACATAGTGTAACGGTCACGAACACTCTCCCATCGCCAGCCTTCAGGCTATTGACGCAGACTCTTGTTCCCGCCACATGCTTGCAACTATTACAGCCCTGGTGTCAGTGTTGCGTGAAGCAGCCCCTAACGCATGCGAGTGTGGTGCACAGAGCTATCGGTCCCCGGCCGTCCAGTCATACGATGTACCAGCTCGATCGACCGACATAGGCACTGACCTGATCTCACGAGTCCGAACGAACACGCGAACTGACCGTCCGGCAGTTAGCCAGATGCAGCGGCTGTGCTTGAATAAGTGTGCGTGAGCGTATGACTGTAGACTATCTCTATCTGTGAAGGAGTAAGCGTTCTAATGCAGCAACTGTACTATTGTAGATGTAAACCGACTAAGCGACTATCCTGCATGAAAGCTGGTGGTGAAGTGTCCCTAAGAACACGGTTGCGTTGTTAAACAACGCAACTTTCTGATGTAGCACCTATCTTTTGATAGTTCTACATTGCGCTTATCTCTGCCAATGTTCTATTTATATTCTCTGATGTGCTTGACCATCAGTTTCTTTCTATCTGTCTGTCATATGACATATGACAGCTGGACAGGCGATAGTTTGGTTGAGTTGATGGACAGGCGATAGTTTGGTTGAGTTGATGGACAGGCGGGTAGTTTTGTAGAGTTGATGATCAAGCAGGTAGTTTGGCTGAGTGGATGGGCAAGCGGGTAGTTTAGTTGAGTGTGTGGATAAGCGTGCAGTTTGGCTGAGTGGATGCACAAGCGGGTAGTTTGGTTGAGCTGACGGACAAGCGGGTTGTTTGGTTGAGTGAATGAAAACGCGGGTAAATGAGTGGATGGACAAGTGGGTAGTTTAGTTGAGTGGATGAAAAGGCGGGTTGTTTAGTTGAATGGGTAGATTATCAAGCAGATTAACTGATTGTTGGATAATCAGGTAGGTTAGTTGAGTGTATAAATAGGCATGGAATTTAGTATTGGCGTGAGTTGTTAGGCAGGTAGCTGAATAGATAAAGTAACGTGTCCATAAGTTGATGGACAGGCAGAGAAACGTGTACATGAATTGATCGACAAGCACAGAGATAAATGGATGAACTGATGGACAGGCAGGCCGGAAAACAGATGGAAAGACATGATAGCGAATTGATGAGCAATCATATGGTTGAATTAAGTGGCAGAATTACAGGTGACTCGATTTAGAATCATTGAGATGAAATAATGGAGCGATGTGTAGGAGAACTGATGGTCAGACATGTAGGTGTGTTGATGTAACAGAGCTGGGTGAATAAATGTAGGAAAATGGTGGACATAGTGGCCGTGAATCACTGAAGAGACGTGTAAGTAAACGGAAGGACAGGAATGCCGTGATAATGTATGGAGAAACTTGCAGGTGAATTGATTGAGAAACCTGAAAGTAGATAGATGGTGAGACATTGAGGTGAATTAATGGAGAGACATGTGAGTGACTTGATAATTCGGGAGGCAGGTGAATAGACGGAATAGGTGAATCGATGGAGAGGAGACATGTGGGCGAAGAGACGGAGAAGGATAGAGGTGAATAGACGAGCATGCAGGTAGGTGAATTGTTGGAGAGAAATATAAGTGAATTGATGGAGGGAAATGTAGGCGTACTGGTGGCGCGAGATGTTGGTGAACTGATGGAGAGACATATTGGTGAATTGATAGAGAAACGTGTGGGTGAATTAATGGATTAAAATATAAGCGAATTGATAGAGAGACATGTGGATAAATTGATGGAGGGAGATGTCGGTGAATAGATGGGGAGACATGTTAGTGAACTGATGGCGAGACATGTGAGTGAATTGATGGAGAGAAATATACGTGAATTGATGGATAGAAATATAAGTGAATTGATGGAAAGACATATACGTGAATTGATGAAGAGAAATATACGTGAATTGATGGAGAGAAATATGAGTGAATTGATGGAGAGACATATACGTGAATTGATGAAGAGAAATATACGTGAATTGATGGAGAGAAATATGAGTGAATTGATAGAGAGAAATATGAGTGCATTGATGGAAAGACTGAAGGAACATTGATGGAAATATGTGAATTGATGGAGAGAAATGAAGGTGAACTAATGGTGAATCACGTGGGTAAATTGCTGAGAGATAGAGAGAGAGAGAGAGAGAGAGAGAGAGAGAGAGAGAGAGAGAGAGAGAGAGAGAGAGAGAGAGAGAGAGAGAGAGAGAGAGAGAGAGAGAGAGAGAGAGAGAGAGATGCAGAATCCTTTCAAATATATTAACCTGGTTTCTTTGATAGTCACGTGACTTCCACCACTATTTAGCTGGATTCTTCTGTTATAGAGAGGTCGCGTGTTATAGAGAGAGTGGTCACGGAGAGAAACGTACAGAAATAAAGAAGTAGAGACACGAGAGAAAGAAGACACAAATATAACACGTGAAAGAAATTATGAAGAAAGCAATATTACCAGCTTCTGATGTTAGTCCCATTCCACGAGTGCTCGTTGAGAAGTTCCCTACAGCCGCAACTCTCAAACAAACACGATCATACCCAGCTCCTTCACCGACGCACGCCGATCATCAATACAGGCAGTTCTAACCGAGTGACTACCAAAGATAAAGTGTCGAGAGCTTCCTTCACCCTGTTAGGAGGGAGAAAATCATTACGGTGACAGTATTGTGTACTGGTGCTTCGACATTCTCATCTTGGTAATGAGAAGGGAAATGGAATGTTGCAACAACAATGCCCAACAGTACTTGTAGTATTATTGATGTGGAATTTATCAATATAAAACAGCTGCTTACATTTACAATTGTCTTGAACAGGGAGAGTAAGGAGGCCGTTGATTGATTACCAGTTAATACAGGAACTCATTTAAACATATATTTGTTTAGCCTCTTGGCAGTCTCCGTGGCGAAGTAGTAAAGCCGTCTTCCTCGCGCTTCGAAAGTTGTGGGTTCGATTCCGAGCTACGTTTTTTCGGTTCACGAGTGCATTTTTCTCGGAGACTCCTAGGGATTGTCGCTGGAGCTACGGAGCTCGTGCTTTGTTCGAAGCTTTCGTCAAGCCGTCCTGTGGAAAGAGACCGAGCCATATGGGATAAAACCCGATGCAATGGAGTCGATCCTCTCAACTTTTAAGACTTTTTAAAGACCTCTTAATCCCACATAGAAGCCTTTGGACACTGTGGACCACCGAGGCCCTATGCTAAGACTTTGTGGCTCGAACTTTCTTTGCTTTGGTGTTCACGCTCATACTGGCCAGATCTCCATACAATACAGCACATTGATCTTAGCCGAAAGACTGAGAAGAAATAAACATACGCTATGCCTCCACGATAGAAAAGATGCAAAAATACAGACGAAAGCGTTTCGATACAAGTCTTCATCAACGAACAAGAAAACAATAGCCGAAAAAAAAACAAGAATACCTAATACCAAGTTAAACATGTTTTGTCTATTGTTTGTTTTGTTTGTTCTTTGATAAAGATTTTTATCGAAACATTCGCCGGTGCGTGTTTGTTTTTTTCCTTTCATCAAGCTTCATGGTCATATATTGTGTTAATTTGGACATCTGAATTTAAGTAAACGAGCTACGAAGTGAAATGAATAGTAATCTCTTTATTATTGCATAGTGCTCAGACATGGACAGAGAAAGGATTGTTGTCACGGCGTAAATTAATCTTTCCAAATGACATTGTATAGACGAGTGAGAGGGATGTTGGCACGACAGAAACATCTAGATATATCGTTGAATATATGAGTGAGAGGGATGTTGGCACGATAGAAACATCTAGATATATCTTTGAATATAGGAGTGAGAGGGATGTCGGCACGACAGAAACATCTAGATATGTCGTTTTATAGACTTGTGAAAGGGATGTTGGCACGACAGAAACATCTAGAAATGTCGTTGTATATACGAGTGAGAGGGATGTTGGCACGACAGAAACATCTAACACGTGTCACGTTTTAAATCGTAAGTGGATTGACTTTATTGCACTGGGTTTTATCGCATAGTGTTCGGTCTTTTTCCGCAGGACGTTGCTTAAAGCATCGCACAGAGCCCAAACTTAGTAGCTCCAGGGATGACCCCCAGGAGTCTCTTAGTCAACTGCACATGTGAACCGAGTTAGGCCGGGATTGAACCCACAACCTTCGGAGTGCATGGCAAACGATGTAAGCGTTTCGCCACTGGGATCTCACTAACACGGAAGTGTTCAGAACCTGGAGTTGAAGACAGTATGACTGAATGAGGGTCAGATACTTGGGTCCTATCCAGTATCACAGCTCAGTGTTAAAAGGTGTGCTGCAAGAGAAAGAGTTCGGGAGGCGTATGAACAAAGTGTTATTTAGTTAGGTAGTTAGTTGGTTGGTTGATTGGCTGGTTGGCTGGCTGGCTGGCTGGCTGGTTGGTTAGTTGGTTGGTTGGTTGGTTGGTTGGTTGGTTGGTAGACAGATTATCCTCACTGCACATCGAACCAGTCACAATGTTACGTGCTGGGATTCCATTCTGAGTATCTGATCGGTGTGTGGCAGCCAACGACACCAGTTTTGTGTTGATTCACTGACTGTGTGTGGACAGACAATATAAAAGGTGGACCTGAAGAAGCCTGCATCAGTGCAACGTTAGGACACAGGAGGGCGGTGCAGGCTCATTACAGTTGATCTTCAATGCAGAAATGACACTTGATTGGCTGAGTACCGAGTACACGCTGATTCTAAAGAATTAAATCGTGATGTGTTTTTTTACGCCGTTAATGTCACGTGTCACGTCCGATGATTATAATACCTGGGGCAAGGTTACTCCAAACTCCATAATTTAGCAGTTAAAGTCGTTGATGTGGTGGTAGAGATGGTAGCGATCGTAGTAGCTGTTGGAGGTGTTGTGGCATTCGCAGTTATGGAAGGGGTTGTGACAGTAGTGATATAAGTAGTTCTAGTATTGTTAATAGCAGTATGAACAGCAGTTCTAGTTGCAGTAGTAGCAGAAGTAATATCGCTTGAGGTAGTATTAGTAGAAGTGGAAGTAGTAGTGGCATATGTGATAGTATCAGCAGAAGCAGCATTAGTAGCAGTAGCTGTTGTAGCAATGGTGTTGTCTTAGTGCTAGCAGTAGCAGTGGTACTATTTGTAGTAGTATTATTAGCAGCAGTAGTAGCTGTCTTGATCCAATTAGGAATAGGTTGAATGTCTATATGACTGAAGGGGTAGTAGTTGTTCCCATGATAAAGCGTACACGGAATGAGTCACGCAAAACACGTGAAACATTGGTCACGTAAAACACGTGAAACATTGGTCACGTAAAACACGTGAAATATGGGTCATACAAGATACGTGAAACATGGGTCACGCACAACACGTGAAACATGGGTTGTGAGCCCATTCAAATAGTGGGTTCATGGTCATTCATATACCAGACGTTGAGACAAGATCCCACGTGCAGAATAGCGACCCCACGTGCAGACATAGCGACCCCACGTGCAGACATAGCGAACCCACGTGCAGACATAGCGACCCCACGATTGTGATCGTTTTGCTTTAGGGTTTAGGTTGTGTACACGAGATTCAAACATCAAATATATTTAACAATGTGCTGTTAACGTGAAATTCGTAGAATAAAATAGAATATGAATATAGAATGAGTGGTTTCTAAGGAGAATGTTGCGAATAAGTTCGACTGCCCGGCTAACAAATTGCGAATGTCCAGAAAAGGCTAATAATGTGGGGGGAAAATAGTATGTACAAACATAAGAAGGCGACAAATTATGTTCATTGGTCATGTAATGGGAAGAACGGCATTAGTAAACATCGCTACTACTGGAAAGATAGGCGGTAGAAAAGGCTGAGGGAGGAGGAGAGAAATGATGCTGTGTAGGCGGTGACGGTGGCATGGAGGAATATCATTTGTAGAATGGATTCAGACCACCAAGGACCATGATCTGTAGAGATGCATGGACGTTTGCGCTAGTTGACAGGGCACATGATAATGATGATACAAAATGAGATCTACCTGAAGCCATGTTGTTTGTAGTTAATTGTAAGATAACTGGTTTGACGTGGAGTAGAACATGAACAATATCTCAGAAATAATGTTAACGTATTCAACGAAGACTAGCTAAAGGAGAGTAAAATGTGTTGTAACATTAGTAGTAACAGCAGTAGTAATAACAGAAGTGGGGGGAGGGAGAGAGAGAGAGAGAGATTGTTATTCCTTGATGTTCACGTTATTCGTTGATTTTCACAACTGTATGAGCGTCCGCCGTTCAGAAAGCAATGACAAAATACTGAACGTAATATTGCCTAGGCAATCACAAACTGCGAATATTAGTTCTTCTTCTTCTTCTTCTTCTTCTTCTTCTTCTTCTTTCGTTCGCTTGAAACATGTCTACAACTGCAATGTTGTCTCTTGTATATTAGTTGAATATTAGTTGACTGCGACGTTCTATAAATAACTCATGCAACTAAAAATCACGACGGCAGAAGTAAATAAAATAGTTAATTCTACAATAAACATGTCGTCTTCGTGGTGAAGGGATTACGGACGCAGTTCGTAATCCCACATACCCGCGTTCGAAACACAGCTGTGCGTTATTTGGCATTGACCGCCTAACGTTGGTTTTTTTTGCGAAATGGTATGAATGCCGGTCGTTCAGAAAGACATGGCAAACTACTAAAGGTAAACTTGCCAAGCGATCACAGCAGCAAACAATGCTGGTGTTAACTGCGACGTCCTATAACGGATATGCAACTAACTTTAACTAACAATAAACAAGAAACATCAATCAAATATTAGAATCGCAGACAATGTAGAAATAAAGAATGACATACAGGTTATAGTCGGCTAAATTCCCGCACAAGCATAAGTCAGCGCTCAGTATATTTGTACCTCGGTAGTTCCCTACATGGCCGCTTTACTTCCATCCAGACGTAATGGTCGATAACTCCTGACAATGTAGTAACGGAAACATCTTATTCTGCTCAGACGATAACGGATTTTGATATGTGGTTCGTCAGAAATATTTTGTACGCGTGTCCAAAATTCCTATTCAGCCGTCTTCTTAGGAGAGATCTGTCACTGTTGACGTTTTGTGTCTGAGAGTAATGACGGCTGCCTGTATGAACACTGAAAACGCACACTTCTCTTATTTGCGCATAACCGCATCTGCATTCCGGCATAGCGGTTGTGCTTGAGTATTTTGCAAATTAGAGAGTTTAAATCGGACTGCATTTTGTGCTGAGGCCAGCCTGTCATTATATGCTGTTCATGAAATTTAACGGGAATTTACGAAGGTAAGTTAATAAGTAAGTCACAAATGGCTGTAGAACAATAACTAACTATGATAACAACTCGAACCAAGTTTATTTTTTCTACATGCATTGTCCCTTTATTTCTCAGCATAATTTCCACCAACATTGATGCATTTATCCCATCGTTGTATCAGTCCTCCCAAACCGGCTGCATAGAACTGCGTGCTTTGTTTTCATTTACCTGCCATCCCACAGAACTGTGTGACTTACTTATTGACTCGCCCTCGTAACTTTTTCTACCCAGCTATGCACCGCTTTACTGGAAATCGCTAGGGGCTAAGTCCACTGAAAACCCACCTTGGCGGGAGACATTTCGCGAGTGACGCCGAAGTTGAATGTGAAGTGAAAACGTGGTTTAGAAAACAGAGCACGCAGTTCTATGCAGCCGGTTTGGGAGGACTGATAAAACGATGGGATAAGTGCATCAATGTTGGTGGAAATTATGTTGCGAAATAAAGGGACAATGTATGTATAAACATAAACTGGTTTCAAGTTGTTATCATATTTAGTTATTTTTCTACAACCATTTGTGACTTACTTATTAACTTACCCTCGTACAAGTGACGAGAAGACTGCTAGTTACTATACTTCGTGATGATAATGTTGAAAGACAGCAAGTTACGTTACTTTATAATGATAATGTTGAAAGACAGCTAGATACTATACTTCATAACGATAATGTCAACAGACAACTAGTTACTATACGTTATCATGATAATGTTAAAAGACAGCAAGTTACTATACTTTATGATAATGCTAAAATATGTGATAGAGGGAAAGATGGAGGTAAAGCTTGGAAGAGGAAGACAACGTTACATATGGGTGGATAACATGATCTGGAAGAAGCCTGCATAAGTGCACCACAAAGACTCGGGACAGTGGGTGGTAGAGACTAATTACAGCTGTCCTTCAATAGAGAGACGGCACTTGATTGATTAAACGATACTGATAAAATCCCTTATATACGAAACGCCTGAGAAGATAATAGGGTCAACGAACGCCAGAAGAAGTCGGATGTACCGGACGAAAGGTGCACATCTCGCAGCTCGAATGTAAACAAGAACAAACAATTACGTCTAAAACAACATTCCGGGCGAATGCAGAAGAAGTAGATCAATTATGGCTTATATGAACATATTCTATATTTCAACCTAAGAGGAAAAAATACACATATTATAGAAGAATTACACATCTGCTCTGGGGAAGAAATAATAACACGCAAAACCAACTCATGTGTCAGAGGGAGAGAGAGAACACGGAAACGACATTGCTGAAACCACCAGGCAGCACTTGTATGAATTGTGAATGGGAGAAAGCCTGTCTGGGTTTGACATCAATCTGGTTCAAGAACAATCCTGCAGGCAGCAGATGGAGAGAGGAGGAGTAAAGGAAGGCATTGGGACATCCTGTGTTAGAATATCCAGCAATGGTGGGAGTATAGGGCATGAAAGAAAATAATGTTGGAATATCAAGGAATGATGGGAGTATATTAAAGGAGAAACAATTATGTTGGAATGTCAAAGAATGGTGAGAGTAGATGAAAGCAGAGACAGTCCTGTATTGGGAAATAGATGAAATCACAGACAATCCCGTATTTGGGAGTAGATGAAAGCACAGACAATCCTGTTTTGGGGAGTAGATGCAAGCAGACACAATCTTGTATTGGGGAATAGATGAAAGCACACGATATCCTGTACTGGGGAGAAGATTAAAGCAGAGACATTCCTCTATTAGAATTTCAAGGAATGGGGGAAGTTGATGAAAAAGAGACAGCTCAGCTGTAGAATGACACGGATTGGAGGGAGTAGATGAAAGCAGAGAAAGTCATGTATTGGGGAGTAGATGACAGCAGAGACAATCTTGTGTTAGTGTATAGGTGTATAGGCTGCGTGGTATTACTGCGTACAAAGGAATCGTTGAGAATACAATAAATTGGCGGACTGTGAGTATTGATGTATTGATTGATTGATTGATTGATTTAGGAACCGACATCACAGCATTCGGAACATTCCCACAAGCGCTCCGTATCTATCATGACACCCGACGAGCGTCACGGTTTAATCAGATTTGATCATATCTCTGAACTACTGTAGTAGTATGTGTGGCGGATTTTCAAATACTCATGGGCAAAACGCCAATGGCAAGAAAACACTGCACTGATTAGCACTGAGATGGTGATTCCGTTACCCAAAGAACAAACCGCTCTCCAAGGTTTGAGTTATCAGTTCTTTAATAAATGTGGGGGAGGCGTGGCTGAAAGTCATGGTGTTCGCCTCAGGCTCTGAAGATTCAGGGTACGGTCCCAGGATAGGGCTGCGCATTTTCCCGAAAACATTTGGTACCGAATGATATCACATCTCCTGATCTCATGCCTTCTCTGATAAGGGCGAAAATATGAGGTTCCGTGGGTACAGTGTGCACGTTAAGCATCCTTCGGTCGTTGGAAATCGCGGTGAAGGATCTGCGGTGCAAATTTACACCGTTGATTCCAGCGTGTCAAAGAAATGTATTTCCATTGTACCACAGCCAATGAGGTTTTACATTTTTTGTTTTTGTTTTTAAAGATGAGCGGAGCAGGGCATTCACTGGTCACGACATCTAGAAATTGCTGTAACATGAGGAGCTCACACACCACCTATGTTGCCATGGAAGCCAAGTAGAAACCAGGACATTATCTTTCCCAGAACTGGCGTGTCTGGAATGGAGGGGTGATAAATTCGGACACAATAATTCTAGTCTTCGTGAGGAAAAAATTATGTCATGACACGACACGACGACAATAGTACAGTCTGCAGTCTGTTGAACTTCATCTCCACGACAATTTCAATTAGGTGTACGCGAAAAAAATGTATTGAACAATCAAGAACGCATTTTCTGATTAAATCAGACAGACAGACAAACAGACAGACAGACAGACAGACAGACAGACAGACAGACAGACAGACAAACAGACAGACAGACAGGCAGGCAGGCAGGCAGGCAGGCAGGCCGGCAGGCCAGACAGACAAGACCAGACAGACAGACCAGACAGACAGACCAGACAGACAGACAGACAGACAGACAGACAGACAGACAGACGGATGGACGGACGGACGGACGGACGGACGGACAGACAGACAGACAGACAGACAGACAGACAGACAAGAAAGAAAGAAAGAAAGAAAGAAAGAAAGAAAGAAAGAAAGAAAGAAAGAAAGAAAGAAAGAAAGAAAGAAAGAAAGAAAGAAAGAAAGAAAGAAATTATGTGTATCTTCTCTAGTATCCTGTTATCTCTACTTCTGTTTCTTACTTTATTGAGTGTTCATTAATATAGGTAAATGTGTGTGTTCATTTGACTCGGTCTTTTCGTAGAATCATCCTGATATTTGCTGTTACGTGAGACTACTAAGAAGTTGGACCGTTACACTGTTTAGAATATATAGATATTGTTATAATGGTTAGAATATATATTGTTATTCTGATTAGAATACATACATTCAGATTGTTACATTGTTTATAATATACAGATTCAGACTGTTACACTGTTTAAAATATATAGATTATGACTGTTATACTGTTTAGGATATATGAAATCAGACTGTTATATTGTTTAGAATATAAACATTTAGACTGTTATACTGTTTAGAATATTTAGATTCAGACTGTTAGACTGTTTAAAATATACAGATTCAGACTATTATAATGTTTAGAATATATAGATGTTGTTGTACTGTTTAGAATATATAGATCCTGACAGTTATAATGTTTAGAATATATAGATGGAGACTGCTATACAATTATATAATTATGAATATATACATGTTGTTATACTGTTTAGAATATATAAATGTTACACTGTTTATAATATATAGATGTGGTTATTCTGTTTGTAATATATAAATGTTGTTATACTGTTTGAAATATATGTGAGGGGAAGTCAATAAATAAGTCACAAATGTCTGTAGAACAATAACTAAATATGATTACAACTTGAAACCAGTTTATTTTTATACATAAATTGTCCCTTTATTTCTCAACATAATTTCCACCAACACTGATGCACTTATCCCATCGTTTTATCAGTCCTCCCAAACCGGCTGCATAGAACTGTGTGCTGTGTTTTCTAAACCACGTTTTTACTTCACATTCAACTTCGGCGTCATTCGCGAAATGTCTCTCACCAAGGTGGGTTTTCAGTGGACCCAAAAGGTGGATATCGCTACGGGCTAAGTCGGGGCTGCAAGGTGGATGTTCCAGAACTTCCCACCTTAGTTGGTTAATTTTCTCCTGAGTTAATCGAGCCGTATGTAGTCTGGCATTGTCATGAAGAAGCACCACTCCATGAGAAAATGTTTCTACCCAGCTAGGCACTGCTTTACGGGACAAACATTTGTCAGCATAGACAGGAAGCATTTCCTTATGAATGTCCTTTGCGGGCAGTCCTTTTGCCCACAAACAACATACAATAGCACGTTGCTCTTTGGTTGTACACTCCGTAAGTATAGTCGCTATTTTGTTTATGCGCTGCGCATGCGCATGAGACACCTAGCACCACCTGACGAACGGGAATATAAAGTTCGATGTTGCTGCGGGAATATAAGGTCCGATGTTGCTGTCACCTAATGACACCTGTAGAAAACACCAACAACATTTACCTGCCATCCCACAGAACTATGTGATTTACTTATTAACTCGCCCGCGTATATAGATGTTGTTACATCTAAAGGAAACAAGAAGACTCAACAAAAATAATCCTGCCAAATATGAAGAAATTCACAGACAAGTAAGAATATTATGTAAGGAGGCAAAAAGAAGCATGGCTAGAGAAAAATTGCTTAGACATTAAAAAACAACACAACAGTCAACACAACACAACAGGCTGTCTAAAATCTAAAGATGGCAAAATCATAATAGAAAAAGACCAGAATCTACATGTATGGACAGATTATGTGAAAAACCTTTATAATGATAACAGATAGGAACAGTATGATATTAGATGTAATAATGAAGGGCCGCCAATTTTGGAGATGGAGGTTCGAAATGTTCTTAAGCATGTGAAAGCTGGCAAGGCCCCCGGTGCAGATAACATCACAACAGAAATGATTAAAGCTTTAGAAGAATTTGGACTAGATCAAGTCACCAGACTGATGAACACATTATATGATACTGGGTTATTAATTTCAGTTTTAGAAGCATCATTTTCCAAAGAAAAGGTATGTTTGTTTTTTTTTTTTGTTTTTTTTTTTGCGTTGGGGTAAATGTGCCATACATATTTAAATATGCATTGTTAGTCTACGTTTACTCCAGTTCATGTTATTTTTTTTTTTAGTTTTTAATTGATCTTATATTTATTTATTTCAGCCCATAGTGAAATGAGTGGTGCAAGCAAGAAAAAGGAATCATCAGTATTCGGAGGAATACTGAAGATTTGAAATAAGCGTCTTTATAAAGCTTTAGAAGAATTTGGACTAGATCAAGTCACCAGACTGCTGAACACATTATATGATACTGGAGATATATCTTCTGAATTATGTACCTCTGTATTTATTGCAATCCCGAAAACATCAGGAACCTTGGAATGTGATCAACATAGAACAATTAGTATAATGAGCCACATCACAAAGAATTTGCTAATAATTATCATGCAAAGAGTGAGGAAGAAGATACAACATGAAATAGGGGAAGAACAATGTTGGTTTGTAGAAGGAAAGGGTACAGTAAATGCTGTGTATATGCTGCGAACAGTTATTGAACGTGCTATAGAAGTAAACAAGGACATACACCTTTGCTTTATTGACTACACAAAGGCTTTTGATAAAGTGAGACATGTCAACATGGTAGATATGCTTGCAGATCTACAAATTGATGGGAAAGACATTAGACTTATAAAAATCATATATTTGAAACAACAACTGCCATAAGGATTGATAATGAAGTGGGACAATATCAACCTATTAAGAGAGGTGTTAGGCAGGGATTTGTAATGTCTCCAGATCTTTTTTCCCTATACAGTGAACATATTTTCAGGAACGTAGAAGATATAAATGGAATCAGCATTGGAGGACGAAACATCAATAACATTAGGTATGCAGATGATACAGTATTGATTGCAGACTATGCACAAGATCTACAACAATTAGTAGACGCAGTTGTTGTACACAGTGAGCAGCTGGGGTTGGAATTAAATTGTAAGAAGACACCGGTTATGGTCGTCACTAGGAAGAACGAAGTACCACAATGTAATATACAAGTAAATGGGAATGTTCTTCAACAAGTGAATCGGTACAATTATCCCGGAACAGTCATAACATCTGATGGGAGATGCCTTGAAGAGATTAGAGCAAGTATCGCCATGGCGAAAGTAGCCTTTAGCAAGATGAAAAACATTCTGACCAATAAAAAGATGTCAACTGAAACGAGAAAAAGAGTATTGAGGAGATACATAGAGCCTATTCTTTTGTATGGATGTGAAACTTGGAAATGCAAAGAATACCATGGACAGCCAGAAAGACCAATGAACAAGTTCTTCAAGAAACACATAAAAATCGTAAACTGATTAGAGACATTAGACGTAGACAGTCTCAATTTTTTTGGCATGTTATGAGAAGAAATGATCTGGAGAACTTGGTGACAACTGGTAAGATCGAGGGGAACAGACCAAGGGGAAGACCTAGAAGCAAGTACCTGGATGGCTTGGCCTTGTGGCATGGTCGAGACAGGAACACTGAGCTGATATACGACACTGGTGATCGAGTGAAATGGCGAGTCATGACCGCCCACGCTTTCCGGCATGGCACATGATTCATTGATACTGTTTAGAATATGTTTAATATGATGTTACTCATTTTTTTTTTTTCATATCCATTTTACAGGACATCGCGGTCAACACCAGCATTTTTATGCCGTTGTTGATGTCTTGGCAAGTTTACGTTTAGTAATTTGCCTTTGCTTTCTGAACGACCGGCTCCCATACCAACTCGTTAAAACTCAGCGCAACGCGGTCTGCTGCCAAATCGGTCGCCGCTGTGTTTCGAACTCGGGTAAGCGGGCTTACGAACCGCGTCCATAAGTCCTTTGCCACATGATGTTACTGCTTAGAATATTTAGATGTTGGCTGTCATACAGTTTAGAAAATATAGATGTTGACTATTAGGAATATATAGATGTTGACTGTTATACCGTTTAGAATACATAAATGTTGACTGTTTTACTATGTAGAATGTATAGATGTTATTATTTTTATTTTCATATCCTTTACAGGATATTGCAGTTAACACCAGCATTTATCAGCTGCTGTTGATGTCTTAGCAAGTTTTACGTTCAGTAGTTTGCCACTGCTTTCTGATCAACCGGCTCACATACCCCCGTAAGTAAACCAACGTGACGCGATAAGCTGCCGAATCTCCCGCAGCTGTGTTTCTTAAGAGAGTATACGGAATTACGAACAACGTCCTTAACGCCTACGCCAGGGAAACCGGCTAAGATGTTATACCGTTTAAAATATATAGATATATAGATGTTGACGGTTATATTGTATAGAATATTTAGTTGTTGACTGTTATACCGTTTAGAATATATAGATGTTGACTGTTTGGAATATAAAGAAATGTATAGAACAGTGGTTCTCAACCGGTGGGGAATTGCCCCCCCCCCCCCCCACCAAGGGTGGAATTTTAGGGTTTCCGGGGGGGGGGGGGGGGGGAGAGATTAAGATTATTTCAAGATCGCGTTAATACAAGAACCGATTACTTGATATTGTGTTTCCCTCCTTACTTTACGGTTTTGTACTTCTCACCCGTCTGAAATTCGTTTTATAACATATATAGAGACGCAAATCACGTTTTATGTAGACGTCTAGACTTGTTCT
Source organism: Cepaea nemoralis (assembly GCA_014155875.1). Taxonomy (NCBI): domain Eukaryota; kingdom Metazoa; phylum Mollusca; class Gastropoda; order Stylommatophora; family Helicidae; genus Cepaea; species Cepaea nemoralis. Next base: position 26,981 of record JACEFZ010024867.1, read on the forward strand.
AGTATGTGTTATTAAAGTTAGCTTCCAGTTTTACGTATACTGTTTAGGGGTGTAGGGGGATTTACAGGGAGGAAATACGGAAAAAAAAGGGGGCATGATGTTCTGAACATATGGTGAAGGGGTGCATGGGCCAAAAAGGTTGAGAACACTGGTAGAGAATATATAAATGTTGACTGCTATATTGTATAGAATATATAGATGTTGACTGTTTTAATGTATAGAATATTTAGATGTTGACTGTTATAACGTTCAGAATATATATATATATATATATATATATATATATATATATATATATATATATATATATATATATATATATATATATATGTGTGTGTGTGTGTGTGTGTGTGTGTGTGTGTGTGTGTGTGTGTGTGTGTGTGTGTTTAGAATGTATAGATGTTATACTGTTTAGAATGTATAGATGTTGTTAAAGGCTTTAGAATATATAGACGTTCAATGTCATACTGTTTAGAATGTATAGATGCTGACTGACGGTGTACTTCCTTGACTACGAGAATACTGACTGGTATCTTTATAGGAATTAAATCCATGAATATCCTATTACTGGCTGCTACCTTCTTCTTTCCCGTACCACAGACTGACGTCGTGCTTTGGATATGTAAGGGCTTTCAGGGCTATTTCCACTGCCTCGTTTAACCTGAAGGGGTGTAAGGTGCACTTAGTCCGGCATTCTCCATGACAAAATCAATATCGTTTCACCTCCCAAGAGCATGAAGGCTCTCGATGACAGGTTCGTTGAATCATGAGAGCATTCAATCCCTTGACTCTCCCTACACCCCTCACTCTACGACAGATAGCCATGTCCTCGTATAGTGAATGGTTTCGTCATATAACTACTTCGGCTAATCCTCGTGTAGTGAAGTAAAGCAAAATGAAGACACAGATTATGTCACAAGGTGCACATTGGGGTACTATCAATCTTTATTGACGTCGCCGAACTCGAGATAGTAGACCATATTACATATCTAGGATCAGTGATAAATAGCAAATTATCCCTAGATCAGGAAATCAACATCAGGATTGGTAAGACAGCAGCAATAATGAACAGGTTAACAAAAAGAGTCTGGGAGAACAGGAAGCTTACTGCCAAAACAAAAGTCCTTGTCTATCGAGCTTGTGTCCTTAGTATTCTTCTTTATGGCAGTGAAGCCTGGAAAACTTACTCACACCAAGAGAAACGTTTAAACAGCTGTCATATGCGGTGTCTGCGGAGAATACTTGGTATTAAGTGGCAAAACAAAATCACAAATACTGAAGTATTGGAAAGATCAGGTTGTGTGGCGGTGTATTCCATGCTCAGTCTTCATAGATTTAGATGGATAGGACACGTTAGGAGGATGGATGATGGTAGAATACCAAAGGACATCTTTTTGTGTGTGTGTGAATTACAGATGGGAGAGAGATCGCAGGGTCGGCCTCTCATGCGATATAAAGATATATATAAGCGGGACATGATTGATATAGGCATTGATAATGTACATTGGGAGCAAGTCGCCGCTGAACGTATTCGTGGAGGGCAAATATCAGAAATGGAATAAAGGCAAAGGAGAAAATGATTGCAGATAAGTCACACACCGAGCGTGTGAGACGTAAGATGGTGCATGATGGTGTATATGATCATATGTTCACATGCATCTACTGTGGGCAAACATTTGCAGCACGAATTGGCCTTACCAGCCACACTCGCCACCGCCATGGGTTGCAGTTATTAAACCTTTTTGAAACACAATGTAACAAACTATTGTCTGTCAAGACGGCAAGGTGCCAATAAATGACATATGTCTGTACAAATGAAAAGGATCTTCTCACGCGCTTTAAGGCGCGTTGGGCATGCGCTGTTAGACCCATATGTGTGTAGAGTAAACGGCACTGGGTGGGCGATGGGGCCGCCTTGACTTCCCAAAACATTTACTGGTCCTCATTATAGGCTAGGTCGACTTGGGAGCACTGGTCAATGTTTAACATTCTCCCCTGTACGGATTCGACCCCATGACCACCATGTCGGGAGGATAACGTCTAGCCACAGAACTACCACGGATTGTTCTTCACTGTTTAAGACAAGTGAGCTGCATATCCTTTACAGGACGTAGCAATCAACCCCAGCATTTGTTTGGCTGTTTGTGATTCCTGGTCAAGTTTTACGTTCAGTAGTTTGCCATTGGGTTCTTTACGACCAGCAAGGTACTCACACCATTGTCCGGAAATATCTGCTTCCAAATCACCCGCAGCTGTATTCGAACGCGGTGTGCGAGATTACGAATTGCATTCGTACCCTCCTGGCCACAGAGCCGACTCCCTTCTTTATACCATTATATAATATAAAGCTGCTTAACCATTCACATTATATAATATAAAGCAGGCTTAACAATTCACATTATATAATATAAAGCTGCTTAACAATTCACATTATATAATATAAAGCAGGCTTAACAATTCATAGCCCTACGGCAGTATCCCCCTCGAGGTTGCCCTGACCTTACAATATAAAGCCACGCCGATACACTACATATCATCCGGTCTCTTTGGCAGCCATTGCCACCATTCTCAAAAGATCCGCCTGACCACGCCGTTAGTTCTAAATTAATTATCCAACGAATATTTGTTTAGACATGCTTGGATATTTTCTCCCCTAAATTATTAATTTACTTTTAATATTCTTCACAAATACCACAAAATACTTTCAAATGAAAGATAATGTGTGTCCGTTTTCAAATTTTGAAATCCGAATTGTACAGGGCAAAACGGAACTCCGACTGACGTAAGTGTAGACACGTGACCGGAGATGACGTTTCAATGTAGTATGAATGCTGGCTACAACTGGCCACACATTGTTGTGTGATATTTGGAGCACTTTTCCGTTAAAGATAACTAATTATTTTAATGTGGCTTCCATCATAATGTCATTTTTACCGGTAATTGTTTGCGATATTTTTGCATCAGAGAATCGGCATGAACGTTTTCGTGATCTTTACAAGGCGCATTAATGTTTGATGTGATTATATGTGTGTTCCTGCAGGCTGACAACATGGCGGGGTGTGTAGTTGTATTGGGGATGTGCCATTCAGAAAGTATGTGAAGTAACATACATGCCACGGTGCGTTTGGAGTATGTGGTGGTAGCTCTACATTTTTAAACCAATTAGGATGACGTGGGCAATGTCACGCCGGCCCCTTTTACTTTCAATGACATTTTCTGGTGGCACATTAGACTAGGTCGACCTGGGAGGTCAGGTTGGTGGGTGGATAAAACCACGCCTACAAGGGAATGTGAATATATGAACACTGGGGAGGTTAGGTTGGTGGGTGGATAATAACACGCTTACAAGAGAATGTGAACGCATGAACACAAGGGAGGCATGGGGCGGGGGGGGGGGGGGGAGTCCTGGCTACTGGACTACCGGGAATCTCTCGGTGAAGTATGAATGTATGGTAACTGCATCACAGCACAGTTAGTAGTAATTACAATACGTTAATAGCTGCAGCAGTAGTAATAATAATAGTACTAGTTGTTGTAATAGTAGTAGTAGTAGTAGTAGTAGTAGTAGTAGTAGTAGTAGTAGTAGTAGTAGTGGTAGTAGTAGTAGTAGTAGTAGTAGTAGTAGTAGTAGTAGTAGTAGTAGTAGTAGTAGTAACAGCATCAGAAGTAATAGTAGTATAGTAGTAGTATTAGTAGTAGTAGTACTAGTAGTAGTTGTTGTTGTTGTTGTAGCAGCAGCACCTGTAGTAGTAGTAGTCGTAGTAGTAGTAGTAGTAGTAGTAGTAGTAGTAGTAGTAGTAGTAGTAGTAGTAGTGGTAGCAGCAGTAGTAGTAGTACAGTAGCAGCAGCAGTAATAGAAGTAGTAGTAGTAGTAGTAGTGGTAGTGGTAGCAGCATCAGGAACAGTAGTAGCATCAGTAGTAGTATCAGCAGTGGTAATAATAATCAAAATAATTGTTGTTGTGTTACTAGGAGCAGCAGTAATAGTGCCAGCAGCAGCATCAGCAATAGCGGCAGCATTAAGAAGAACAGGTAAGGGAGAAATTGCAAGAGATAAGAAAGAAAATAAAAAGAGAAATAAGAAGTTCGAAAACGACGAATACGATGCCAATTGTGACAATAAACAAGACATTTTTAAAAAGAAAAGAAAACTGGGCACACCACCCGCCCTTGGTTACAGGAGTCCCCTTGCCCTGGACCATAATCTATTAAGAAAAGACTTTTTAGAACGAGATCGTGTTAATAATGACAAGGCATGTGTGGGGTGGCAGAGTGTGTGTGGAGTGGCAGGGTGAGTGTGGTTTTTTTGTTCGTGCGGCGAAAGTACAGGACTAATATATTATGTGATAGTATTTTAAGACAGATGTATCCATCATCATTACCACCCTGCAGACAATTTGCAGAACGTCTCTCCCATCACGGCTTGTCTCGAAGACTCTCAGTCTTTTCCCTAGCTCCTCTGCCCCTTGCACTGGTATGCCCAACGTGTCTTCAATGACATGTGTCCAATGTTGTGCTGGTGGACCCCTTCTTCGAGGAACCAGGCCATCCATTGCTGTTGTCCCCAAGCCACTGTGATGTTTAATACGGTGGCCAAAGTAATTCAGTATCCGAGACATGATATTGTGTATGGGTCAGTTGTCTTCCATGTGCAGATCGTGTGGAATGACAGCATTTGTCTTCTTCCTGGTCCAATGTATTCTAAAAATTGATCTGTAACAATCAAGGTCAAAACTTCTTCCTGGTCCAATATATTCTAAGAATTGATCTGTAACAATCAAGGTCAAAACTTCTTCCTGGTCTAATATATTCTAAGAATTGATCTGTAACAATCAAGGTCAAACTTCTTCCTGGTCCAATATATTCTACGAATTGATCTGTAACAATCAAGGTCAAAACTTCTTCCTGGTCCAGTACATTCTAAGAATTGATCTGTAACAATCAAGGTCAAAACTTCTTCCTGGTCTAATATATTCTAAGAATTGATCTGTAACAATCAAGGTCAAACTTCTTCCTGGTCCAATATATTCTAAGAATTTATCTGTAACATTCAAGGTCAAAACGTCTTCCTGGTCTAATATATTCTAAGAATTGATCTGTACCAATCAAGGTCAAAACTTCTTCCTGGTCTAATATATTCTAAGAATTGATCTGTAACAATCAAGGTCAGACTTCTTCCTGGTCCAATATATTCTAAGAATTGATCTGTAACATTCAAGGTCAAAACTTCTTCCTGGTCTAATATAATCTAAGAATTGATATGTAACAATCACGGTCAAAACTTCTTCCTGGTCTAATATATTCTAAGAATTGATCTGTAACAATCAAGGTCAAACTTCTTCCTGGTCCAATATATTCTAAGAATTGATCTGTAACATTCAAGGTCAAAACTTCTTCCTGGTCTAATATAATCTAAGAATTGATATGTAACAATCACTGGTCAAAACTTCTTCCTGGTCCAATATATTCTAAGAATTGATCTGTAACATTCAAGGTCAAAACTTCTTCCTGGTCCAATATATTCTAAGAATTGATCTGTAACAATCAAGTTTAAAACTTCTTCCTGGTCCAATATATTCTAAGAATTGATCTGTAACATTCAAGGTCAAAACTTCTTCCTGGTCCAATATATTCTAAGAATTGATCTGTAACATTCAAGGTCAAAACTTCTTCCTGGTCCAATATATTCTAAGAATTGATCTGTAACAATCAAGTTCAAAACTTCTTCTTGGTCCAATATATTCTAAGAATTGATCTGTAACAATCAAGTTTAAAACGTCTTCCTGGTCCAATATATTCTAAGAATTGATCTGTAACATTCAAGTTTAAAACTTCTTCCTGGTCCAATATATTCTAAGAATTGATCTGTAACAATCAAGTTTAAAACTTCTTCCTGGTCCAATATATTCTAAGAATTGATCTGTAACAATCAAGTTCAAAACTTCTTCCTGGTCCAATATATTCTAAGAATTGATCCGTAACATTCAAGTTCAAATCTTCCTCCTGGTACAATATATTCTAAGAATTGATCTGTAACATTCAAGGTCAAAACTTCTTCCTGGTCCAATATATTCTAAGAATTGATCTGTAACAATCAAGTTCAAAACGTCTTCCTGGTCCAATATATTCTAAGAATTGATCTGTAACATTCAAGTTCAAATCTTCCTCCTGGTACAATATATTCTAAGAATTGATCTGTAACATTCAAGGTCAAAACTTCTTCCTGGTCCAATATATTCTAAGAATTGATCTGTAACATTCAAGGTCAAAACTTCTTCCTGGTCCAATATATTCTAAGAAATGATCTGTAACAATCAAGTTCAAAACGTCTTCCTGGTCCAATATATTCTAAGAATTTATCTGTAACATTCAAGGTCAAAACGTCTTCCTGGTCTAATATATTCTAAGAATTGATCTGTAACAATCAAGGTCAAAACTTCTTCCTGGTCTAATATATTCTAAGAATTGATCTGTAACAATCAAGGTCAAACTTCTTCCTGGTCCAATATATTCTAAGAATTTATCTGTAACATTCAAGGTTCAAAACGTCTTCCTGGTCTAATATATTCTAAGAATTGATCTGTACCAATCAAGTCAAAACTTCTTCCTGGTCTAATATATTCTAAGAATTGATCTGTAACAATCAAGGTCAGAACTTCTTCCTGGTCCAATATATTCTAAGAATTGATCTGTAACATTCAAGGTCAAAACTTCTTCCTGGTCTAATATAATCTAAGAATTGATATGTAACAATCACGGTCAAAACTTCTTCCTGGTCTAATATATTCTAAGAATTGATCTGTAACAATCAAGGTCAAACTTCTTCCTGGTCCAATATATTCTAAGAATTGATCTGTAACATTCAAGGTCAAAACTTCTTCCTGGTCTAATATAATCTAAGAATTGATATGTAACAATCACTGGTCAAAACTTCTTCCTGGTCCAATATATTCTAAGAATTGATCTGTAACATTCAAGGTCAAAACTTCTTCCCTGGTCCAATATATTCTAAGAATTGATCTGTAACAATCAAGTTTTAAAACTTCTTCCTGGTCCAATATATTCTAAGAATTGATCTGTAACATTCAAGGTCAAAACTTCTTCCTGGTCCAATATATTCTAAGAATTGATCTGTAACATTCAAGGTCAAACTTCTTCCTGGTCCAATATATTCTAAGAATTGATCTGTAACAATCAAGTTCAAACTTCTTCTTGGTCCAATATATTCTAAGAATTGATCTGTAACAATCAAGTTTAAAACGTCTTCCTGGTCCAATATATTCTAAGAATTGATCTGTAACATTCAAGTTTAAAACTTCTTCCTGGTCCAATATATTCTAAGAATTGATCTGTAACATTCAAGGTCAAAACTTCTTCCTGGTCCAATATATTCTAAGAATTGATCTGTAACATTCAAGGTCAAAACTTCTTCCTGGTCCAATATATTCTAAGAAATGATCTGTAACAATCAAGTTCAAAACGTCTTCCTGGTCCAATATATTCTAAGAATTGATCTGTATCATTCAAGTTCAAAACGTCTTCCTGGTCCAATATATTCTAGAAATTGATCTGTAACATTTTAGTTCAAAATCCACAATTTACTACTTTATCCGTAGACAACAGGAGAAATGGATGGCAATGGATTTCAGAGTAGAAAACACTGCGGAGTAGGACTGCCAGACACTGAGTGCAGGGTGGCATACCATATCTACAGGAAATCTGAGAACCATTGTTATGTTACTAAATACACTGTTGTAGAACATATCTTTGCCGGTCTCCGTGGCCAAAGGCTTGCGAACGAGGTTCGTGAGCCGCTTACCAGGCGTTCGAAGCGCAGCCGCGACCGATTTGTGCAGCAACACCTAATGCTCCTTAAAGCGTGTTAAAGGGTCGTTTAATTTACTTCAATGAAAGAAAAGGACTTTCCCATTACACTTAACACATAGCATACAGCACTCAACGGTGAACAAAAGGCAGCTGTTAAGAATATGTGATGATACAACCCATTGGTTTGATACAGATGGAAGTCAGACATTCCTGCATTTTGTCCTCTTATCTGTTTAGGGAACAGTGCGATCTGTTTGTAATTGGAGGAATAGAAATACCTGAAATTTTACGTGCTGGCAACACCGTATTAACACCAAGAGCACAAATATGAATTGAGAAACAAATCATCATCTCGTTAAACATTTGCCGTTATGCGCCGTGGGGAGGAATAGTTGGCGTTCCAGAACCGACGGGTGGTACTAGATAGTGTCAGTCCGTGTGACTATATAATGTCGTTGATGTCGTCAATCCATCTTTCTTCTCGGGCGTCTTCTTGCTCTCGTAGCAGATCTTCTTTAATGTAGGGCCAGTGCTGGTAGCTGATGTGTTGCATTCTAATGAGATTGTCAAACCATTGATCTTCTGTCTTTCAATATCCATCCATCATGTGCCATGCCGTTAAGCGTGGGCGGTCATGTTCTGCCATCTCACTCGATCACCAGAGTCGTGGATCAGCTCCGTGTTTCTGTCTCGACCATGCCACAAGGCCAAGTCATCCAGGTACTTGCTTCTAGGTCTTCCCCTTGGTCTGTTCCCCTCGATCTTACCAGTCGTCACCAAGTTCTCCAATCCATTTCTTCTCATAACATGCCCAAAAAATTTTGACTGTCTTCGTCTAATTTCTCTAATCAATTTACGATCTTCATTTGTTTCTTGAAGTCTTTCTGGCTGTCCATGGTATTCTTTGCATTTTCCTCAGAAACCACATCTCTACAGCCATCAGATGTATTTCAGCCTGACTGTTCATTGTCCACGCTTCACATCCATATAAAAGTACAGGTTCTATGTAGCATCTCAACACTCTTTTTCTCGTTTCAATTGACATCTTTTTATTGATATGTTTTTCATCTTGCTAAAGGCTACTTTCGCCATGGCGATTCTTGTTCTAATCTCTTCAAGGCATCTTCCATCAGATGTTATTACTGTTCCGAGATAATTGTACCTATTCACTTGTTGAAGAATATTCCCATTTACTTGTATATTACATTGTGGTATTTCGTTCTTCCTAGTGACGACCATAATCTGTGTCTTTTTACAATTTAATTCTAACCCTAGTTGTTCACTGTGTGTAACAATCGCATCTACTAAATTTTGCAGGTCCTGTTCATTGTCTGCAATCAAGACTGTATCATCTGCATATCTAATGTTATTGATGCATCGTCCCCCAATGTTGATTCCTTCTATATCTTCAATATTTCTGAAAATATATATGGCACTAAACCACTCAGTTCATGCAAGAGCAAAGTGAAAAACAAAATGTATGTCGCAATGCAACAGAACCACAAATACGTCAACATATACAGTGATGAATGAAGATAAACTACAGAAGATGAGCAAGTTTGACTATCTGGGTTGTATAGAGGGTACAGTGGTTATAACTTATCAAAACAGAGATCCTGGTTCATTCCTCGGCAGACAATGGCCCGATTATTTTGTTTTCCACCAGTATGGCTCTGATGAAGATCGAGCTTTATAAGCTGAGTGCCGGATACAGTTAACTATCTGGGAAGATATGACGGAGGGAGGGAGGGAGAGAGAGAGGTAGGGAGGAGGAGGAGATAGAGGGAGGGAGAAGGAGAGGGGGGAGAGAGAGGGAAAGAGAGATGTTAACACCCTAACTTATTATGCCGTGACCTAGAATAAGAGAAGACCTCAAGCTATATACACCTAATGCTGATACTGCCAATTGACTACTTTTAACCTTTTTTATCATGGAGACTAATCCTTCCCCAAGACCTGACAGCTGGCTACCAACAAACCAAGCGTTGATAAAATCCTTGGATTTCTGTAGAAAATTCGACCTCTGAGGTCACTACTCTATGTGCCTGACCCGGTCGTGAAAAGTCTTTCACAGAAGTTACCCCGTTTTGAAACTTCCTACTCCACTTATACACTTGCTGGACTGACAGGCATGTATCATACGGGACTTTCATTCGCCGATGAATTTCTATAGATTTCACCCTTTCACTGATTAAAAAACGGCTACTCCTCTATGGTGCATGCCAAAAGTGGGGCGGCCATCTTTAAACTGTCCTTATGATGTCACTGTGTTCGTCTGCACCGGATGCCACGTGCTTATTAATCCTGTTGACATCCTTAACAACAATACTGACAAGTTACAATTCAATGGCATGTTTACTGTAATTTCTATCACACTTTTAAGGTTTTCATTTCAAGCCCCCTCGCCCAAACATCCACATTTGTATGATATGTACACTTAACGCTAGAGAAGAAGAAAGTAGATGCAAAGAAAAATTATTCAGGACAATAATGACAACAGCATATAATCGGAAAACAGCATGTTTAGTTCCGGCGGGCTTTGCAATTGTCAGCAGAAAGCGGGCACTCTATATCTTCCCTCCTGCCTGGCTGTGACCTCAAGTAAGCTGGTACAGCTGTCGTCAGCTGGCGGACGCTTGTGGAAAGCAATCATATTCTCCGGTTCTGTTCTGTCATGTTTTCTTTCTTTGCCAATCTGCAATCTGTGTTGCCTAGTGTATCTATACATATATTTAGCAATATCCTGCCTTAGGGAACTGTGTATTTCTTCCACTCCTATGTCAAATGTGCTCTTGTGTATCATTTATACCTCTCTACCAATAGTACACATGTGTATCATTTATATCTCAGTCCACTGTTAACCTGTGTATCATTTATATCTCTCAGTCCACTGTCAACCTATGTATAATTTATATCTCTCAGTCCACTGTCAACCGGTGTATAATTTATATATCTCAGTCAACTGTACACCTGTCTATGTTATTTCTCAGTCTGCTGAATGCATGCGTGTCTGTGTCTATGTCTTTGAGTGTGTGTTATTTCTGGGTTAAATGTACACGTATGAAACATCCCTCGCTAGCCGCACGTGACCACGTCCCACACATGTCCCACTCCATGGGTTGTTTCGGGTGTATGGTGCTCGCTCCATATGTTATAGACCTATCGGCATCCGATGGGTGATGTGGTCATCACCCTGCCCGCCGCCTTTACTTCCAGCAACATTTTCGTCTGGGCTTTAAACAAATGATCACCGAGTCGACAGGTATGCGTGCTAACCACTGCGTTACGGCGACTCCTCGACTGGTGGTGTGATGTCAGTTAATTGTCGGTTAGTTACTGTCACTTGATGTGAAGAACTATTTCATTGAAACACCACTGTCTTATCTTAATAGACAGCAAACTATGACAGCTTCAAATATCTAGGTAAACAAGGCTTGTAAACTTTAATAATGGACCATTTATACGCTTCAAGGCTCACTTCATTCATTCATTCATTCATTCAGAGCGTCCTTAGCAGAACCTCGCTCCCATAACAACCTTCCGGAAAACCTCTCGATAATAAGCAAGATGCCCCGCGTCTGATACACCCATCTGGAGATCATCCACCACATCCTGCACCCATCTTCTCTTTGGCCATCCTCTTCCTCTCTTCTCAGGCATTACCCCTCCATTATTGTTTTCTCCAAACTTTCGTGACGTTTCAAGTGACCAATATATTTCAATTTTCTTTGTTTTATCATCTTTAATAGCTAACCTTCTTCAATATTTAGCTCTTGAAGTATGGATGCATTTGTTCTTTTCTTTACCCAAGATATTCTTAGAACCTGTCTATAAGATTCATATTCAAAGGCATTTATCCGCTGTTCAGTTTGTTTAGTAAGTGTCCAGGTCTCGTGCAGTTGGAAAGATGCATGCTCTTAAAAATGTAATTTGTGTAGTTCTTTCTGTCCCACTCCACAATTTACTCAGTTGTTTAAGTCTTTGAAGAGCAATAGATATTCCTCTTTTAATTTCTTTCATTGTGTCACCATTGTTGGTAATCATTGACCCAAGGTATTCGAAATGTTCCACAACCTCCAATTTTTCCTCATTAACATATATTTCGTTCTCCATAGTAGTTTTATCTGTATGTATTATCTTTGTTTTTGCTTTGTAAAGATATATGTTGTGACTTTCACTGTTCCTTTGGGTTGAGGTTATTAGGGTTTCTATACCATTCTGTGCCGTCTCCCTGGCCCAGGCGTTAACGTCTTTCTCCGTAATCCCGTATATTCTCGTGAGTAATGTAACCTGCGCGAGAATCGGTAGCGATTCTCGCCGCGTTAGTAACTTACGGGGTTAGTGAGCCGGTCGCTTAGAAAGCAATGGCAAACTACTGAGCGTAATCTTTCCTAGTACATCAACAGCAGCTGAAAAATGTTGATGTTGACGGCGACGTCCTGTAAGTGATATGCACACAAAAAAAAGCAATACCATTCTGTGATGAGGATAGTAATACTGTATCATCAGCATGTCAAATCTCTGGTATTTCATGACCACCGATATTTAGGGCATCATATAGCTCCCTGGTTATATCATCTCTGACATTTCTCATTATATTTTCAGCGTACAGGTTAAACAAATATGGTGACAGCACACAGCCCTGGCGGACTCCTTGCTTGATGTCAAACCAATCTGTTGTCTCGCCATCTATTCTAACCGCTGCTTGTTGGTCTAGATAGAGCATTTTTATGAGTTGTTCTGCATGTGATGAAAAGCCCATATTCCTCATGATTTCCCAAAGTTTCTGATGTCGTACACAGTCAAATGCCTTTGAATAATCCACAAAACATTAGATTAACATTAACATGTTGAGAATTTGATCTCTTGACCTTGTCTAAGTCTAGCTTGGACGACGTTAATCTCTTCTTCCATTTTCTTTTGAAGCCTTCCCATTATGATTTTTAGTAGAATTTTACTTGCATGACTGATCAGGGCCACAGATCTATAGTTGGTGCATAATTTCAAGTTGCCCTTTTTTGGTATTGGAATGAAGATAGTTCTCTTCCAATCTTTTGGTTATATACCATATTTCAATATCTTTGTACATAATGCGTGATAGATTTGTATGCTTTCTTCTCCTCCCGATTTAATTAGTTCAGCTGGTATCTCATCACATCCTGGTGATTTACCGTTCTTCAGGTTTTTAATTACTCATGCAATTTCATCTAATGAGGGTTCAATTACTGTTTCAGATATCTAGGTAAACAAGGCTTCTAAAAAGTAATGGACCTTTATACGCCTCAAGGCTCAATTAGTGTTTCAAATATCTAGGTATAAACAAGGCTTGTAAAAAGTAATGGACCTTTCTACACGCCTCAAGGCGCATCAATCACGTGGTGCTAGACCCATATAGACCCACTCGGTGGGTTATGTGGTGAGTATCACGACATTGGCGAATGGTTGTGATGAAATCAAACATATTCTAGGCTAACTTGTCTTGCACACGAAGAACACCAGTCTCCCCTGCTACAAACCGCCCACCTTAGCACGGTGCCATGTCGCTAATGAAGTAGGTTTGTAGTGTAATAAAAAGTACCCTATATATAATTTATTAACGTCAGGTAGAAAAACGGGGGAAGGAAGGAGCTGTATGTTGTCTAACAGCGAATGACATCCCATAAATTACATGGATAGAATTGTCATGTAACTGCCTACGTTAGGAGAGAATTCCCGGGTTACATCTAAAGAATTGCAGCTAAAATTACATAAATTGGATATTTGGTAGGTGGGAGGATAGAAGAGGATGGCAGACAATGTCAGAATACCCTAATTGGAAAAAAGACATATTTAACACGTCAGTGCGTGCGTGTGCGCGCGTGTGTATATGTGTGTATTTATCAGCTTTGACCTTTCATACAATATTCGCTCGTTTTACTGCCATATTAAAATGTCGCAGCTGTCTGTTCCAGAAGAGCACAGGAAACAGTGTATACATTATACGTGAAAGCCGTTAACTGAACTTTATATTATAGCAAAGAACAGGAGTAGTCGGTTCCCTTCCACTAGACTATGTGACTCCCATAGCTGGTCAAATTAACAACGGCGAGGGAAAATAAGTGAAAGGATAGTCTGTCCGGAAATTAATGCCGTCATTCACGATCAATTATTTTGAAAACTGTCTGTTGCATCGTTGTGAAATTTTTCCTGCCGTCTTATATTTACCCCCACCAAGGAATATATCTTTGACAGGTCCAAAAGCAACTTAAATCATCAAAAGCGGCGACATTTCTTTGATGTTTTGGGGAAAATGTAGTGAATTCACGCTAACAAACTAGTCTTACAGTAAACCACGTTATTTCTGGTAAGGACACAAGAACAAGGCGTAGCCAAATTCGTATGGGAGTGGGTGCAATAAAAAAGTAGCTTAAAACTCGACATGGTCGACTGCATTGCACCGGGTTTTTATCCCATATGGCTCAGTCTCTTTCCACAGGGCGGAAAGCGTCGCACAAAACACGAACTCCGTAGCTCCAGCGACGACCCTCGGGAGTCTCCGAAAAAATGCACTCGTGAAATGAAGGAATCGAACATACAACCTTCGGAGCCCGAGTCAGACGGCTTGACCACTTCACCACGGAGACTCCCGAGAGGGGTGCAATGTGTAATATTAGTAAAGACAGAGAATTTACAGAGGCATGGGGTAAATAATGTGTAAATTGACAGGAAAGTAGAAGGAATATATTTCTTACCTTATTTTTCATTTCCTTCTTGTTTCTTCAGCTGCTGGTTAATAATTGTACACAAGTATTCATGTTATTATAATGCATTTAGCTTTTTATATTGAGTTCGTGAAAGCTTCCAAATAGCTGTGCTTTAATGTGCGTATGGAGTGACCAGAAATGATACCGCAATTTAGTCATCATGTGTCTATTTTTAAGGATCTGTTCAGCTGTCTGTGTAGTTTGTTCACACGTACACATGGGTGACAGAACCGCTTTGAGGCTTCGTGAAAGATTGTCTATTCTGCTGTTTACTGTTCAGAGACGGAACATGATTAACTGTTTTGCACTATGAAAATAGTTGTCAGTGTCTCTGTAGTGGGCTTTCTTCTTAACGACCAAGATGTTGGTCCTCTTTTCATTGAAGTTTATAGATTGATTCGTATGGACGTGTGTTATCCCCTAATTTGACAACGTGTTTGCTCTCACGTTTCTTGTTATGCCACAATATGTCAGTTTCCTACGCAATATTACTCTTCTGTTGGTATTCAATGCGTTTAGTGTGTGTGTGTGTGTTTTTTTTTTTTTCAATACCAGTTGTTTGTCACCGCGGAGGGCTTGCGGAATTGAAAATTCATCACTATGGAATACAAGCTGTTGCCATTGGCATTGTGCTGATGCTGTAATGTTTAGGGTCTGCAATTCTTCTAAATATGTGGAGCAAAATATCCCAGTAGGTGTGCCTGTGGATTAATGTCTGCGATCTGCCCAGACCTTAATCGGTGTCGGACGATTCCAGTAGGTTGATGACTGCTATCGGTTGCATAAAATTCAATCCATCCTTTCTCCAATAGTCATCTTCCTCTTTCAACACATGGTCCTCACATTTTTTCCAGCAACTTTTTAATAGCGCGGCCTGAGTTAGTAGCTTGACGTCAGACAATTTGAATAGATTGACTGATTGATTGATTTAGAAACCGTCATCACAGCATTCGGGTCATTCCCATAAGCGCTCCGTCCTCATCCTCGGCAGCCAGAGAAGAGTTCCAACACCAATAATTCCAGTAGCAACCTGATTATATGTCCGTCTCGCCTTTCCTCTGAGCGTCGAGCCTCGGCCAGATCCCCTCGTCACTCCTCGCTGCCTCATTCTTGCCAGACTATGGTGATCCATTTGCTCCTCCGAGGTGTACACGTGCACCCACAAGGCCGCAACCACGTCTGCCTTGTCATGCATCAATGCCGTAGGTATTTTGTCTTCTTGGGCAACTACATCGTGATATGATGCATTGTCCATAATTAGGCAAGACGGTCTACCTAGGGATAGAAGCACTCTATTCTCGAGCCAATCGCTAAATACATTGCCATTCATCTCATTAAGATAATCCCTATAGTCTGTATGCTTTGTCCAGCATTCTGTAGTAAACAATTTTGAGTACTACTAGCATGGGCTATGACGAAACGCTGTCCTTTACTGCTGGGCACATATCGCGTTATCTTTCCATCCACTGATTGCCATTCCTTTTGTGGTGCGCATTGATCCAGGTTTCATCCAAATACACTATGTCATAATTTTATTTGCGCATTTCCCTTATTTCACGTAGGTATCTGCTTCTCGTGGCTCCTAAATGCGGTTGCTCGCAAATGATATTTCTACCTACCTTGCACTTTCTAAACGTGAAGCCTTATATGAAAGGACCCACATTAATGACACACCTCTGAAGATACTGCGACACCACTGAACACTCCCCGTTTCACTTCTCAAGGCTCGTTTCGTAAGGCCAATCCCGTGAAAAACGTGAAAATTTACTATTGAACGCTCATGTTTCCTCGTGAAGATGTAATACTTCTAATAATGTGCACTTCATCTCTGTCCCGTAAATTATATACCGCATATAAACAAACTTTGAAATCTGCTGTACAATCTCCACAACAAAAATTTTTTTGTTGGGTGGACATCATGATAAGGTTATATGCTAAATCTCATCATTTTCTCTCAGCTGGTTACTGAGATATGGAATTTTATATTGGGGCAGACAAAAATAAATGGACTATAATTTGAATTCAAAAGATTTGCAAACATTATTTGTTCCAGCTGCTACTGTTAATTATTGTTGTTGTTGTTGTTGTTGTTGGTGGCGGCGGCGGTGGTGGTGATGGTGGTGGTGGCGGCGGCGGTGGTGGTGGTGGTGGTGGTAGGGTTGTGTGGTGCAGATATACGTCGTCCGGCTTGAACACGAGAAATAGTATGATAGCCTACCTTGAGTGTTGGTGCCTCTATCGTGGTGCATTTATTTGAGGTGCTGTGATAGTAAGCTTACATTGAGTATTGGTGTCTCTATCGTGGTGCCCTTACTTCAGGCGCAATGATAATACGCCTGCATTGAGTGTTGGTGCCTCTATCGTGATGCCCTTACTTTCCTCTATCGTGATGCCCTTACTTTAAGTACTATGATAATAAGCCTACATTGAGTGTTGGTGCCTCTATCGTGGTGCCTTTGCTTGAAGTGCTGTGATAATAAGCATACTTTGAGTGTTGGTAAGTTCATCATTGTCCCCCTAATTGACTTTCTATGATAAGCTTAGACTGAGTGTTGGTTCTTTAATCATTGCACCCTTAATTAAATTACTATGTTAATTTGTCTACACTGAGAGCTGGTGCCTCCACCATGGTACCCCTAAGTTGAGTGCTGTGATAATAAGCTAGCACTGAGTGTTTCTGACCCCCCCCCCCTCCCCCGTGCTACTCTTACGTGACATGCTATGATAGCTTACACTAACAATGTCTGCATCATCCGTACGAGGCGTGTGATGTCATAAAACATACGCTATGCTTACCAGACATCTTCGTCCGCACCTATGCTTCACCCAAACCCATTTTCTCCCGTTAAAAACCTTATTGTCGCTTCATGTAGCTAATGGACGAGGCTTGTGATGTAATAAAACATATTATATGCTTACCAGACATCTTTTCCGCCCCTATGCTTCACCCAAACCCATTTTCTCCCGTAGAAACCTTATTGTCACTTCATGTAGCTAATGGACGAGGCTTGTGATGTCATAAAACATACTCTTTACTTACCAGACATCATGTCCACGCCTGTACTTAACCAAACCTATCTTATCCCGTTAAAAACCATCCACCCTATTGTCGCTTCATGTAGCTAATGAACGAGGCTGATGATGTAATAAAACCATGCTGCGTTTATTTGCGATCTTGCACGGCGACGAAACTGATTCACCAAATCACCACGTTCTTCAAGAAAAATCACCCACCTTATTGCGGCTTTCTGTAGCTAATCAGCGTCAGCTTCTCTACATAATTCTCTGATAAATTGTAGAAAGGCAATCAGCAGTCTGGCCACGCCAACACAGCTAAAAACCCAAGACACGTCCATAAAACTCAAAGAAAATAAAAGACATTTCCAGCCTCAAAGGACAAAAAGACCCGTCGTTTAATTATCAGCGGAGTCAGATTTTTTGTAACATACTGCCAGCGACATCAAAATCCAATACGTGAGGTCCGAAACGGGCTGCTGCCACACAGAAAAATAGCATATAAAATTTCAATAAGTAATATTTTATTCATCAAGGATATATTTTTCACTTTTTTTTCTTCCAAGTTTATTACAAAGTTGTCGGTGCATTGCTCCCGGGCAGAAACTGCAAGTGAAACTAACGGGCCGGTCCTAGCCTGGGGTTTAGGAGGTGAGGGCGGGAAGCTGTACATGGTGCTACAAGAATGTCTGGAGGGAATAACTGGTAGTTTAAATCGGTTTCGTAATGTACCCAATTTCTGATGTTTAGTTGATGTTGTTGTTTCTGATGATAGTTCACTAGCCCCTGCTGTGGCGAACTGGTTACGAACGAGAATAGTAATCCCGCATACCGCGTTCGAAACATGGCTGCGGTCGATTTAGAAGCAGACGACCTTGCGCTGATTTTCTTACACCGGTATGAGTGCCCGGTCGTTCAGAAAGCAATGATGAACTACAGAACGTAAACTTAGTTTTAAATTACAAACAGCCCTTAAAAAAAAGTATCATTAACACCAGAAAGAAAACAAGAGCAAGGGTGAAGCAGTATGTTATCGCCTAACAATTGCTGACAGCCTATACAGTATATTAAAATGGTTTGAATTCTAAAGTAACTGACTACTCGATTGGAGAATTCTAGAATTATATGTAAAGAATTGAAACTAGAATTCCATATACAGGGGTACAAGGGGATGACATACGATTTTAGAAAGTCCAAACTGTATAACGACATACGCAATTTCAAGCGCGTTTTATATATATATATATATATATATATATATATATATATATATATATATATATATATATATATATATATATATATATATATATATATATATATATATATATATATGCTAGCTGACCCGGCCCGGCTTCGCCAAGGCCCTGGTGGCGATCTATCTATCTATCTACCTATCTATCTATCTATCTGTCTGTCTGTCTGTCTGTCTGTCTGACCCGGCCCGGCTTCGCCCATCTCCTGGCGGGGAGCATCTCATTTAATTCACATAAGTAGTCATATAAGCTCCCGTTCCCGTTCCCGACTATCTGTCTGTCTGTCTGTCTGTCTGTCTGTCTGTCTGTCTGTCTGTCTTTCTGTCTGTCTGTCTGACCCGACCCGGCTTCGCCATGTCCCTGGTGGGGAGCACCTCATTTAATTCATATAAGTAGTCATATAAGCTCCCGTTCCAGTTCCCGTTCCCGACTGTCTGTCTGTCTGTCTGTCTGTCTGCCTGTCTGTCTGTCTGTCTGTCTGTCTGTCTGTCCGTCTGTCTGTCTATCTATGTATGTTCGGCCCGTTCCCGTTAAAAATATAGATAGAATAGAAGAATAGATAGATTGATAGTAGAAAATATGATTGGAAGAGATCTATCTAAAGTAAACTTACCAAGATATCACTAACAGTCAATAAATGGTGAGCGGTGGGTTGACTGCAGAGTCTGCAAACGATATGCAACTAATTTTCTCTCACAAAAAATTACTTTTTTTTTTTTTAACGAACGAAAATCTTTATTTTCAAAGGGTTAAGAATTGGGCACGCAGGCCCGTCCTACATTCTGCCCTTCTTCTCTATTTCCTCTCATACATTCTTTCATTCAACATCTCTTATGAAGCAATTCTTTGACAACAAAAGAACAATAAGCATTAAAATGCATGAAAAGTAACTCGTTGAGGAAATGTTTAACATGGGCATCATAAATACCCAACGTGGGTGTAACGCGCCATACATATGAGAATGTTAAAAAAAATTAATGTGCTGTTGAAGAAAAATAAAAAGATTAGTTAGAAAATTTTCACTATTTAAATAGATGCATTATTTTTATGAAAACTATGAAAATGCCTTAAAGATTATATCATAATTTATTATAACTCATATGCCTGTAAATAACTGTAGACAAAGAGTTTATAAATCTTTGAAAACAATGCAACAATCTATATATAAAATATATAGCTATGCTATTAAAAGTTATATATATATATATATATATATATATATATATATATATATATATATATATATATATATATATATATATATATATATTAACTAATTAAAACCGCAAAAACAAAAACCATCGATCTTACCAACAGTTCAGACGACACCAAATTAAACGACCACGTTCTTGAAAAAGTCAACAGCTTCACATACCTAGGAAGCAAAACGACATCTACAGGGGACTAAACACCATAATTATCATCTAGAATGGCATTGACATCTGGTACCTTCAATAAACTGTCAAACATCTGGAAGTCAAAGACACTCAGCAAACACACGAAACTTAAAATCTTCAACTCTTGTGTCATTCCAGTGTTAACGTGTGGATGGGAGAGTTGGAAATCAACGGTAGCATTAGATAAAAAAAAATAGATAATTTTGAGAACAAATGTCTTAGAAGAATTCTAAACCTCCACTGGTTTAGACTTCATAACCAATACGCAAATAAGACAAGAGACTAAGCAAGATACGGTATCCAATTTTATAAGAAAACGCCGCTGGAACTACATCGGCCGTGTACTCAGAATGGACAAGACAAGACTCCCCAACCAAGCCCTCATATGGACACCAGTAGGGAAAAGAAAACGGGGAAGACCAAGAGAGACCCTGCGTAGAACCATCATTAGAGAAGGCTCATTCAATGGCCAAGTGAACATCCAAGATCTACAACAGGTAGCAGCGAACCGCCAGACATGGAGAGCCATGGCTTCTGCCCTATGCGCCGCCTTGGGCTCAAGAGGGAAGACTAACTAACATATATATATATATATATATATATATATATATATATATATATATATATATATATATATATATATATATATATATATATATATATATATAGGTGTGTGGGTGTGTGTGTGTGTAAATGGGTGGGTGAGGTGTGTTAGGCGGGAGTGAGATTATACGTGTGTGGGTGGGCGAGGGATATGCGAGATGAAAGCAGGAACTACAAACTTCTCGGAAACAACATATCTGATGCTGAAGCCTTCAGAAGCACATACCTGCGCGGAGAACCTATGGATTCGGCAAAACCGCGATCTCAATGAAGCATGGACCTGGGAAAACTAAACCTGGAGGTAGTATGTGATCCAGGGTCAGCGTCAGCCCTGTCGGGATGCTTTCCCTGTCCTTCCGTGGGATTGCTTCGTGGCATAACTGCACCTGTTATATGTGAAACTAGCTGGTGTGTCACCAGATAATTTATATACTATGATCTCATAATTATAATCTTGTAGAGGTACTAGTGCAAAAGACAGAGGACAAACATAAAAACGTACGGAGAAGAGAATTAGAAAAGGGGATGAATAATATGGACAGAACACAGAACGAGATGCAGGAAGCGGCTCAGGATCTTCAGGATGGGTAGTCTTGCCCTGAGTTGGTTGATGGCCTATGCTCCACTCGGGGGAGGGGGGTAAGAGGCAGAAAAAGAAAACAAAAAGAGTTAATAGTGGGTTTAAAGAGTTGAGTTGAGTTGAGAACCGACATGTCTGCACTCTGGACATTCCTATACGCGCTCTGTCCCCTCGTTCAACAGCTAGTGAAGAGTATATCTACTAATCTTCCCCACCGCTATCTGATTGAAAGTTCTCCTGGTCCTATTTTTCAGTTAGAGATTCTTCCAGAACCCCTGCCGATCCCCCGCAATCTCATTCTTTCCACATACGGGTTCTCACTCTGTTCCCCCGCCTTCTCCACCTGGTCCCACAGGCGCACGACCACATCTCCCTTGTCCATAGGTAATCTACCACCAAGAGGTGCATTCCCTGCCAGCCTATCAGCCTATTCATTCCTCCCGCACTCCCGCATGGCCAGGGTAAAAAATAGGTTTAAAGAATGAGCAGCATACTGTTCCCTACCGGACAACGCAGTTCTTGAACTCCCCTTAACGTGGTTCACTTTAAGTATAGTACGTAGAATCATGATATCGATATCCTGGGCAGCTGTAAAGAAAGTAATCTGCTATTGCTTTCCATCTTGGCAGTGACTATTACAGGTCGATGACCGTAGCCATTGTCTCTATCAAGAGATCTGTCTACTGTACGTGAAACTTGAGACAATAAACCACAACTATTCGTGGGCTGCTCTTCAACTTAATCCACCACCTGCTCTCAATAGGTTCACATGATCCTCATTGGAGAGGGAGGGGGGCGGCCTAACCGGGTACTCCACCTTACCCAAGGGTGTCCTGTAGGCCACCGGAGAGAAGGGTGCGCCTACTTGTCCCTTTCATAAAGGATTCCCCTACCATGCATCCCGGATAGAAGACTGGAGTATCTTCAGCAGGTGGAGGTTGTAGCATTGGACAGCTATTGACAGGTCTTGTAGTTCTAGACAAGTAAAGATGGAATACAAGAATATCACACTTGAATTTGTTACTGTATACAACAATAACAGATATCTGTAGCTTCTGCGCGCGCGCGAGAGAGAGAGAGAGAGAGAGAGAGAGAGAGAGAGAGAGAGAGAGAGAGAGAGAGAGAGAGAGAGAGAGAGAGAGAGAGAGAGACACACAGTGTACATTACCTTACGCGAACTTAAACCCGGTGAACAGAAACCGCAATGGAGAGATGAATAGGAAAAGCAGTACTATGTGATAAACTAACAATAATAATAATAATAATAATAATAATAATAATAATAATAATAAAAGTAATAATAATAATAATAATAATAATAACAATAATAATAATAATAATAATAATAATAATGAAATAGTGTTAAACACATATGTAAACGTTTTAATAACGAAGACACAAAAAATAGATTGTGTTTTAAAACTGACCGGGGGGACTAATAAATATGTAACAATAATATAAACCACAACACAATGAATTCGACGTTTCGATCTTAGTGATCCTCCTCGGGAAAAGCACAAACAGATCTAACAACAAAATAACATTAGTAAATAAACAAGCAAACACAGAAAAGTGTACTTGAATTTATCAAGTCTTGTTTTAGTTTTAAACTAAACCTAGACATTAACATGTTACCTTACACAAATAAAGATGGAGAAAAGAATATTACACATGCATCTATCAACAGCCTTTTACAACTCAACCATTGATCAAAATGATGAAATGGCAGGCAGGCAGGCAGGCAGGCAGGCAGACATACTGTGGTTATTTTCTTCTCCGCGCATTTCATTACGTGCAAGAAGACTAAGACAAAAATATATTAACACAACAAAAACAACGCTGACAATAACAACAACAAACACCAACAAGACACCACCGAAAGCATTACAGATGAGAAACGGAGACAGACATACGATTATTTAATGCGAATGTAAACATGACAACACGTTACATTTAATTGTGTCATTTAATCCCTGGTTGAAGGAAACTAATGCATGCAAAAATGGAACATTAACATTCTTATCTTAAGGATTTCCGCCCATTAACATTTGAAATCATGTGAATCAAAGACAACTGTAAACCACAATGCAATGCGACATGGATACAGTGGTTTCCTGCAAACTAATGTTAACTACTTTAGGGGAAAACTCATAGTTGTGTATTTCAATTACAAATGCTCGGTGATTCTTCTTGTATGTTGTTGTTGTTATATTAGTAGTAGTTGTTGCCATGTAAGCTGTGGTGTTAGAGACCGGTCGACTCGAGTTCTAACAACAACAATAACGACGACATAAACACATGATAGAACAGCTACAAAATAAATACAAACATGTAGTGGGTAGGCATAATGTAAACAACCTGCGTCATGCTGATGACAAGGTCTTGGTCGGTAACAATGAAACGCAATTCCAAGACATGACTGTTGAAACAGAAAAGCAAAACTAATGGCTTAGTCTGAATAACAGAAAACATCAGCAATGGTAATTATCAAGACAAATTGTCTACCCAAAATGCAAGATCAAAGTATATAAATGGAACAAGTCTGAAACAAGTCAATGTATTTGGGTATGTGGGTACTTTAATAACAGATGATGGATGATGTATTGAAGGAGTTAAAAGTAGAATGACACAAGCAGAAACAGAATTTAGAAAGATGAAGAATATTCTTTGCAATTATTCTTCGTCAATTAAGCAAATCCTGAAACACGGTTGCAAATCATGGACAATTAGCAGACCAGAGAGGAATTAATTGGAAGCTGCGAAGATGTAATTTTATACATGACAAATATGAGAACATTGTGGACGGACAGAAAAAGTAGTAAAGCTATCTTGAAAAAAGTTAACTCACAAAGAGAACTGGTGGCATCAGAAGAAGGCAATCCACATGCTTTCAGCATGTCGTGAGAAGGGGAGAGTTGGAGTATGTCGTCACAATTTGAAAGTTGGAGGGAAGAAGCGGCAAGGGGAGACAAAGAGAGAAGATGATAAACAATATGACATCTTGGCATGGAGGAACATCAGTATCAGAAATGGCCTAGCAGTACATGATACAGAAGGCTGTGGACAGACATGATCACCAACGCCACCCGACGAGGACTGTAAGAAGATGAAGAGGAAGAAATGCTTAGCTTCCTCAACACTCTGATACTTGACTGACAGTTAGTGGTGAGAAACAGACGTATTGGTTGGGGTGTCATAGCGAAGTCTAATGGATTATGCTTGAAAATGAAAAGTATGGCATATGAGACTACGGCATCCATCATGAGAATTGAGGTGGAAGCAGTAACAGTGGCATTCCATTGGATTAGATGAGGCCACTACAACACACATTGCATTCATTACAGACTCGAGGAGTATGCTTAGTAATGTTGAGAAAGGAATGTTTCGTGTGGAATGGCTATCCTCGCTTCAAAGGTAACATAACAGATTGTGAGACGTGTATGGATGTTTTGCCTTGGCCATGCTGAAGTGCAGGGAAACGAACATGCTGAACGGCTGGCAGGGAATGCACCTCTTGGTGGAATATTACATATGGACACGAGAGAGTGGTGGTCGAGCGCCTGTGGGACCAGGTGGAGAAGGCAGGGAGAACAGATTGAGAATGACATGATGGGGGATGCCAGGGTTCTGGAAGAATCTCAAAACTGAGAGGGAAGACCAGGAGGAGTTTTTAATCGGATAGCGATGGGGGCGATTAGTAGTATGACTCTTCGCTGGCTGTTGAACGAGGGGGATGGAACGCGTATGGGAATGTCTTGAGTGCAATGATGTCGGTTCTCAGCTCAACTCAACCCTTAAAGCAACCGTCCAGGTGAGCAATGCGAAAAGAAGACTGAGTCATATGGGGTAGAACTCGGTGTCAAAGTCGATGTTCATGCCCGTTTGACCTGTCCTCATTACTGACCTCTCTCTCTCTCTCTCTCTCTCTCTCTCTCTCTCTCTCTCTCTCTCTCTCTCTCTCTCTCTCTCTCTCTTTCTCTCTCTCACACACACATATATACACACACATACACACACACATACACACACATACGTACACATACATAGACACATACACACACACACACACATACACACACACACACACATACACACACACACACACACATACAAACACACACATACATACACATACACAGACACACTTTGCCAGCACATAAATATAACTAAACAATACATCTGAGTTTGGGAAGAAATAACTCAAGCGTTCATATTAAAACAACGAGTACAGACAGCACAGATAATGAACTGCCGGATGCTGGTTATGTACGTGTGTGTACAGTGCAGACCTGATAGGGCGAACTCGCCCGGGACACCAGAAATGGTTCTTCTTATCATAAATTCCTCTTCAATCATAAGGTCATGCATTTACTTTATTTTTATAACGTACAATACAATATTGGTCTTCATAACAACGTACAATACAATATTTGTCTTCATAACAGAAATTCGGCAAATCCGAGATCGCTTTAGTAGTTTGCTCCATATATATATATATATATATATATATATATATATATATATATATATATATATATATATATATATATATATATATATATATATATTATATATATATATATATATATTGAGCACAACCCACTACTGGCAACTAACTATTTAAATTAACCAACTATTTAAATTTCAAATCCCGAAACACCCACATAATCAATATATATATTATATATTATATATATATATATATATATATATATATATATATATATATATATATATATATATATATATATTATATATATATATATATATATATATATATATATATATATATATATATATATATATATATATATATATAATGCATAATGTTCGGTTTCACGCTGTGACAAACGGGCATAAAGGTATTGGAGAGACTGGAAATGGAAAGAAAGCTGACGGAAGACATAAAAGAAGAGAAGTTATATATGTATATATATATATATATATTATCCACAATAGAAGACAGGACACATAGATTCCGCACTGAAGGAAATAGCTGGGGGAAAGCGAGCAAGAGGTAGATAATAATAAAATATTGCATATCCTTTGCAGGTCTTTGCTACCAACCTCGTGTTGATGCTTAGATACTTTAACGTTTACTAGTGTGTCCTTGCGTTATGAACGAGAATTCAACGTGTAAATCCAACATTAATCCACTATCTCGCCGTCGGCGCACAGGAAATTTAAGCTCGCGTGCGTTAGACCTCTCGTTTACGCTGACATCAGGGTAATGATATGTGTGAGAAGATAGCATCAAGAGATGGGTGAACAGCGGTCTGTCAGTGTACAATCAAAGCCGGAGACCAAATGTTAAAGATCTATTGCAATCGACCTTCATTGTGGAGACGGTTATTGACTGACTGTACATAAATAAACATCTAGATATTGTTTGATGCTCATAGAATTAGAGGAAAGAAGCAGGGATTAGAGGATGCACTGATAATAATAATAGTTTTCTTTTTTATGTTTTTTTTTTTTAAATATTTTAATGTTGTCTAGTACCTCCTCTAATCCCCTGTTCTTTCCTCTTGTTGTGTGAGTACCAAACAATACATAGTGTTTATTTATGATCTGGAGGAGCGGCTGGCTGAGTGGAGGAGCGGCTGGCTGAGTGGAGGTGCGGCTGGCTGAGTGTAGGAGCGGCTGGCTGAGTGGAGGAGCGGCTGGCTGAGTGGAGGAGCTGAGTGGCTAGAATGTCGGATTCTCCTTCGCGAGACCCGGGTTCGAATCCCCGGTAAGGTGTGGAGTTTTTTTCTTTCGGGGCAAAAAGAAAACTCTAACCTGCAGTTCGCGGCGACTGCACTAGCCAGGCGGCCTTGCTTCCTCAGGCTACAGAACCACCCCCCCCCCCCCCCTCTCCTGCCATTCACCTCGAGGTACTATAATGGCAGTAAATGACAGTTTAGTGGCCTCACAGGGTTCCCCAATTGATATTTATTGACTGACTGGTTGAGAACCATTTCATAATGTAATTTATGAGCTTAACTGGCAGATATATAATTAGTTTTATCTGACAGCTAGTCAAGCAGACATTGCTTCACTGAGAGTTTGAACTCGCTCGAACACGCTATGGATTCCTGATGATAGATTTTCAATGTTCAATCATTAGGCGTGTCGGCTGTAGCATGGGCCATGTAATTAACAGTCACAGAACAGATTTCCCAGCTGCTAATGAGGGACTGAACGCTGGAGAGCCCACCACCGCATAGGCAACTGTCTATGCTTCGGTCTTTATGTCTGTGTGTGAGGTCTGTATGTCTGTCTGTCTATCTTAATGTGTCTGGCTATCCGTGTATGTCTATGGGCCAGTGGATGTATGTCTGTCTGTTAATGTATCTGCCTGTATGTCTATGTGTGTCAATCTGTCTATGTGCAGGTGTGTGTCTGTGTGCCTGTCAGCATGTCTGTATGTCTATCTATATATGTCTATATATATGTATATGTGTGTGTTTTTTTTACATATGCATATGTGTATGTGTGTGTGTACATACACACACCTTATCTGTCTGTGTATGTACGTGTGTGTGTGTATATATTACGTGGGGTCAGATAGGGTGAAGGCATTACTGAAAAAAAAATTACTACAATAGAAAAGGAAAATCAAAACGCACACACACACACACAACAAGATTCCACGGAAGAGGAAAGGAGAGACGATCGTCGACATACCGTGCAATCAATTAGCATTCTTCCCTCCTGGCTTTCTAATTCACCGGCTTTGATAAATGTAATAACCAATCAGGAACTATGCAGCCGATCGTGCTCTTTCAGGAGCTCTTGATTCTTGATGAGCTGCCGGCGCGCTGGAAAATCATGCAAAAACGTGAGTGTCTGAGGGCCTCTTAGTTAGTTGAATTGTATAAAAAGCATCAACTGCTGCACGGTGTCCTCGGATGCTTGCAAGTACACCGACGTAAATTCACGTTTCCGTTGCATATGTGCATATAAAGAGAGTGCCTCAGTTGTCTCCATGACTGGCGCCAGAGATCTCGTCCCTCCACAAACCAGGTCCTCGAGCGGTGTTTATCAGTTAATGCGTTCATATTTGTAATGCGTCGATATTAGATTGGCTGGCTATGACCTGTCCGTACTATATGAAAGGAAATATTGAGCAGCTATCTGGGGTGAAGTCTACTTTGTGTCTTTTTTTTTTAAAATTACTATTAATGTGACTAACTGATGTCGAAAGTCATATCCTTATGTCAATAATCAATTTACGTTTCCCACACAAGCACATCATTATATATATATATATATATATATATATATATATATATATATATATATATATATATATATATATATATATATATATATATATATATATATATATATATATATATATATATATATCATCTCATCTCATCTCATCTCATCTCATCTCATCATGTTCCTCTTGTACCTTGCGGTGTCGAGGTGAAGTATAAACTTCGTGAGAGTGCCCGGTTATGGGCTTCGTATATCGACATTCCCATGGATTCTGTTATTCCCTCAGTCCAACGTTTACGTGGTCGGCCTCTTCCTCTGTTTCCATCTGGTCTGTACATCATTGCTTGTTGTGGCATGCTGTTGACTGGTAGCCTACTTGCATGGCCAAACCATTTGACTTGCTGCTTTCTAATAAAATCTAGAGCAGCTTTAACCCCTACTTTAGTCCTGATTTCTTCATTTCTGATCTTATCTCTTCTTGATACGTTGAGTATTCTTCTCAGAAACCTCATTTCTGTTGTTGTGATTTTTCTTTTCTCTTTTTCTGTCATTGTCCAGGTTTGGCATTGGTAGCAGAGAGTTGGTAGGAAGATTGTGTTGTAAAGTGCTTTCTTAGTAGTTATTGATACATGTTTGTTCTTTAGTATTGGTGCCATTTGTCCAATGAGTTGATTTGCCTTATTGCACCTATTTTCGATCTCGTCTTCTGATCTGCCATTTGATGATATTATACTTCCTAGGTACTTGAAGCTCTTTACTTGTTTCAAGGGATGTTCGTTTAGGTGAATTGTTGCTGTTTGTTCTTCTTTAGTTATAGTCATTACCTCTGTTTTGCTTGTGCTAATTTTCATGTTATGTTCCCTACACATTTCGTTTAGACTATTCATGTGGTCTTGTAATTCAGCTTCTGATTTTGCTATTAGTGCTTGGTCGTCCGCAAACAGGAGTTCTCTAATGGTTAGATTTGCAGATGGTTCTTCTTCTGTGTTCTCGTCATGCGGTATTCTTGCTGTCTCTGCTTGGCTGGTTTCTTTACATATGTTGTCTATATATGTTATGAACAAGAGAGGGGACAGGACACAACCTTGTCGTACTCCAGATCTTATGGTGAAGGGTTCTGAGTGTCCTCCAGTTGTTCTCACTATGCATTCACTGTTGTTGTATAAACTTCTGCATAGGTTTGTTAGATGTATACTCACTCCATATTGTTTATATATATATATATATATATATATATATATATATATATATATATATATATATATATATATATATATATATATATATAGAGAGAGAGAGAGAGAGAGAGAGAGAGAGAGAGAGAGAGAGAGAGAGAGAGAGAGAGAGAGAGAGAGAGAGAGAGAGAGAAAGAGAAAGAGAAAGATGAGAAACCTTATTAAAAGTGCCAAATAATTACAGTAACCATGCCATTGTCTTGTAACCTGTCAATATTGTTGTTGATTTATTTGGTTGTTTCGTGATGATTTGAGATTTAAATATTGAGCACAACCCACTATTGGCAACGCTGATCGTATTCTGGTATGAACCTAAAGCCTATCAACGTCAATGTGGATATTTTTGTTAAGGATGCCCAGAGAATTAAGCACGTGACATCACGCTGTGGACGAATATGGTGACGTCTTAATGACCAAAGCACTTTATCGGAGCTGGAGGACTTGCATTGAACGCAGTGGTGACGTCATCGAAAAATGATACATTTGTTCTTAACTTTTTCAGAAATATTCACACACACACACTCACACACACACACACACACACACACACACACACACACACACACACACACACACGCACGCACGCACGCACGCACGCACACTAACTATTAAGGTTTTCATTTGAACCCCTTCGTATGTTATAAAAACACTGAGCGTAAAAGGCAGTCGTGAAAATATGTGATGAAAAAAAGAGACAGGTTTTTTAGAAAAAAAAGGCTGTATGTTGCTCGCTTGTAATTTTAGCTTATATACTGAAAAGGGCATAGAGAATGTTAAGAGAACATATTAGTAAGCGACACAGTGATATCTTTGTGATCTGAAATATTGGCACCTTGCCGTCTTGACAGACGATAGTTTGTGCTCTAAAAAAGCATAATAACTTTTAACTATGGCGGTAGCGAGTGTGACTGATAAGGCCAATTTGCGCTGTAAATGTCCGTTCACAGTGGGTGCATGTGATCTAAGGATTAGAAATCACTGAACTTTGATACGCTGACTACACAGGATCGCTATTAACAACAATACAAGAGATATGGCAACATATATATTTATCAAAAGAGAGATATTACAGAAAGTGAGCAGTTTTGAATATGTAGGTTCACAGCTGACGGGTGAGAGAAATGTAACGATAGAAATTAACGGAACAAACAAGGCTCTGCAAAAACTAAACAATGAACACACTTGAATGATTGGATGAGATAGAACAACTAAAGTACTGAGGGCATGCGTATTTTCTGCGGCAACATGCGGGTATGACGCTTGCAGTTTCAAAAGATGATTTTAAAAGCACTATGTGCTTTTGAATATAAGTGATCCATAAGAGTATTAGAAATCAATTGCATGAAAAAGGAGAACAAATACATCTATCGAACCAAAATTCACCGTTGAAGAGGACTGGCTATAAGGGGGATGAGGTGGGGGTTTTGGATGAGGCAATTGAAATATCTTGGGAATGTAAACATACATGAATATCTGGAAACGATAACTATTGTGGAAGATGTACCGGGGACGCAAAGAAGGGATAGACCACAACGGATGGATTTCAGATGTCGTAGCTAATGTGCATTTGACAGAAACCGAGACAGGACATTGGGCTTATGATAGAGAGACATTTCAAAACAAGATTATTTGGGAAAGTTTTGCAAAATACAAGCGACTGGTTGGTGTAGAAGTGCCTACAACACAACGTCATTATCTTATACAGATATTCAGTGTCAGCTACACACAGTAAGAATATGCTACAGCGTAATAAAATCATATTCTCTACACCAAAATATATGCCCAAATGCCATGCACCAGTTTCTACACGTTAAATGACATCTAGTTATCAGCTACATCTGCACACAATCTACATCTAAACACTATCAACTTCTGCACAAAACAAACATCTAAATTCTTCTCACCACCAACATCTACACTCTAGGCGCCACCAACATCAACACACCACAAACATCTAACTCTACACGCCACCAACATCAACATGCCACCAATATATACATTCTACACACCTCCAACATCAACACACAACTAACATAAAACTCTAAAGGCCACCAACATCATCACACCCCAAACATCTAACTCTACATGCTACCAACATCAACACACCACCAAACATCTATACTCTACACACCACCAACATCAACACACCACCAACATCTAACTCTACACACCACCAACATCTAACTCTACAAGCCACCATCAACACACCACCAACATCTAACTCTACACCCCACCAACATCAACACACCTCCAACATCAACACTCTTCCAACATCTAACTCTACATGCTACCAACATCATCACACCACCAGCATCTACACTCTACACACCACCAACATCAACACACCACCAACATCTTCTATATACCACCAATATATTCTACACATCATATAATACATTCTGCACATCATTAGCACCTCCAACACACCACCCATACTTTCTATACATCATAATTTACACAGCAAAACTACCTTCCACATACTACCAGCACAGTGTACATACCATCAACATATGCTGCACATTACCAGTATGTGAGATGAACATCCATATATTCTACACACAGTCGATATATTCTTAACATCAATGAATATCTTCTACATACATCATTATTTTCTACGCACATCATTATCTTATACATACATCGGTATCTTCTACACACCACCAACATCTTGTACACATAATCAACATCTTCAGCCCAACATCAGTATCGAGCATGCACCTTAAATATGTTTACACATCGACACCATCAAATATCTTCTACACATAATCAGTATCTTGATACACATCGTCAGTATTTTGTACACGTCATCAACATCGCCTACTCCGTGGCGAAGGGTTTACGGACTCAGTTCGTAATTAATCCCACATGCCCGCGTTCGATACACATCTGCGGGAGATTTGGAAACAGAACGCCTTGCGTTGTTTTTTACGAAGTGATATGGGTGCCGGCCGTTCAGAAAGCAATGGCAAACTACTGAACATAAACTTGAAGAGAGATCACAACAGCAAACAAAGATAGTGTAGACTGCGATATCCTGTAAAGGATATGCAACAAACAAACACATCAACATATTCTACACGCCATCACCATCTTCTACACACCATCAAAGCCACCTACACACCATCACCTCTTCTACATACCATCAAATACATCTAAACATCATCAAATACATCTTCATACCATCACCATCTTCTATACACCATCAAAAACATCTACACAGCATCACATCTTCTACACACCATCACCATCTACTACATAACATCAAACACATTTACACACCATCCAAAACATCTACACACTATCACCATTTTCTGCATACCATCAAAACAATCTAGACACCATCCTCTACACATCATCACCATCTTCTACAGACCATCACCATCTTCTACACATCATCACCATCTCTTCTACACTCAATCACCATCTTCTATACACTATCAAAAACACCTACGTACCAAAAATAACTTCTACACAAACCGACGTCTTCGATACACCATCAAAACCATCTACACCTCATCAAAAACATCTTCCATACATCAATATTGTATATACCAAATTTATCTTCCACACTTGGCAATATCTTCGTCATATCATCATCTTTCACACATCAAAATATTCATCAATACAGTCTATGCACCATCAATTTCTTCCACACACCATAAATATCTTCTTACACCATCAATATCTCCCACACACCATAAATATCTTCTATACACCATCAATATATCCCACTAACTATAAACATCTTGTATATACAATCAATATCTTCCACACACCATAAATGTCTTCTATACACCATCAATATCTTCCACACATCATAAATATCTTCTATACACCATCAATATATCTATATCCCACACACCATAAATATCTTCTATATACCATCAATATATCCCACTCACCATAAATATCTTCTATATACCATCAATATATCCCACTCACCATAAATATCTTCTATATACCATCAATATATCCAACACACCATAAATATATTCTTTATAACATCAACATATCCCACACACCATAAATATCTTCTATACACCATCAATATCTTCCACACACCATAAATATCGTCTATGTACCATCAACATCTTCCACACACCATAAATATCTTGTATACACCATCAATATCTTCCACACACCATAAATATCTTCCACATACCATCAACATCTTCCACACACCATAAATATCTTCTATATACCATCAATATCTTCCACACACCATAAATATCTCCTATATACCATTAATATATTCCACACACCATAAATATCTTCTATATACCATCAATATCTTCCATACACCATAAATATCTTATATATACCATCAATATCTTCCATACACCATAAATATCTTCTATATACCATCAATATCTTCCACACACCTTAAATATCTCCTATATACCATTAATATCTTCCACACACCATAAATATCTTCTACATACCATCAATATCTTCCACACACCATAAATATCTTCTATATACCATCAATATCTTCCACACACCATAAATAGCTTCTATATACCATCAATATATCCCACACACTATACACTTCTTCTGTACTTCTTCTTCTTCAGCGTTCCGAGCCATTGAGGTTCTTTGATGCAGATCCAATCCGTCTCCATTCGTCTCTCTGGTTGACCTTCTCTTGCCAGTCGTTGATTCCAAGTGCATGTAGGTCTGTATATATGTTATCTCTCCACCGTCTTCTTGGTCTACCTCGGGGTCTACGGTCATTTATTTCCTGGGTGCAAGCTAGTTTTGTTTCTCTGTTGTCTTCCATTCTTTCTATATGCCCCAGCCATTGTAGCCTATAAGCTTTCATGATACCAGTAATTGGCGGGGACTTAAACAGATCATAAATGTCTTTGTTACTTCTTCTTTTCCACTCTCCACTTTGTGTATCCCTAATGGGTCCAAAGATGCGTCTTAAAACTTTGTACGCCATCTTCTGTACGCCGTCAATATATCCCACACACTATAAATATCTCCTATAAACCACCACACCATCAATATCCTCCACGCACAATCAATAACCACCACACACAGTTAATATGTTCCATACAGTCAGTATAATCCACACATTGTGAATATCGTCCACACACCATCAATATCTCCCACACACAATCAATTTTACCCACACACACATTCAATAGCCTCCACAGGCTAGCAATACTCTCCAGTCGCCATCAATATCTACCAAACGTCATCAATATCTTCAACACACCATCATTATCCTCATCCTCATCAATATCTTCCACACACGGTCAATATCTCCATCTTCCCTACACCTATAAATATCCCCCACAAACCGTCACTATCTCCCACACACCAGAAATATCCACCACACACCATCAATATCTCCCACAAACCATCAATATCTCTCACACACCATCAATATTATCCCAACACACCATCAATATCTTCCACACAACACCA
The DNA here is from genome assembly GCA_014155875.1 of Cepaea nemoralis. Lineage (NCBI taxonomy): Eukaryota > Metazoa > Mollusca > Gastropoda > Stylommatophora > Helicidae > Cepaea > Cepaea nemoralis. Next base: position 62,281 of record JACEFZ010024867.1, read on the forward strand.
GACATTTTCGTCACCTTGTGTAACCGAAAATTCCATTGTACAAATGGACCCATACCCCCCACACCTTCCCCGCCTGTGCCCTAACCACCGCCTGTAATCAGTTTTTGCACTGTGTCTCTCCTAACTATCCCCAGGACGCGGAGAAAACAAGGTCTGGGGATAAAACGTACATTAAGCAGGCAGCCTGGCCACAACTAAGCATTTTCATTCTCATTTATTCACTCCTACACGAACAAGGAACAAACACGGCCACCCTCATTTTTCTTTATCACTGCATCTCTCCCTCTCTCTGTGTGTCTGTCTCTATTTGTCTTTTTATGTATTTTCGTTAAGAGTTTTAATTCACGCTTTTCTCTTCGCAGCGTCTCCTAATTTTTTTTTATTTCTTTTTTTTTTAACGTTTATATCTTTTTGTGTTCCCTTTTACCCTTTTGTGTTTTCTGTATCTTTCTTTTTTTTAACGCAATCTATTTTATTCACAATCTGTGTATCTTCAAATCGGTAGTTTTTGGCTTCTATATGTTTTTCTGGAAGAAAACGATTTAAACTTCTAAGTTAAACCGTATCTTTATTTTCAAACCACGTGTTTTTTTTTTGTTTTTTTTTTTGTTCTTCTTATTCTATACATATCGTGTGCAGGCCACAGCCCAAGCTATATTATTAAATGGTTGCAAACCCTAGCCATCTGAGAAAGTGTTTAACATGTGTGACTGTAGTATGCACACGATTACATTTCCACCAGCACTACAGTGTTTGTGGACTCCCCTGAGATTCTCTTTGTGTGATCTATAGGCTGAAAGAAAAACCAATTAACAAGTCCTACAACAACAACAAATGAAAACTGTAAACTGGTTAGAGAAATTAGACTTAGTCACGATGTTTTGGTGATCGAGTGAGATGACGAAACATGACAGTCCACGCTTATCTGCATGGCACATGATGATAATAGGCTGAAAGTTGATCGTGTTTGGAGATATCCGTGTGCAATAAAAGCAATCCTTAACTAAGAACTCAACTTTAATCTTTTTTGTTCTTCGTTCTTGTTCTTGTTCTTGTTCTTGTTCTTCTTCTTTTTCTTCTTACCTGTATCCCCTTATTTGGACATAACCCTGCGCTAAGCCTTCCTATCATTTGCTGTCTCTTGCAGATCTTCTAACATTATTCATCTCTGTCTGCTAATATCTTCTCCCAATGTTATCAGGTCACACGCTATTTCGTTCGATTTGTGGGTTCCAGGTGACCTCCGATGGCGATTCCTCGCCTGTCGTTCGGGTTTCTAATAATAGTTTCAGTGTTTTCTATACATAATCCATACTGTTATAAGCATGTGAAACACAGACAATATGCAGACAAGCTGAGAAAATGTCAAGAATACCATGGACGGACAGAAAAAACGAGTTAGATAGTTCTACAAGAAGTAAATGAAAACCTAATGGACAGTATTTTTGTTCGTAGTTTTCTGTGCATTCACCTCACCGTTGTCTTAAGAGCACTTATTTTATTGCTAAATACGTTACCTTGGTAACAGATTTAGTTGAGTATGTGTTGTACTTATCTGTATGTTTCTTCTGTGCTAGTTGATTATCTACAAACTTGATGACAAATATTAACACACTATTTATATTACTATCAAGGATGTGGTCCGTATAAACGCACCATTCCTTACCTTTTCCGACCAAGCATTCAATGGTTCTATTTACACTAAACATCCTTGTCTCACTTTTCTGACTGGGACTTGACCATTGCTTCTTTGAATCCTAAAGAAACCATTGCTTATTGTTTATGTTAATAATCAGTTTAATCATTTGTATAATTACAGATGTGGTATGTTCTGCAGGGCATATTCCTTCTCGATAGATAGTATGCATATGACAGAAGAGTAATTCAGGTATTATTGTTCCCGCCAAATGAAAACCGTAAACTGATTAGAAAAAGTAGACGTAGACAGTCACAATTTTTTAGACACGGTATGAGAAGAAGTAAATAGGAGAACATGGTAACAACTGGCAAGATTGAGGGGAAAAGAACAAAAGGAAGGCAGAGAAGTAAATACCTGGATGGCTTGGCCACGTGGCATGGTCGAGACAAGAACATTGAGCTGATCCACGACTCGATGATTGTTTGAGATGGCGAAACATGACAGCCCACGGTTATCGGCATGGCACATGATGATAATAATGATTGTCCCTGCCGGTTTGAAGAGTCAGATTGGTATATATTCTATTCCCGACGTATAGGCTAAGTGCAATGTGCAACGAGGATGATCTGTTGATGACTGACTAACTCATCTCATCTCATCGTGTTCCTCTTGTACCTTGTGGTGTCGAGGTGAAGTATAAGCAGCGGGAGAGTGCCTGCTTATGGGCTTCATGTATCGATATTCCCATGGACTCTTCTATTCCCTGCGTCCATCGTTTACGTGGTCGGCCTCTTCCTCTGCTTCCAACTGGTCTGTACATCATTGCTTGTTGTGGTATACTATTAGTTGGTAACCTACTTCCATGGCCAAACAATTTTGCTTGTTGCCTTCTAATAAAATCTAGCGCAACTATAACTCTCACTTTATTCCTGATTTCTTCATTTTTGATCTTATCTCTACTTGATAGATTGAGTATTCTTCTCAGGAATCTCATTTCTATTCTGATTTTTCATTTCTCGTTTCTGTGATTGTCCAGGTTTGGCATTGGTAACATAGAGTTGGTAGGAAGAGTGTGTTGTAAAGAGCTTTCTTAGTAGTTATTGATACATGTTTATTCTTCAGTATTGGTGCCATTTGTCCAATGAGTTGGTTCGCCTTATTGCATCCATTTTCGATCTCGTCTTCCGATTTGTCATTTGATGATAGTATACTTCCTAGGTACTTGAAACTCTTTACTCGTTTTAAGGGATGTTTGTTTATGTGAATCGTTGTTGCTTTTCCTTCTTTAGTTATAGTCATTAACTCTGTTTTACTTGTGCTAATTTTCATATTATGATCCCTACACATTTCGTTTACACTATTCATATGGTCTTGTAATTTAACTTCTGATTTTGCTATTAGTGCTTAGTCGTCCGCAAACAGAAGTTCTCTAATGGTTAGATTTGCAGATGGTTCTTCTTCTGTGTTCTCGTCATGCGGTATTCTTGCTGTCTCTGTTTGGCTGGTTTCTTTACATATGTTGTCTATATATATTATGAACAAGAGAGGGGACAGGACACAACCTTGTCGTACTCCAGATCTTATGGTGAAGGGTTCTGAGTGTCCTCAAGTTGCTCTCACTATGCATTCACTGTTGTTGTATAATCTTCTACAAAGGTTTGTTAGATATGTACTCACTCCATAGTGTTTAAGAATTTCCCACAGCTTGTTTCTATCTACTCTATCGAATGCCTTTTCTTGGTCGACAAAGTCTAAGTAGAGTGTTTCGTTGAATTCGATTGATCTTTCTATAAGTTATCTAAGAGCAAAAATTGCATTTGTACATCATTTTTTTTTCCTAAATCCAATTTATGCTTCGCTTAGCTGGGGTTTTACATTAATCTTTTCTCAAGAATTTGGCAAAATATTGTCCCAGTGTGACTCAACAGTGAAATGACTCTGTATTTTGTGCAGTCTCTTTTGCTGTCTTTGTTTTTTCCCAATTGGGATATTTATGGCATTTCCCCAGTCTCATGGTGTCTGTTGTTCTATCCAAACATGGTTGAATAGTCTATGTAGCCATGCTGTTCCTACTTCTCTTGCTGCTTTAATTAGTTCATTTGGTATTTCATCTTGTCCTGGTGATTTGTTAAATGGAGCTAATCTGACGGATTCTATAATTTCTTCTTTCAGTATGTCTGGTTCTAGTTCTTCGGTGGCATCTGTGTCGGTTTCTTGAATTCCTGTGACATCTGATGGGATGTTGAGAAGTTGTTCGAAGTACTGTTTCCATCTAATTACCATTTGTTTTTGTTCATTTTATACTTCTTAGTTTTTCTACGAGCACTGACTAACTAACTAACTATAATCCGTTTCAAGGGCTTTGATACGTTTCACCCATATGTCATATATCCCTGACGCTTTCTGAAGTTCTTTTGGTATATCATACATCGCTGGCGTTGTTAGAGTTCTCCTAGTGTATCACTATTACCTTGACAAGTTATATTGTTATATCATCCATCCCCGATAGTTTGATCAGTTCCAATGGTGTACCATCCATCTCTGTTGTAGTGTTATTTTCAACTGATTGCAGTGCCGAACTGAATTTTTCCCCAGTATGACATCATTTGATGTTTTATGTGACCATATTATCTTCTTCAACCCAAAAATAAACATATGTTCATTCTTCGTGTCATCCATCTTATGTTGTTACATTCTTCGTGTCACCCATTTTATGTTGTAACAGTTGGTTCTTTTTGTCATGCGCGTATATTTTTATTAGGTATTAAAAAGAGATGAGGATCGCAAACAGTATTCAGATAAAGAAGAGGACGCGGGGGAGAGATAAGGAGAAATAAGAGCTAGAACTATGTAAGATGCAAAGGAGAAAAAAAAAATACTGGAAAAAGAAGATGTAAAAGGAGAAGGTTGATGATTGGGGAAGAAGAGGGGACAAGGTGGGTGGTGGGGGGAGGGATAAGAAAATTGATAAGACCTCACATGAAATCACCACCTTCACTTTCTTTTGAATATTAAATCCATAAAACTATGCTCGAATGGTGTCTCCTTCTCCTCTCCCTCCCTCCCTCCCACCCACACACACACACACACACACACACACACACACACACACACACACACATACACAAATACTCTCACACATACACACACATACACACACACACAATCTGAGCGAAAATAACACGGACACCCAAATTCAGGCTGGAGTGCTCGTCCGTAGTGTCTGTCCATTCTCTCCACGTCGCTGCTTGAAATAAACACAATCCCTCTGCAATAGAAAACAATTTTCTCCGATATCTCTGACCCTTTATCCAACCCCCTGTTGGGCTCAAGCATGGAGATCTTTGAAAATGACTGTTTGCTCAGATAAACCCAATCACTTCGACTAGGATCAGAGCAAACAGGCGCAGGTAGAAGATCGATCTGGCCACTGTAGATATGAGGGGTAAAACTCATGTACATGCATGGCTGTCTGCAACATTGAGTCAGTGTATTCATTTCCTGGCTTGATATGCTGGCCTTCTAAACCAAGTGTTTTTGTCAATCTGATCCTGATAATATAAGCCTCGTGTGGTTCTGAGAAAACAAGGAGTGGAAAGTGTATAATACATACCCATCTACTCGAGGACAGCAAATAGGTATTACTGTCACAGTCCATGGAGATTAGGGAACTTCATCGATATTCACCAGGGTCTCTCCCTGAATTAGGAAACTGCATTGATAGTCACCTGGGCTCTGCCTGAATTAGGTACTGCTTAGTATGGACCTGGCTCTGCTAAGAAGGGGTGTTTAAATGCAAGAAGGTTGACTTAATTGCACCTGATAAAACACCATAAAAGAAAGAACTCGGTCTCTTTCCCTGCCGAAAGCGTCGCACAGAGCGCAAACTCCGGTCACGACCATAGCAGTCTCCGAGAAAACTGCACTGGTAAACTGAATGACAAAGTCCAAGAAGGAATCCGACGGCCAATCAACAAAATTGCTTGCATCTAGACCAGGTGGTAACCAATACAGTCCCCCATTCAGGAATATGTAATGTGTTGGAGTGCAAGGAACTGGTCAACTGCCATGCGATATCCCCATAGGCCAGAGGAATAACACGAGATAGCAGAAATCTTAACGTACTTTTCGTTAACCCGAAGGGACAGATTATGGGGAAAGCCTTTACTGCACTGCATCAGACTGTTTGATACAAGGTAGTCAGAACACCATTCATTCAACCGCCGTGATGGAATATAGCATGGGTGGCAACAAAAAGAGTGGCAAATCATGCGAAATAAGAGATAATGGGATGATAGGGATGTAGAAAAGAAAGATGGAGGAAATAATAGATTCAACACCCCGGCTAGGGTGTCTACAGACAAAATATGAGGAAATTGTGTTGGAGACTGGCACATATATCACCCTCGACAAGGTTTTGTACCTGAAACATACCATTAACAGAAGAAGAACATTCCAGCCACTCCCTAACATCAAAGTCCCATTATGCACCATTCTGCAGACCGAGGAAAAGAAGGGGCAGAAATTGTTCCAACGCTATGTGTGTCAAACTATATGTGTTAGACCCATAGATGTGCCAGATGTGCAATAAATGAGAGGTCGTGTCCTGGATCTGCAAACAGTGATTAGATATGCGTCCACTCTATTTCTGCAGAAGGCGTGGCACAGTCTTAAAGAATTACAGAAACGTGATTTTCCATAGTCGTCTACAAGGTGTGGCCTGCGCCTGGCCCTGCAGCCAGCACGGTTAGCATCGGCTAGCCTCTCCCAGGAGGGGTGAAAAGTGAAAGTGAGTAGCCTGCCGATGACCCGCAGACTACACAAGTCAACTCCACCTCCACGCGGTGTAGACTGGGAAACCATGACCGCGAGGTCATAGGCTAACGGGGCTGTGGTTCGCCATAGGGGATGGATTCCCTGTGGTCAGATTTTTGTCCTAAACCTGCAACTGACCTAGAAAGCCGGCAGGGGATCTTCATACTGCTCGTAGAAAAACTGAGAAGTATAAGCGGACTGACCCAAATGGATATAAACCCGGCAATGTTAATGGACTACGAGATAGATCAATGATTTAAAAAATAGGCACAATGAACGTCTGCGGTTGTATTAGAAAAGAAGAAGGACTTATTGAAACAATGGAAGAGAGGAAAATTGGATTGATGGGAATAGCGGACACCAGAATAAAAGGGGAAGGATGCAAGGAGATCCACCACAGTTACACGTTTATCTGCTCTGAAGTGGAACAGCAAGAAAGGGCAAGACACGGTGTGGGAATAGTCATTGAACCACATCTAGCAAGAGGAATAATATAAATAAAATATATATCACAAAGAATCATAACAGTGAGAATAAAAGAACAAACAATTACAACATGTACAAATATACGCACCATGTAATACAAACAATAATGATCAAGAATGTGAGGAATTCTACGAAGAAATCCATGGCGTGCTAAATAAAATAGATAAGCAGGACAATATCATAGTTATGGGAAACTTCAATGCAAGACTAGGATACAAAAGAGCGGGCATATGAAAACATGTTGGAGCATTTTGAGACCAATATTATGAATGAAATTTGAAATGATAACGGAAGTAGACTGATAGAACTATGGAGCCAATACGACCTCTGTATAACAAACACATTCTATACACACAAAGACTCACAAATGTACACATAGTATAAATGGAACGATCTAGATACTAAAAGCCAAATTGATTTTACATTAACAAGAAAAAAAATCACAGAAAGAAATATATTAAATGCAAGGGCAGAGTCCAACTAAAGTATAAACACAGACCACAAAGCAGTCGTTGCCACAATAAGAACCATAAGTAGAAGAAAACAAATACCAGGAAAATATATGCCATGCGAATCAGTAAACTTAAAAAACCTCACAGACGAGGCAGTGAAGGAAACTTATGAGAAAGAACTAACTGAAATCTTCGTAAAATTACCTATAGAAATAAAGGCAGTGGAAGAAGAATGAGAGATGTTCAAATCAAGCATTTTAAATACTGCAAAAATAACATGTGGAACCACGAAAAAACGCAAAATACGGATAAAGAAAATAACAAGTTGGTGGAACGCAGAAGTAAAGAAAGCTGTAAAAGACAAAAAGGAAAAATATAAAAAGTGGTCGAAGAGCAAACAGGAATGCGATTACATAGAATATAGAATAGCGAGAAGACATGTGAATAGAATAGTAAAGAGAGAAAAACAAAAAGACTGGGAGGAGTATGGAGAAACCCTCAATAAAAACTACAAGGAAGCAACTAGAAACTTCTTCAAAAAGATAAATGCAATGAGAACCAGAGGAGAACTCTTTGACCCAACTGACATAATTAACAGCGGAAATGAAGAATCAATAAGTGAACAAAAACAAATCCTAATAAGATGGAAACAGTACTTCGAACAACTTCTCAACATCCCATCAGATGTCACAGGAATTCAAGAAACCAACACAGATGCCACCGAGGAATTAGAACAACACATACTGAAAAAAGAGTTTATGGAAGCCAACGTCAGATTAGCCTCATTGAACAAGTCACCAGGACAAGATGACATATCAAATGAACTAATTAAAGCAGCAAGAGACGTAGGAACAGCATGACTACATAGACTATTCAACCATGTTCGGGTAGAACAACAGACACTACGAGATTGGGGAAACGCCATAATTATCCAAATTTGGAAAAGCAAAGGCAGCAAAAGAGACTGCATACAATACTGTTGAGTCATACTGGGAAAATATTTTGCAAAATTCTTGAGAAAAGATTACGAACTGCTATGGAACCTAAGCTAAACGAAACACAACTTGGATTTAAGAAATCAAAGGATGCACAGATTCCACTTTTTCTCTTAGACAGCTTTATAAAAATGCAATCGAATTCAATGAAACACTCTATTTAGCCTTTGTCGACCAAGAAAAGTCATTTGATAGAGTAGATAGAAACAAGCTGTGAGAAATCCTTAAACAATATGGAGTGAGTACACATCTAACAAACCTGTGTAGAAGCTTATACAACAACAGTGAATGCATAGTGAGAACAACTGGAAGACACTCAGAACCCTCACCATAAGATCCGGAGTACGACAAGGTTGTGTCCTGCCCCCTCTCTTGTTCATAACATATATAGACAACATATGTAAAGAAATCAGCCAAACAGAGACTACAAGATCACCGCATGACGAGAACACAGAAGAAGAACCATCTGCAAATCTAACCATTAGAGAACTCCTGTTTGCGGACGACCAAGCACTAATAGCAAAATCAGAAGCTGAATTAAAAGACCATATGTATAGTCTTTCCTCTGGAGTACTTTCCTCTGGAGTACTTTCCTCTGGAGTACTTTCCTCTGGAGTGAACTAGGCAGGCCGAGAGAGGGATCATGCTGCGTGGGCAACACATGGTTTCTTTTTTGTAGCCCAGGCTTTGTGCTATGGAGAGGCAATAACTCCATCCCTGGTCTTAGATTCCAATAGAGGTAATCAGGAGTGGGCAAGACACACTCGCTCTACAGATCCACCAGCTAATAGAGCTATGCTGGCGAGAAGGACAAGTCCCACAGGATTTCAAAGATTCAAACATCATAACGCTGTACAAGAACAAGGGAGATCGGAGCGACTGTAACAACTATAGGGGTATCTCACTTCAGTGTATTGTTGGGAAAGTATTTGCCAGAATTGTCCTGCACAGACTTCAAGTCCTGGGAGATCAAGTCTACCCCGAATCACAGTGCGGCTTCCGTCAGAACCGGTCTACCATTGATATTATATTCTCATTGCGACAGATGCAAGAAAAAATGCCGGGAACAAAATCAGCCACTGTTTATTGCCTTCATCGACCTAACAAAGGCATTCGATTTGGTCAGTCGTGAGGGTCTGTTCAAAGCACTAAAGAAGATTGGCTGCCCACCAACTCTTCTGTCCATTGTGGAATCGATCCACACAGGCATGAAGGGTATAATCAAGTTTGATGGCTCAACTTCAGAAGAGTTTGAAATCAAGAGTGGAGTTAAGCAAGGTTGTGTACTATCCCCCACCCTCTTTGGGATATACTTTTCACTTCTACTGAAATATGCCTTTCGTGATCAGGATGACGGTATATACATTCACTCACGCTCAGATGGTGGCCTCTATAATGCTCAGAGATTGAAGGCCAAGACCAAAATTAGCAGGGTACTAATCAGAGAGTTGCTTTTTGCTGATGATGCTGCGATTACGACCCACTCTGAGGAAGAATTACATCTACTATCTGCATTCTCCAATGCTTGTTCTGAATTTGGTTTAACAATTAACAAAAAGAAGACACAGATTATGTCACAAGGTGCACATAGTGTACCATCAATCTTTATTGACGACGCTGAACTGGAGATAGTAGACCATTTTACATATCTAGGATCAGAGGTAAATAGCAAATTATCCCTCGATCAGGAAATCAACATCAGGATTGGCAAGGCAGCAACAACAATGAACATGTTAGCAAAAAGAGTCTGGGAGAACAGGAAGCTTACTGCCAAAACAAAAGTCCTCGTCTACCAAGCCTGTGTCCTTAGTACTCTTTTTTATGGCAGTGAAACCTGGACAACTTACTCACGCCAAAAGAAACGTTTAAACAGCTTTCATATGCGGTGTCTGCGAAGAATACTTGTCTGCGAAGAATACTGAAGTATTGGAAAGATCAGGTTGTGTGACGATGTATTCCATGCTCATTCTTCGTAGACTTAGATGGATAGGACACGTTAGGAGGATGGATGATGGTAGAATACCAAAGGACATCTTTTTTGGTGAATTACAGACGGGTAGGAGATCTCAGGGTCGGCCTCTACTACGATACAAAGATGTGTGTAAGCTGGACATGATTGATACAGGCATTGATAATGCACATTGGGAGCATGTCGCCACTGAACGTGTTGCATGGAGGGCAACTATCAGAAATCGAATAAAGGCAAAGGAGAAAATGATTGCAGATAAAGCACACACAGAGCGTGAGAGACGTAAGATGGTGCAAAATGGTAGAAATGACCATGTTTTCACATGCACCTACTGTGAGCAAACATTTGCAGCAAGAATTGGCATTACCAGCCACACTCGCCACCGCCATAGATCGTAGTTATTAAGCCTTTTTGAAGCACAATGTACCAAACTATCGTCTGTCAAGACGGACAGGTGCCAATGAATGTATAGTCTAAATGAAATGTGTATGGCACATAATATGAAAATTAGCACAAGTAAAACAGAGGTAATGGCTGTAACTAAAGAAGAAAAAGCAACAACGATTCACCTAAACGAACAGCCCATAAAACAAGTAAATAGTTTCAAGTACCTAGGAAGTATAAATTCACCAAATAGCAAATAAGAAGACGAGATCGAAAACAGATGCAATAAGGCAAACCAACTCATGGTACCAATACTAAAGAACAAACATGTATCAATAACTACTAAGAAAGCACTTTACAACACAATCTTTCTACCAAACTCTATGTTACCAATGTCAAACCTAGACAATGACAGAAAAAGAGAAATGAAAAATCACAACACCAGAAATGAGACTCCTGAGAAGAATACTAAATGTATCAAGAAGAGATAAGATCCGAAGTGAAAAAATCAGGACTAAAGTGGGGATTGTAGCTGCACAAGATTTTATTAGACGGCAGCAAGACAAATTGTTTGGCCATGCAAGTAGGTTACCAATTAACAGTATACCACAATAAGCAATGATGTACAAACCAGAGGAAAGCCGAGGAAGAAGCCGACCACGTAAACGATGCACGCGGGGAATAACACATCCATGGGAATATCGATACATGAAGCCCATAAGCGGGCACTCTCCCGTTGTTTATACTTCACCTCGACACCGCAAGGTACAAGAGGGACATGATGAGATGAGATCTCGTATTCTTGCTAGTATACATATCTCGTAGTCCCCTTGCTCCCATAAAAACCTTACAGAAAACTTCTCGGTCATAAGCAAAATGCCCCGCGTCCGATACACTCGTCTGGAGATAGTCTGCCACATCCTGAACCCATCTTCTCTTTGGCCTTTCCCTTCCTCTCTTCCGAGCATATACCCCTCCATTGTTGTTCTCTCTAAACTTTCATGGCGTTTCAAGTGACCAAAATATTTGAATGTTCTTTGTGTTATTGTCTTTAATATCCAACCTTCTTCAGTATTCAGATCTTGTCGTATGGATACATTTGTTCTTAACTAATATATAGGAAACGGCACTGCACAGTTCAATAGCTATTGTATCATTATTGCACAAAATGTGAATAGGAAAACTGCTAGTAATTGGTAATTATAAATCAGGTAGGGGGACATGAAGAAATGCAGGAATTTTTGCTTGTGTGTACAAAGATTTCCAAAATTTTTATGGGGTAACTAATGTGGTACTCCACATAAAACATGTTTACAACAGTGTAAACTACACCATGGTAATTATAAGTGTTACGTAATGAGAAGTGTAGCGTAATGTGAGTGAGCCCCTGGCTGGTGAATTGTACAGCAGGGGCCTTGACGGAGACAGCAGTTTAATCTCCACCGAGATACACGAACAGCCGAATCCGTGCATAGATATCCCATACTGACACTCAGCTCCCCATTCTACCCAGTCTTATTCAATATTACACATCCAGATTTATCCAAATTCAGCCCAGAGGACCAGGGCGAACAATAGTATATGCTAATGGGTCTCTTATTTGAAGGACTGGTTCAGACAGACAATAAATTTGCAAGAGTAATACAGCAGCCATGAGATTAAATCTCTAAGCTCATGAGGAGAACTGCTCAAAGGTGAATGCTGACAAGGCATATGTGACGGGGTGTTCCTTGAATAATGTCAACTTAGAAGCCAATCCCTGATGTGTACTTCGAATGGTAAACTATTAATAGACCCTACATGATGACATATCTGGAAAACGCATTCTTTCATACACATGCCACACTTATAAGTTATAACATTATTAAGAGCACAAACGGGGATTGAAAGCACAGAGAGTTATGGCAATCACGCACGCAGAGCAGAGATTGCTATTCCTCCTATAATATATCATCGTCTGGTCCTGTCCATTAGTGAGTACCAGCTGAGTGTACCCACGCTTTGGGCAACATAGTACGAAAGACTGGAGTGTATACACAATAATGGGATGCGACCAGTTCTGGGCTGCACTAGAGATGTCCTTGGCAAAACAATGCTGCGCATGATTGGCTTCCTTTCAGCCAAATTGAGATATGTGTTGATACAGGCTAAGGCTTATTTCACTTAACAAGTGATATTAGACTACCCAACATAAATGACTGAATCGGAGCAAGATTAACAAGATAAATGTCAAGGACTCACGTGCGCGAAGATACCCTTATCAGATAAATTACTGAGTGGTGCAATAGAAGAAAAGAATTGGACATAAGGCAGCTGATAGAGGGTGTGGCTTCAAGCTGGGCGAAGAATGCAGGGGAACATCATAGCACAGCAGAAGGGATCATATTAAAACAAGACATCCGGTATTGGTATGGAAGTGGAGTTGATCACTAGGACCCTGGGATAGCTTTCCGCGACTGCATTCAATCAGACATTCATAATTACTGACTCTCAGTCAATGCTCCAGGAGGTTCAATGTCCTTTCTAGTACAAATGATGGGCATACACAGTCAACACACAAGCAAAACCTCAAGTGACTATACTGCCCAGCCCATGGACACCTCCAGAAGACACATTGGGGCTTAGTAAGACATATATGTGACTGTCTACAAAAGATCCCCTGTAGTAAGAGAAACCACAGATCATGACTACATGCGGCGGCGACTGCTGGAAGCAAGAATCAAAACTAGCAGGAAGGATCATGGTAGAGGACGAAAAAATGGCCGTGCGAAACCAAGAGGCCACTGGTACTATAAATATCCATATGAACACATGTAGACAGAGAACATCCAGAGAGAGGCGGACAGCTGGACACATATAGACAGAGAACATACAGAGACAGCTGGACACATGAGAAAGAGAACATGCAGAGACAGGCGGACAGCTGGACACATGTAGACAGAGAACACCCAGAGACAGCTGGACACATGTAGACATAAAACATCCATAGACAGCTGGACACATGCAGACAGAGAACATTCAGAGACAGATGGACACATGTAGACAGAGAACATCCAGAGACAGCTGGACACATGTAGACAGAGAACATTCAGAGACATGCAGACAGCTGGACACATGTAGACAGAGAACATCCAGAGACAGCAAGACACATGTAGACAGAGAACATCCAGTGACAGGCGGACAGCTGGACACATGTAGACAGAAAACATCCATAGACAGCTGGACACATGCAGACAGAGAACATTCAGAGACAGATGGACACATGTAGACAGAGAACATCCAGAAACAGCTGGACACATGTAGACAGAGAACATTCAGAGACATGCAGACAGCTGGACACATGTAGACAGAGAACATCCAGAGACAGCTAGACACATGCAGACAGAGAACATCCAGAGACAGATGGACACATGTAGACAGAGAACATCCAGAGACAGATGGACACATGTAGACAGAGAACATCCAGAGACAGATGTATACATGTAGACAGAGAACATCCAGAGACAGCTGGATACATGTAGACAGAGAACATACAGAGACAGCTGGACACATGTAGACAGAGAACATACAGAGACAGCAAGACACATGTAGACAGAGAACATCCAGAGACAGATGGATACATGTAGACAGAGAACATCCAGAGACAGCTGGATACATGTAGACAGAGAACATACAGAGACAGCTGGACACATGTAGACAGAGAACATACAGAGACAGCTGGACACATGTAGACAGAGAACATACAGAGACAGCTGGACACATGTAGACAGAGAACATACAGAGACAGCTGGACACATGTAGACAGAGAACATCCGGAGACAGCTGGACACATGTAGACAGAGAACATCTAGAGACAGCTGGACACATGTAGACAGAGAACATCCAGAGACAGCTGGACACATGTAGACAGAGAACATACTGAGACACACGGGCAGCTGGACACATGTGCAATAAGTCATTGCCATTGAAAGTTAGAACAAGAGTTCTTGTATGTTAAATAGAACCAATTTTAACATACGGCTGCGGATCCTGGAAAATTAGTAAACATGTAAAAATCTCAGTGGAATCCATGGCGATGTGGTTTATAGGAGAATGCTGAAAACTTAATTGGGCATCCAAAATGAGCAATGAGTATTCCGAAAGAAACCAAGTAGCAAATGTAACTTATAACAAACATCCGAAAGAAGCAGTCATAATTTTTGGCCATATTATGAAAAGACAAACACTGAAACATGTTGTGACAACTGGAAATATTTGTGGAAAGAGAGATAGAGGAAAACAGCGTGATAAAATTATTGACGGCCTTGTTTCCTGGCACGGAAGGGAGTCGACACACGAATTGATCCATGCTGTGGAGACGCATGGGCGCCCACGCCAGTCGGCAAGACACTGGATGATGATTAATTACCAGAGACATTTTGAGGCCAGCTTGATGATCATTTCAGGACAATCACAGGCTAATGTCATCGTTGATATCAGTAGCTTAGCTTGTCATATTCAGGAGCTCCTGATGGTGTCCAGGCACGTAAACATGGAATATTTCCTGTATAAGCTTAATTACCCGTCATGCATTGCAAAGTTTCTGAGTCAGGCAATTCCCGCCGTTGTACTATGTGTGGCGTAGGTCGTTGTCAGCATCTACATCAGGGGTGGCCAACTTTTTCAGCAGGCGGGCCAAATTTCAGAAATAATATTTCCTGCCGGGCCACGCACCTAATTTTTTTTTTATTTTTTGTTAATTAAAGTAAACAAGCAAGCGTGCTACAGCTTTGACCACATCGTTGTTTCCCACTACGCGGGCCAAAACATGACTGCCGGCGGGACCGCATGCTGTCCGCGGGCCTCGTGTTGGCCACCGCTGATCTACATGGAACACTACAAACACGAGACTAACCTATTCTGTAGTCAGCATCTACATGGACAGCTACAAACATGTGACTAACCTATTCTGTAGTCAGAGAACACCCAGAGAACATGTGAGAAGCTCGTGGGCCTTTACAGCTCGGGCCGGAGGGAGAATTGTGAAGGAGGACTCTGGTGCTTTCACTGAAACCACAAGTAGCCTGACCATGGAAGTCATGGCAGTAAGTAAAGCAATAACATGGCTCGAGACACAGACATTCACTAGGGCATGTTTCCTTAGCGACTCAATGAACATGATCAAGAGGATAGAGGAGGGGTCGATCCGAAGAGAATGGTTGCTGCCTCTAGAGCGGTCTCGGCTGACAAAGATTAGTTTCATCTTCGTGCCAGGGCATGCGGGAGTACAAGGAAATGAGCGGGCTGACAAGCTCGCAGGTGAAGCTACTGTGGAGGGCGGACGCGCCATGGACCAGGCTGACATTCTGAATGCTCTACGAGAAGTAAGACTCTTGCGTGAACCAAGTGATGACTGTGAATCTACAACCATGGCCAGACTGCGAGAACAGCAAATTAAAAAAGGGGTGGCCAAACAAGAACACTACGCAGGAAGCCAAAGAAGATTGATAAACCAACACAGAACTGGCGTCGTTAGCCGCTTCACGCTGCGGGATTTGCTGAGGAGGGGATCCGAGCACTTATGGACTGAATGGGTCGATGTGCAACGAGAATGATCTGTCGACTAACTAACTAACTATTCTGTAGTCAGCACTTACATGGACAACTACAAACACGTGACTAACCTGTTCTGTAGCCAACATCTACATGGACAACTACAAACACGTGACTAACCTGTTCTGTAGCCAACATCTACATGGGCAACTACAAACACGTGACTAACCTATTCTGTAGCCAACATCTACATGGGCAACTACAAACATGTGACTAACCTATTCTGTAGCCAACATCTACATGGGCAACTACAAACACGTGACTAACCTATTCTGTAGCCAACATCTACATGGGCAACTACAAACACGTGACTAACCTATTCTGTAGTCAGCATCCCTATGGACAACTACAAACACGTGACTAACCTATTCTGTAGCCAACATCTACATGGACAACTACAAACATGTGACTAACCTATTCTGTAGCCAACATCTACATGGACAACTATAAACACGTGACTAACCTATTCTGTAGCCAACATCTACATGGACAACTACAAACACGTGACTAACCTATTCTGTAGCAAGCAAACTCTTCAAATGATGATACGTTATAGGGCCCCAACTCTGTCAGTTCTCTTAGCTCCATGAGTGTTGGCAGGTAATATTGCCCATTCTATTCTAGCTATTTCTTGAACTATCCCTGATCTTCTGAAGTTCAACGAAAATAGGGAAAGGGAGGGGGTAAGGGGCAGCTGGGGAGCTTACAAACAGATATTGGAAAATGTTTCGACAACAGTCCTAATTAACGGACAAGAAAGACAACTACAGCAACATCATCACTGGAACCTTGTCGCCTTGACAGATGATAGAACATTGTGCTTCAAAAAGGTTTAATAACTACAACTCATGGCGGTAGTGAATGTGACTGATAAGGCCAATTAGCGCAGTATATGTTCGTCCACAGTGGATGCAAGTGAACACATGGTCATTTCCACCATCATGCACCATTGTACGTCTCACACGCCCAGTGTGTGACCTATCTGCAATCATTTTTTCCGTTGACATTTTTCCATTCCTGATCTTTGTTCTTCACGCAACACGTTAAGACTAAAAAACAACAGACAATATAGCAAGAATACTTAGTTGCGGATCTGAAGGCAATCCGAGAGACACAAACATTAGGAACGGAAAAGGGAAATGTGGATCGAGAATGAGAGTGTGGAACACCAAAAGAAAAAAAAAACGAAACTTACAATGAACACATGTGCATGTTAACAGGGGCGGCTGCAATACACGTCTGAACACCGCTATTATGTGAACAAAAACGCATTATAGTCTATTATAGGCGACGGGGCTGGCACAGACAGTGACAATTATAAAAGTCTGTTGTGTATTTCAGCTAAAAGGTTTCACTTACTTTTTTTTCTTCTTCTTCGCTTTCTTCTTCTTCGTTTTCTTCTTCTTCTTCTTCTTCTTCTTCTTCTTCTTCTTCTTCTTCTTCTTCTTCTTCTTCTTCTTCTTCTTCTTCTTCTTCTTCTTCTTCTTCTTCTTCTTCTTCGTCTTCTTCTTCATCCGCCTCCTTTAATTCTCCAGTGGAGCACTGACCCTCAACTAGCTCATACCAAGCATTTTATAGACGTGTTCATAATTGGTTGGTTGAGCAGGTTTTCTACGGAAAGTGGTGTAGTCAGTCTAACCCCAGCTCTCCCTGGTCGGCTCTTACGACATGCGTGGTAGGTTATACTGTTACTACTCTCTGCTTCCCTTTAGAACCCTGGCAGCACACAGGCGAATATGATTTATTACGTTGCGTTATTATAAGGGGAATTTAAAATTCGTTCGTGCCGCACATTTAAAATTCGTTCGTGCCGCACCGCGTGTAATTGTGAACGTTGAACATGATCATGTTATAGTCATGTGATAAGTATTGACCAATGAATAAAAGAGCATGTGCTTATCGTCCTATGATACATAGGTTCTGTTTCTGACCGTAGAGAAAATTGTCGAGTTGAACCAAAATCCGTCCACAAAAGCTCAAAGAGTGGTGATTCAGTTTCTTTCATTTGAAGGATGTCGACCAGTGAACCTTCATCGAAGAATGCAGACAGCGTACGGTAACAAATGTGTGTGACAGACTGGGCCCGAATGTTTCGGAAAGGACGTCAGTTCATGACTGATCTTCGACGGCCGGGTCAAGCGCATATTGTTGCAACAGAAAAAACAATCGCCAAAATTGATGCAGCCGTACAGATGAACCAATGTCGAAGCATACGTTCGCTAGTGAACGGATTTGATGTGTCAATTGGGACAATTCAAAAGGTCGTTCGCAAGAAACTGCAATATCGGAAGATGTGTCCACAGTGGATACCACGGATGTTAACCGACCACCAAAAAGAGGAACGCATGGAATGGTGTTTGAACCACTTGCTGTGTTACAGAGTGGAGGGTGATGCATTTCTCTTCCGCATAATGGCAGGCGATGAATCACGGTGTCACCACTTTGAGCCGAGCAGCAAAAGAGAGAACATGCAATTGAAGCATGCTGAATAACCAAAAGCCGAAAAATTCAAGTTACAGGTTTCAGCTGGTAAGGTTATGCTGAGTGAATGTTTTTTTTTACCATGAAGGGCTATTGTTGGCCGACTTTAAAGAACCTGGTGTCAACATCAACTCTACCCACTACTTAGAAACACTAGACAAGCTGCAATAAGCCATCAAGAATAAACGACCCGGCATGCTTTCTCGCGGTGTGATTTTTTTTTTTTTTTTGTTGCACGATAATGCTCGTCCACATGTTGCAAAGATTGTGCAGGAAGCATTAGCTTGGAAGAAGTGGGACATTCTGCAACATCCAGCCTATAGTCCTGATTTGTCACCATGTGATTTTCATTTGCTCGGAACTGTAAAAAAAAAAGCTCTCAGGGGACAACGATTTCACACAGATGCTGACGCAATGAACGCGGTAAACACTTGGTTCAGTGAGCAACCACAAATCTTTTTTGCGGACGGCATTCGCCGCCTACCTAAGCAATGGGATGCTTGCCTGAATGCCTACGACGACTTATTCTGACCAACCCATGGTGCATAATTCATTCAAAATGAATGCTTCGTTTAATTCTACCACACCTGTTAATGTTTTTGTTATGCTTTTGTAATAAAGTCATTGGAACGGGGATCTAATGAACGTCCCTAATGCAAATTTGATTGTTTCTATAGTGTTGGTGTCTGTTGCCTCGGGGTTGTGAACTCAGCTTTACAAGTCCGACATAACGGGTTCGAGGTCCTATAGGATCTTGCAGTGAAGGGTGCGGGGTGGGAGGTGTCTTGAGTGTGAGGAATTAAGGACGCCTGGCTAGCGCAGTCGCCGCGAGCAGTGCAGATTGTGGTTTTCTTTTTTTTTCACCCAAGAAATAAAAATCCATCACCTTACCGATGATCCGAACCTGGGTCTCCTTAATAAGAGCCCTACGCATTAGCCACTCGGACAGAGACTACTCGACCCAATCACATTACTTGAAAATCACATTAAAGGGCTCAGATATGCAGATGACATGGTGCTCCTCTCAAACAGTGATAATGGGTTAGAACAGTTATGCATGACCGTCAAACGCACAGTGAAGATTTCAATGTTTCTTTTTAACATTAAACAAATACACAAATAATTCCCATTGACAAAACTGCGCATCAACCAAAATATTACACCTGACAAAGAAGAAACTTAACAAGTCACAACTTAAAATACATTGGCGCTAGAGCGATCAACAACAGAGGCTTCAAAAGAGATCTGAAGGAGACCTGGCCTATCAATGGCGGAGTTAGTCAGCATTGAGCGTCTATGGCACAACATCTAAATAGTGTATGTCCTTTACTGGACGTTGTGACAAACCCCAGGTTGATTCTATAGGCAATTTAATGTTTAGTAGTTTGCCACTGCTTTCTGAACGAGACTCAACGTTGATATCCAATTGGCTCATGTGTGGGATACCAAAAGAAAAAGAAACATAAAATTAGCACATGTGTATGGTAACAGAGGCGGTTACAATACAGTCTGAAAACCGCTATTATGTCAACAAAACACATTATTGTCTATTATAGGCTAGGTAGTACCATCATCAGAATAAGACCTGGAGCGCGCATACCCTTTCGGCCACGTCGGCCAGTACACACATACAACTAAACTTGTTGAGAACATGCATATATATATATATATATATATATATATATATATATATATATATATATATATATATATATATATATATATATACTAGCTGACCCGGCCCGGCTGATCCCTGGAGGGGATCTATCTATCTATCTGTCTGTCTGTCTGTCTGTCTGTCTGCTTGTTTGTCTGTCTGTCTGGCTGACCCGGCCCGGCTTCACCCAGTCCCTGGTGGGGAGCATCTCATTTAATTCATATACGTAGTCATATAAGCTCCCGTTCCCGACTATCTGTCTGTCTGTCTATCTGTCTGTCTGTCTGACCCGGCCCGGCTTCACCCAGTCCCTGGTGGGGAGCATCTAATTTAATTCATATAAGTAGTCATATAAGCTCCCGTTCCCGACTATCTGTCTGTCTGTCTGTCTATCTATCTGATCCGACGTGGATCTCCTGGCGGGGAGCGTCTCATTAAATTCACACAGTAACTTATAAGAATGTACTTCCACACACCATCCATTATTTTTAATGAAAACTGTTTTTAATCACCTACATGACTGTAGATAAATTCTTTAAGCATTAAAAGATGAGTTACAATGTTATGCATTATGCATTATTTTTATGAAAACTTTAAAATGCCTTAAAGATTATATCATTATTTATTATAACTCATATGCCTGTAAATAACTATAGACAAAGAGTTTATAAATCTTTGAAAACGATGCAACAATATGACTATAAAGTATATAGAAATGTTATTAAAAGTTTTGCCCCTTGAAATAACTTTTCTAGAGTTAAGTCCCCTTGCTATATAGAAATTATAATGAAAAATAAAATATTAAATTTTAGTAAGTGAGTAGCCGATATTACACTAAAAAACTATGACAGAAAGTTGCACAGGAATGAAAAGAAAACGTGTAGAAAATTTCATCTCAATCGGATGGACCGTTCGCGAACGCATAAAGAACGGACGGACATACATACATCGTGTTTTATATATATATATATATATATATATATATATATATATATATATATATATATATATATATATATATATATATATATATATATATATATATATATCATATTACGGAATATTTAACAATCATTACAGAAGAAAATATGTAAAGGGATTCGTCTTAACTATTACAGAAAAGTTATTACATTCCCGTGGATCAAGAATGCATATGTCAGTCAATGACCTCTAAACTATCCTTAAAGAAGAAATATATCAGATTAGTTTTAACTTTTACAGAAAAATTCTTAGATTAATGTGAACATAGAATGCATATGTAAATCATGCACCGTTTAACCATAACTAAAGAAGTAAATTGAAGGGATTGGTCTTAACTGTTGCAGAAAAATTCTCAGATTACCCTGGATGAAGAACTATACAAATTATGGCTTTCTGCAGGATGAGAGCATCATACAGAAATGGCTCATCAACAACGTCGTGTCACGGAGACGACATACTTTGGCGTCATCGAACATCTGGGTGGCTTCATCAAACATATGGGTGGCTTCATCAAACATCTAGGTGGCGCCATCAAACATCTGGGTGGCTTCATCAAACATCTAGGTGGCGCCATCAAACATCTGGGTGGCTTAGAGAAAACAGTAACAGGGCGGGGAGGTCTCCATGAGGGAAGTGATCAAGTTGGTTACCTCCTTCTACGGTCGTGAGATCAAACATTTTGAAGGTGAACACATGAACTAAAGTCATCTCATCTTGTTCCTCTCGTACTTTGCCTTGCTCCGTGGCGAAGGTGTAACGGACGCAGTTCGTAATCCCGCATACCACGTTCAAAACTCAGCTGCGAGCGATTTGACAGCATGTGACAGATGTGACCTTGTGCTGGTTATTTTATATAATGGTATGAATGCCGGTCGTGTAGAGAGCAATGGAAAACTAATGAACGTAAATGTGCCAAGAAATATGGAACAGCCAAGAAATATGGAACAGCCAAGAAATATGGAACAGCCAAGAAATATGGAACAGCCAAGAAATATGGAACAGCCAATAAATATGGAAGAGCCAAGAAATATGGAACAGCCAATAAACATGGAATAGGCCAACAAATGCTGGTGTTTACTGTAACGTCTTGTACAGGATATGCAACTAACTGTTTATTTGTTGTTTGTTTGTTTTTTATATGGGCTCTGCCATTTCCCATGTCCGTCGTTTACATTGTCGGCCTCTTCTTCTTGTTCTAGTTGGTCTGTCCATCATTGCTAGTTGTGGTAAACTGTCAGTTGGTGGCCTAGTTATGTGGCCGAACCGTTTCACGGGCTGTTTTCTAATTAAATCTAGTGCTGCATTTAACCCCATTTTGGTCCTGACTTCATCATTGCTGAGTCTTTCTAGAGCAGTGGTTCTCAACCGGTGGGGAATACAACCCCCCCCCCCCCCCGGAAGGGGATTTTAGGGTTTCCAGGGGGTGGGGGGGAATTAAGATCATTTCAAGATCATGTTAATACAAGAAATGACTACTTGATATTGTTTTTCCCTCAATACTTTATGTTTCTGTACTTCTAGCCCTTCTGAAATTCGTTTTATAACACATACGTTATATATAGACGTCAAGGCTTGTTCTGGTATGTCTTATTAAATTTAGCTTCCATTTTAACGTATACTGTGTATGGGGGGAAAAGGGGGTGGGGGGATTTATAGGGAGGAAATACGAATGGGGGAGGAATGACATTCTGAACATATGGTAAAGGGGTGCATGGGCCAAAAGAGGTTGAGAACCACTGTTCTAGAGCCTTTCCAGCGGATTGCGACGATAGCATCGTGATATATTCTGTTCTAGATTTTATTTAAACTTCTTCAGTGTCAACATTCAACTACATTACCAATTATATTCTTAGCGGCTTCTACTGTACTTGTTTCTGTAACTTTTTTTTTAAATATGGTGTTATTTATGCAACTGTTCCCTGTTTAATTGTTGCTTTAGCTCTTTCAGTATCGGCAGATAACTATATTACCAATTTCATTCTATATATTTACTTACCGGTAAATGTTTCAATTCTAGTTGTTTCTTTAACTCTTTAGTGTCACAGTCTTTCATTCTTTTTCTAAATATTATTTTTCTTTCTTCTTCGTTGTCATCGTCTTCTTTTCTTCTTCTTCGTTGCCATCTTCTCCTTCTTGCCATCTTCTTCTTGTCATCTTCTTCTTCGTTATCTTCTTCTTCTTCGTTATTTTCTTCTTCTTGTTGTCATCTTATTCTTCTAGTCATCTTTTTCTTCTTGTTATCATCATCATCATCTTCATCATCTTCTTCTTCTTCTGCTATTTCTTCTTCTTCTTCTTCTTCTTCTTCTTCTTCTTCTTCTTCTTCTTCTTCTTCTTCTTCTTCTTCTTCTTCTTCTTCTTCTTTTTCCTCCTGACTTTAATATAAATTACATTCAAATAAAGCAACAGTCATCTTGAGCTTGTTGGCATCTCCATTGAGTTTGTCTTCAAATAACGTTCTTGTGAAGGTGAACACAGGAACTAAAGTCTTCTTAGGTAGGAAAAAGCACGAGGCATAAGATGGCTTATGCAAAGCAGTCGATCATGTTTTCTTTGTCTAGTTCAGTGGTTCTCAACGGCGGGGATCCCCCCCCCCTAGTAGGGTGTTAGGTTTCCAAAGGAGGGGGGAGGGAGTTAACATTATTTCAATATCGCGTTAATACAAAAACCGATTATTATATATATTTTTTTCCTCCATACTTTATGGTTCTGTAGCTCTCGCCCTTCTGAAATTCGTTTTATAAAGTAAGTAGACCCACAAATCACGTATTATGTAGACGTCTAGACTTGTTCTAGTATGTGTTATTAAATTTAGCTTCCATTTTTATGTATACTGTGTAGGGGCAGGCGGAATTTGTAGGGATGAAATACGAAAAGGGGGGGGGGGGGGAAGGTGACATTCTGAACATATGGTGAAGGGGTGCATAGGCCAGAAAAGTTGAGGACCACTGGTCTAGTTTATCATCTTCATCAAGTGCCCTGTCAGTTGGCGTAGGCGTTCATGGCTCTCTACAGATCTCGGACTTTGGTGTTCTGGATCAACTCTGCCAATGGCATTCCTCCATGCCAACGTCTCAATCCATCCAGCATCATCTCTCTTGGTCTGCCTCTGCCTCTCCTCCCCTCGATCTTTCCAGTTGTCACGATGTTCTCCAATGCCTCTTTTCTCATGACATGACCGAAGAAAGCTGTTTGTCTCTTTCTTATTGTTGTATATAATGTTCTAGTTTCATTAACCTGTTTTAGGCAGTCGTCGTTAGTTACTCTGGCAGTCCAAGGAATTCGCAACAGTCGTCTCAGGAACCACATCTCTGTTGCTTCTAATTTTTTCTTAATTTGTTCATTTACATTCAACGATTCACTGCCATACAGCAAAACTGGTTCTACATAGCATTTCAGCACTCTCTTACGTTCCGTGATAGTGACTTATTGCATAAGATACTTTTCATTTTCTGAAATGCGGCTTTTGCTTGCCCTATTCTGCTCTTAATCTCTGTTGTACATCTTCCATCTGATGTTATAAATGCCCCTAGGTATCAAGAATTATCAAATTGGTTAAGAATTTTAACTTTTATTTCTATGCCACATTTTGCTGTCATCATTTTCTTTGATATCACCATTGTTACTGTTTTCTTGATATTCAAGGAGAGTCCTTTCCTTGCACTCTCTGTTACTACAATGGTCAACAATTGTTGTAGGTCTGTTAAATTATCCGCCACCAATACTGTGTCATCTGCATAGCGTATATTCTTCTTCTTCTTCAGCATTCCGAGCCACTGAGAATTGCTGCAGATACAAGCCGTCTCCATGCATCTCTCTGGTTGACCTTCTCTTGCCAGTCGCTGATTCCAAGTGCTTGTAGGTCTGTATGTATATTATCTCTCCACAGTCTTCTTGATCTACCTCGGGGTCTACGATCATTTATTTCCTGAATGTAAGCGAGTTTTGTTTCCCTATTATCTTCCATTCTTTCTATATGCCCCAGCCATTGCAGTCTATTAGCCTTCATGATACCAGTGATTAGCGGGGACTTAAACAGATCATAAATGTCTTTGTTACTTCTTCTTTTCCACTCTCCACTTTGTGTATCCCTAATGGGTCCAAAGATGCGTCTTAAGACTTTGTTCCCAAAGGTTTGTAACAAGGCTTCGTCTCCTTTTGTTGTACTCCAGGTTTCAGAGCCATACAGCACAATTTGTCTAATCAATGTTTTGTATATTGTGATCTTGGTGTTACGAGATAGCGCATTTGATTTTAGCAGATGTTGTAGTGCATAGTATATCTTATTTCCCGCAGAAGTCGGATGTGTCGGCCTAACGGCGCAAGAACGCAGCTCTGTTGTAAACAGGCACAACGCAATCACGTCCGAAAAAAAACTCCGGATGAACGCAGAAGAAGAAGAAGTATATCTTATTGTAAGATTGTACCCAGGTCTTTGTATGTTTCCGTTCTTTTAATGGTCATGTTATCAATAATTGTATGTGGCCAGAGTTTTTAGCCGTTCCTTCTCTTGAAATTACCATATATTCTGTCTTATCTTGGTTGATAACCAGCCCATTTGTTGAGCTTTTTCCTTTAAGTGAGTCAATATTTCCAATGTCTTTTGTTCATTTTCCCCTATAATATCTATATTATCTGCATAACCAAGCAGTCTGGATGTT
Organism: Cepaea nemoralis; assembly: GCA_014155875.1. Taxonomy (NCBI): domain Eukaryota; kingdom Metazoa; phylum Mollusca; class Gastropoda; order Stylommatophora; family Helicidae; genus Cepaea; species Cepaea nemoralis. Next base: position 88,393 of record JACEFZ010024867.1, read on the forward strand.
CCTCCAATAGCACATTCCTCCTTTACCTTCCTTACAACTTTCTCTAGAGCCAGATTGAAAACGAGCGGCGATAGTGCATCACCCTGTTTCAAGCCAGATGTTATTTGGAAAGGATCTGATTTCCTCCTGCCTTTATATGTTACTATATTATAAGTACCTTCCATGCATAGTCTGGTCATGTTGATTAACTTCCTTGGTATTCCAAATTCCTGCATAGCTTTCCATAGACTATTCCTATGGACACTATCATAAGCCTTTTTAAAATCCACAAAAAATGTTTTGGAGATCTCTTTTATATTCCCAATTTTTCTCGGCTATTTGTCGTAAGATAAATATCTGATTTATTGTTGATCTGTTTTGTCTTAAACCCGCCTGGTAGTCACCTAATATGTTTTCTGATTATGGTATTAGTCTATTTAGTAATACCGCGGGTAGTATCTTATAGCTTGTAGACAGGAGTGATATTCCTCTATAATTTTCACATTGGAACTTGTCTCCTTTCTTAAAGATAGGTATCAATAATGACTCTTTCCAGTCATGGGGTAATTCTTCTGTCCTCCAGATTTTTATTATTAGTTCGTATAGCATTAGATGTAATGCATGGCCGCCTGCCTTTATAAATTCAGCAGCTATTCTATCAGCCCCAGTTGCCTTATTGTTTTTAAGACGTGTTATTACATATAGGATTTCTTCAAAAACATGTTCTTCAATTTGTGGTTCACATGTTAGAACCGCTTCCTGTGGGAAAGTGTTACTTGGAGCTTCACAATTTAGTAATTCAGCAAAGTATGCTTTTCATGTGTTACACATTTCCTCATTGGTATTTATCATATTTAAATATTGAGCACAACCCACTACTGGCAACGCCGATCGCATTCTGGTATGAACCTAAGGCCTTTCCACGTCAATATGGAAGCACTATACTCGAGTTTCGCCCTCGTTTGAGCTCGTCAGTAGTGCATATCCCTGACCAGATCCGGAAACAGTCCCAGATCACGCGTGTGAAGCGGGTGTGTAACCACGCGGCACACACTGGACACACCAAATTATCACAACAGAACATCACAACGCTACCCATCGTAGGCTATGCTCAAGATTGCCCAATCGCCGCGACCGACATCCGTCAATCGATGGGACCCGAACGATCAGGACTTCTCACTGGCAAGGAACACCAGGCCTCCTAAATCCAGTGAGCAATAATAAATTGATTATGTGGTTGTTTCGGGATTTGAAATTTAAATATTGAGCACAACCCACTACTGGCAACGCCGATCGCAATCGAGTATAGTGCTTCCATATTGACGTGGATAGGCCTTAGGTTCATACCAGAATGCGATCGGCGTTGCCAGTAGTGGGTTGTGCTCAATATTTAAATTTCAAATCCCGAAACAACCACATAATCAATTTATCATATTCCCATTTTAATCTTTTAAACCATATGTGTTGTGTTGGTGCCCTCGTTTCATTGACTTCAGGTCTTTAAAAAAACTTTTTGGATTCGTTTATCTGGTGATTAGTTTCCATATCTTTGATTATAATTGTTCATATATTCTCGCTTCTGCTGCCGAACTATTTTTTTTAGCCTCTTTACATTCAGTTCTATATTGCTCTTCATTTTGGATGTTGTTGATGTCATTTAACCACAACTGTCTGGCATTCTTTTTCCTAATGTCTGCTTCTTCACATTTTTTATTGAACCACAGTCGCTTAAAAGTCGACAGGGTCGACTTCATTGCACCGGGTTTTATTCCATATGGCTCGGTCTCTTTCCACAGCCCGGAAATCGTCGCATAAAGCACGAACTCCGTAGCTTTTAGCGACGGCCCACAGGAGTCTCCGAAACATTTAACTCGTAAACCGAAGGACGCGGCCCGGAATCGAACCCACAACCTTCTGAGCACGAGTCAAACGGCTTGACCACTTCGCCACAGAGACTCCCAGAGACAGAGATATGTTCTTTCTATGCGTGATTAACACACCGAGACATTCTTCTGCTGTAGTTTGAAATGTATTCTTGATGTTCAACCAAGTTTGGTCAACGCTTTCCTCCAATGGGATTTGTAGAGTTTCAAGTTTACATTTTATTTCATCTGCAAATTTCTCTTTGACTTTACTTTCTTGTAGTAACCTTTGTAGTTTAGCATAGAAAGCTCTCTTAAGTTTTATTTTAAATTTTGCTCCAACGAGGAAGTAAGTGGTCGCAGTGACACTCAACTCCTCTATAACTTCTAACTTGTTGTATGTTTGATGCGTATATAATTTATATTATAACCTCCAATTAGTATTCCTGGCGTCTCTTTGATCTCTCTCATTATTATTTCACTATAGAAGGAGAAGAGATCCGGTGACAAGACACACCCCTGTCGTACTCCTAGCTTTATCTGCTCGTAACTACCCTCTTTCTTTCCAATTTTAATTGGAATCTTCTATTGTGATTTTACTTGGTTCCAGTAAATATTCTTTATTATCCTTAAATCTGTTCCATCAATGTTGATATATTCCAACATTTTAATCAGTTCAGCATGTTTTACTTTATCGAATGCCTTAGTATAATCTATGAAGCACAAATATATGTCTTCTCTGTTTCTCTATTGACCTTTCTATTAGTGTCCGTAATGTATAAATTGCATTGTTTGTGCCCTTTCCCTCCACAAATCCATACTGTTCTTCACTAATTTCCATTTTTAGTTTCTTTCTGGTTCTTCTCATTATGATTCTGAGTAGAAACTTAGTGATATGGTTTATGAGGTTAATTGTACGGAAATCTTCACATTCAATTACTCGTGGTCTTTTTGCCTTAGCTATAAATATACATTTCAGCATATCAGTGGGTAAATATCCACTGCTGTAAATATCATTCAATATTTTAGTTAATATATCTCTCCAAGTTCTCCCAATACTTCTAATTCTTCTATTGTGATTTCATCTGGCCCAGCTATTTTTCCTTTCTTCATATGTTTTACAGCATCAGCGACTTCTTCTTTTAGAATAGGTGGACCTTCTAAGTTACATTCTTATGTTAATTCTTCCTTTTCTTCATCATATAATATTCTTATATACTCACTCCATCTCTTCATTATAGCACCTTCCTCCAATAATATATTTCCTGTTTTTTATTTCAAACACACTGTATTTATTCTTATTTTTCTTCCCGTGAGCTCATTGATTTGTCTGTACATATTTTTTGTGTCTTTAATGGGATTTAATTCAATTTTTTTGCACTTCTCGTTTAACCAACTTACTTTTGCCTTCAAACATTTATCCTTTATTTCTTTATTTATCTTAGCGTATTCTTGATTGTCATTTTTACTCTGTTTTCTTTTGTCCATCAGCATTAATATTTCTTCATTCATCCATTTTGTTTATCTATTTGGCTTCTCTGTGGTTATACTTCTTTGCTAGATTGATGAATGGAGTCCCTTAACATTTCCCATTGTTCATTTACACTCTGTATTTTAGCTATTGCATTGTACCTATTTTTTTTTACAGTCACGCTGTATTGTTCTTCAATTTCTTTATCTACTTTCAGGACCTCTTTATTCAGTTTTACGTTCTAAATCATTTTACCCTCTCTTTAATCTTACTTTTATTTGTCCACATAGTGGTACATGATCATTATTACAGTCACAGGTATTGTCTTTATATTAATTAAAGCTTTTCTAACTCTTTTATCAATTAGTATGTAGTCAATTTGGTTGCGTATTTTCCATGTGTATTTTCGTCTTTTATGGTGATTAAACCAATTGTTTTCAATTATCATATCATTGATATTTGCCCATTCTATCAGTTTTTCTCCTCTTTCATTTCTTGCACCTAAACCATGATTCCCCACTACATCCTCCATTTTCCCCTTTCCTACTTTTGCAGTAAAATCTCCAAGTATTATTGTTATTTCTTGTTATCCAATTTGAGCCATTACTTTTCTAATTCGTCGTAAAAGTGTTGTATTTCTTCATCACTACTCCTTGTTGTTTGTGCATATATTTGTATAATATTTATATCTATTGATTTATTGACCTTTTGATTTTGACCACAATAACTCTATCTGAAATACACCAGTATCCATTAATTGACTTGGCTGTTATTTCGTCAACTATTATCCCTACAACCTTTTCATGTGCATCCCCTTCATAATAAATTATTGTGTGGTTGTCAGCTAGAATTTTGCCTGATCCCTTCCATCTCACCTCACTTAGGCCTAGTATATTTATTTTCATGCTATCCATCTCTCTTAGAACATTTTTCAACTTTCCTAGCTCATTTAATGTCCTAACATTCTTTGTTCCTTCTCTAAATTTATTTATTTTGGTTATGATTTTGCCATCAATAGCTGGGTGACGATCTGGTGTCACCTGTGCCTCATGACTGTCCCTACCTGACGAGGATGTCACAAGAAGCCATTAGCGTCGGTCACTAACTCTGAAATATGGTTTGCCATGAAGTCTTGGGAAGATAATGTGGTGGTTTCCCCTTAACTACCACGTCTACATGGTGGTCTTTTAACTCTGCCTGTGACAACCATTTCCGACTATAAGGACAAGTGAGTGCCCTGCTCTGCTCAGCTGCAGAGTTGTCCACTTATTCCGGTGGATACTCTGTCCCCAGGACTGTGTTAGCAACACCGTAGTGTGTTTCCCATCCTCTACCACGGGGAAGAGCAGGTCTAACCAACTGGTCTAGTTATTTATGTTAAATGTTCTGGATTTAGTGTTTGCAGAAATATTTCAGTGTCGACATTTATTATTCTATTCTATTCTATTCTATTCTATTCTATTCTATTCTATTCTATTCTATTCTAGTCTAGTCTAGTCTAGTCTATTCTATTTAACTGTTTCTGATGAAGTTTTAAACGACAGTGAGGGTTAAACAGCATGAACAAGCGCCACTCTCAGATGTCCTATTCTAGATTATTCGATGGAAGAAGCGACACAAAGATAAAGAAAAGAATCGCCAAATCAAACTGGAATGAACAGCGTCATGAAAAAAAACACATATCATAACAGCTACAAAACTCCCGTGATTGAAAAGGCCATGTGGACTGTTCTTCTGTGTGGATGCTAATGCTGCACATTGAGTAATGAAATGATGGAGGAACTGCGGGCAGCGGAGATCTGAGTTAAGAATATCGTTATCAGAGAATAAAACAAGAGTTGAAGTGTCAACAGCTGAAAGCGTTACTTAGTAAGATCGCACATCAACAACATCAGGAAAAGACCAATCAAATGTGTAGGACATATAAACAGATGAGTTAAGACAGAAAAAGTGTGTTGAGGTGCTACATAGAACCTATACTTTTGTAAAGATGTGAAGCGTGGACAACGAGCAGGCAAGCTGAAAAATATCTGATGGCTATGGAAATGTGGTTTCTGAGGAATATACAAAGAATACCATGGACAGACACAAAAACAAATGACCAAACCCTACAAGAAACAAATTAAAATCGTCATCTTGTTAGATAAATTAGTAGACAGTCAAATTTTGATGGTCACATTATGAGAAGAAATAAATTGGAAAACTTGGTGACAACTGACATGATCGAGGAGAAGAGAACAAGGAAAAGGCAGAGAAGTAAATACCTGGATGGCTTGGCCACGTGGTATGGTTGAGGCAAGAACACTGAGCGGGTCCACGACTCAGGTGATTGAGTTAGATGGCGAAACATGACCGACCAATGTTACAGGCATGTCACAGGATGATGATGATGAGATAGAGCAGTTAGCCTTCTTCGGGAAAATATTGCACGGGAAAGCCTTGTTTGGGAAAATTACTAGACAAGAGAAGCAAGAGAGTTTCCTGCTATGGGTATGTGCTGTGGTAGGGCCGGCACATGTTGTAGGCCTGGATGCAGGGAAGAATAGGCGGCCAGTCTTTGTTTCACTTAGCAGGCGACGAGTCCTTCGTCGAACCCTCGTTAGATTTTCTTCTTTAGTGATTGTTAAATGGTGCATGATTCGCATATGTATGCTGTCTCATGCTGTCTCATTAATAAAGAAATGTTTTTGCATATCCTTTACAGGACATCGCTGTCAACAGCAGCATCATTCAGCTGTCTGTTGATTTCTTGGCAAGATTACGCTCAGTAGTTTGCCATTGCTTTCTGAGCGGCCGGCTCAGTTATCCCGCAAGTCACCAGCATGGGTAGAACCGCTTCCAGTTCTCGCCCGCTACGAGACCCTGCGTGATAAACGGGATTATGGAGAAAGTGGTGTAACCCCTCGGCCAGAGAGACCGGCGACACTGGTAATAGGGAGATCTAATCAACACGCAAAGATCAGCCCAGTGAACTTGTAACTGAACTTGTATGGACTACGCTTCAGTTAAAAGTAAGCGCACTCAACAACAACAAAATGAAATTGTCAAATAACAGAGCGGTTAAATTCATGGCCACTGCCTCGGAAGTAGAATCCACAATACCGCAGACCTGAATCCTGCACATTGGGCAAAAGTATGAAGTAAATTATAAAAAAAAACACATACTGCAAGTACGCGTCTGAGCCTTGGGGCTAGTGAAAGCAGTTTCACAATCCCAAGATATCAGGTTTAAGTCTTCCACAAGAGATTTGGATCGCAGATCGCTTTGTGTTGATTTTCACAATAATATGAGCGTCGGCCGTTAAAAAATTTAACGTAAAATTACCTAGAACATTACACACGGTCAATAAATGATGGGGTTGATTAAAGAAGTCCTATTTTAAAAAATAAAAACATGCAACTAACTGAACTTACTGTATACGTAAGCACTTTATCCACAATCTGCCCAACACATTTAAAAACAAAACCGCAGCTGTTAATGAGCCTTACCTGACGTTACATGACGTCCTGGTGTAATCCCCGGGGCAAATAAAATCACATTTCCACCAATCAGGACGTCGGTCTGATATGAAATGATCTATCAATAACTTTAGTAGCGGCTACATATATACTCTGTGTGAGTTATGAACACTCCCACGGCTAGGATTTAGCGGCATAAGATTCCAGTGCTCTTTGAATGTTCTTGTTGCTGTTTTGTTGAAGTTGTTGTTTTTTTTTAACCAGACACAAAGTTGTTGTTGTTGTTGTTTTTAAAACAGACACATCACATCCAGTTATGAACAACTAACTGAACATTCCCACGAGAGTTATGTTTTGTTATATCAAGATGAACAAGAAAGAATGCACCCTGAAATTAATTTAATATTTAGTTGTGTTGTAAAAATTACTATTTTCTGCCAGTTACACACACATACACACACACACAAATATACATCCACGCACACACACACACACACACACACACACACACACACACACACACACACACACCCAGCGCCTGTAGCTTAGGGAATAGTGACACTACGCTAGACAACTGCCCGACACTCCTATCAATGGTTCCAAATCAGCCGCCTAAGATATGAAAACATGTCGCTCTGGGTTATTTCAATGGTATGAGCCTTCGGCCGTTCGGAAAGCAATGGCTAACTTTTTTTTTTCATATCCTTTTTACAGGACATGGCTGTCAATACCAGCATTTTACTGCTGTTGTTGATGTCTGGGCAAGTTTACGTTCAGTAGTAATGGCAAACTACTGAACGTAACAATTGTCCAATAAATCACACACAGCCAATGAATACTGGGGCTTAGAGTAACATCGTGTAAAATATATAAAACTAACTTTACTTATATATAATGGTGTAACCACTTGCGTTTGTCTCAATATTCAGCCTATATCGGGAATATTCTATTACGTTCCTAGTTGTCAAATGTACTCCATAACTCTTCTCTTAGGTAATCAATGAATATGTTACTTGCGTGTTTACATTTCTGTTCCATTTTCAATTTCCCGCAGTCTAATTTGCGAAATATCAAAAATAAATATGCTTACTTAGAGCAAAATAACACCATGAGGCCATTTTATAATCACGTCTTTTCCCCCTAAATATTTAAGTGCCCGTAGGCGATGTGGTATTTCGACATTAAATTAATACCAATTCTTCACTTCCATATTACATTGCACCAAACTTATAATTTATGGGATTGTACCATTCGGGCGAACAATCTCAAAACTGAGTTATTTATCTTACCTAGTTTTATCTATATTTCATAACGGAATGAACACTGTCGTTGCCAAGGAATCAGAAGAAAGCTTTCATGTATTAATCCGCACGTCACACCAAAATACCAGGCAGGGGACGGACATATCTATAAACGTATCAACATCCTATCTCCCGTGGTAATCATTACTCACTCTTAACGTTTTCCCGAGGAACAAAACGCGAAAGCGGACTCAGAGACAGCCCTTATTCAAGTCGTTGGCACTGGCTATTCCAGCTAGCAGTCGTCTATCGGAATTTTCGCGCCTCTCTAGAGCTATCCTGCGTGTGACAGTCCCTGGCAGTTGCAAAGTTTGTCGTTTTCCACCGTATACGTACGTAGTGTGCCGGGGTTGTAGACTAAGTTACAACGGTGGTTGTAGTTGTTGCTAACGAGGATGGTGCTAGTGTTTTATGGAGAAGATAGGCTGAATGGTACGCGAGATGTGCATGTACAATAAATGCAGGCAATTATGATACTATTAGGAGCGTTCATTTGAAATCCGTTCGTGCCGCACCGCGTGTAATTGCGTACGCTGAACATGATCATGTCATAGTCATGTGATAAGTACTGACCAATGAATAAAAGAGCACGTGCTTATCGTCCCATGATGCATAGGTTCTGTTTCTGACCATTGAGAAGATGGCCGGGTTGATCCAAAATCCGTTCAAAGAAGCTCAAAGACCGGTGATTCAGTTTCTTTCATTTGAAGGAAGTCGACCAGTGGGCATTCATCGAATAATGCAGGCAGCGTACGGTAGCAAATATGTGTCGAAGACAGCAGTGACAAACTGGGCACGAATGTTTCGGAAAAGACGTCAGTTCACGACAGATCTTCGACGGCCGGGTTAAGCGCATATTGTGGCAACAGAAAAAAACCATCGCCAAAATTGATGGAGCAGTACAGATGAACCGTTGACGAAACATACGTTCGCTAGCGAAAGAATTTGATGTGTCAATTGGGACAATTCAAAACGTCGTTCGTAAGAAACTGCAATATCGGAAGATGTATTCACAGTGGGTACCACTGATGTTGACCGACCACCAAAAAGAGGAACGCATGGGATGGTGTTTGAACTACTTGCTGCGTTACAGAGTGGAGGGTGATACATTTGTCTTCCGCATAGTGGTAGGCGATGAATCATGGTGTCACCACTTTGAGCCGAACAGCAAAAGAGAGAGCATGCAATGGAAGCATGCTGGATCTCGCATACTGGATTCCGATAGACGACTGCTAGCTGGAATAGTCAGTGCCAACGACTTGAATAAGGGCTGTCTCTAAAAGCCAAAAAATTCAAGTTACAGGTTTCCGCTGGTAAGATTATGCTGAGCGCATTTTTTTTTTTTTAACCATGAAGGGCTATTGTTGGCCAACTTTAAAGAACCTGGTGTCAACATCAATTCTACCCACTAAGAGGAAACACTAGACAAGCTGCAATAAGCCATCAAGAATAAACAACCCGGCATGCTTTCTCGCGGTGTGATTTTTTTGCACGATAATGCTCGTCCGCATGTTGCGAAGATTGTGCAGGAAGCATTAGCTTGGAAGAAGTGGGAAATTCTGCAACATCCTGCCTATAGTCCTGATTTGTTTGTCACCATGTGATTTTCATTTGCTCGGAACTCTAAAAAAAAGCTTTCAAGGGACAACGATTTCACACAGATGCTGACGTAATGAACGCGGTAAACACTTGGTTCAGTGATCAACCACAAATCTTTTTTTGTGGACGGCATTCGCCGCCTACCTAAGCCATGGGATGCTTGCCTGAATGCCTACGGCGACTTCTTCTGACCAACCCATGGTGCATAATTCATTCAAAATGAATGCTTTGTTTAATTCTACCACACATTTTAATGATTCTTTCATGCTTTTGTAATAAAGCCATTGAAACGGGTTTCAAATGAACGCCACTTTTACTTTTCGTGATATTCGGGACTTTACATATAGGGGGTGGTATCTTTGTTCTTCTTCTTCTTCTTTCGTTCGCTTGAAATATATATATATATATATAACTGCAATATTGTCTCTTGTATGAATTTAACCATATTTTTTTTTAGTTCACTCAGTGGTCCATAATTTATTGCTAGATATGTTGTAGTTTGGGCAGTCTTGGAGTATGTGATCTGATGTCTGCGAAGCCAATCCACATTTGCACATGGGTGATTCACCAATCTTGAATTTTGTATACATGTGGTTGCGTAATCTATTGTGTCCTGTTATGAGATTACTGAGCGCAGATTAATGACTTGTTCTGGACTGTCAATAACTTCGTAGTCATCTTGAGCAGGTTATAATGGCTTTCTGACTGATTTGATCATTCTTTTCGTTTTGGTGGGATGTAACGGGCACATCCAGCTGTTCTTCTTTCGCTACTTCCTTCGCTAATCGATCAGCTCTCTAGCTTTCTCGCTTTCTATTACTCCACAATGAGATGGTATCCACTGTAAGGTGACCTTAAAGCAGACTGCTAAGTTCAGAAAGCAGTATCTTTAGTACTGGCAATTTCCCAGACAGGAGCGCCTCGAGTACTGATTTTGCATCTGTCAGTATCACCACAGGATGTGTACCATGGCTGGTATTTAGTAATTTCTCTGCTGCTGTCTTGATTTTCTCAATTCCAGCATCATAGTTATGGCAGTACTTTCCTGTTGGTACTCTGGCCGTGTCCCTAGTATTATTATGGTATACTATGTACACTTCCGCTCCTCCATTTCGAACAGCATTTTGTGCTGACCCATCTAGTTCTCCGCTGTATACTGTTATTATTTTCTTCCTTGTCAAATATCCCTCTCACTTTTGTCTGGATTTGTAGTGATATGCTATGTTCCTCTTTCCGTGGAGTTCCTTCTGGAATAGTTTTCAGGGGCATACCAACTGTTGGCAGATCGGTGGTTTCTCTGCAGAGTCGTTTGGCCTGGTGGATAAACCTGCTTCTTTTCAATCGACCCATAGCTACGTTTTTAAATTTGATCTTCATAGGGTGACCTGGCGAGCTGAGGAACTTTTTCTACTTTTATTAGCGTGTTCGTATCTCTGCGCTCTCTCAGTGCTTGTGTCCTCCCCATCTTCTCAATCTCGACTATAGGGGTTGATCTCATCCTTCCTGTTGTGACTCTAAGTGCTTGATTGTGCGCCTTGTCTACCTCTTGTAGTGTGGTTTGTTTTATGCTGAACACCATACAGTTGACCCGTATTCCAGGTGTGGTCGAATGCTCTGTTGATAAACTTTGCTAAGTATTTTCCCACAGGGTTCCCATGTGGTTCTACTTTGTTTTCTCAGGATGGCTATTTTCCTTCTGGCTTTTGCTACTGATTTGTTGATGTGCTTTCTCCATGTCAGCCTGTCATCAGATGTTACTCCAAGGTATGTTGGTTCTTTATATTCTCTTATGGGTATTCCATTTATCTGGATGATCTCTGCCTTTTGTTTTGGAGAGAGGGTAAATAGAGTGGTGCACTTGTCGGTGTTTATGCGGACACACCATCTATTTGTCCATGCAACTAATGCATCTACAGCTCTTTGTAGCAATCTGGTGGCCACTGATGTATGTTCATTTGTGCTCCATAGAACCAGGTCATCAGCGTATATTGCTGCCTTAGTTCCATGTGGTAGTTTAGCAACAAGATCATTAATGAAGATTTGAAAAAGTGTGGGGGACAAGACTCGGCTCTGGGGAACACTGTGTACACAGTAGTACTTTCTTGCTCTTGAGTCCGTCTATCTGTTGTGAAAGTATGCTTCAGCCTATTTGTACATTCTTCCACTGACTTTATAGTTTCTAAATTTCTTCATCAGACCTTTTTTTCAGACTTTGTGAAAGTCTTTATTTAGATTTATCCATTCTGCAAGCACCAGTTTCTTCTCTTGGAATGCGTGAGGTGTAGAAAAGTTAGACAACAATGCAGCTAAGGGTATCCCGGATGGGACGGGTCATCATCCTCTGTAGCCTTCGTCAGGAAGCCTGGAAATGGCTCGTTTACCCCCACGTGAGGACAACTACAGATAAAACACGTCACCTACACCAGTTGTGTAAATATAGGTTCCTTTGAAAGGCGTGGAGACCCCGGAAGTTTACCACTGACAAAAGTGTAGACTGTCCCCTCTATCATGTAAATTGGCCAGTGTGAGATTTTTCCGCCCACATTTGGTCTCCAGCAATCGATGATAGTGTTATGTACAAATAGTAACAAACAACTGGTTGAACAGAACATCCAACAATCAATCAACCCAAGACCTGATTTAATTACATCACATTTATTATGGAGTCAAAAGATGGGATGCGGGACGTTCTGTGAACTATATCTGCTCACTATGACATACAACATGTTCAAAAATATAGAAAGATTGATGACATATTCTTCACATAATTCACCACAATAATGTGTGTGTGTGTGTGTGTGTGTGTGTGTGTGTGTGTGTGTGTGTGTGTGTGTGTGTGTGTGTGTGTGTGTGTGTGTGTGTGTGTGTGTGTGTGTGTGTGTGTGTGTACTTCAAATAAACTAACTGTGGGGAAATCTAGTCGCTTTTTTTCTTGTAGCTTGGAATAAGAATGTAGTGCTTCATAAACTTCTCTCATTGTACTGACAAGAGTTTTCATAAAGTAAAATAGTCCCTTGAGATATGGTTGGTTTTAATTATTATTCCTGTCCATTTATGAGCCAGGAATGGTAGAGTTCTTCTGGGGGTATCCCATTCCTTAAGTTCTCCAGCCTTCAGACAATGGTTCACAGTGATAATCATTAGTGGACGGGATGGTGATAATGCATGGTAGTTCTGGGAATACTGAGTGAAGCTGAGAATGGTAGGTCCTTCGAAAATGAGGAGTATTTCTCTTCATGGACTCAGGAATGTAACTTATCGTATCATTCGTGGTCATTAAAATAGTGAAGACCATACTGTAGTTCATGGATCTATGTCGAACCATCTTTACAGCTTTCAGAAAGTAATTCTGCATCACCAGGATTGAATTGTCAGGGTTTTACTTTCAACTAACAGTGGTTCGTATTCTCTAATAGGAGTGAAAACAATCATACACAAAGAATGATTGTACTCAGACACTCGGCAACATAACTGAAACACTTTAATCACATATTCAACGGCATTCATATAATGCTGCGCTCACAACTAGCGACAATGTCATTGCAAATACATATATACAATATACAAGTTCATAAATGCATAGAACAAAGCACTCACTCAGTCCCTAAACAGACTCTACTCAGCATACAGGCTTTCTCACCTAGAGCATAGAATAATACACGCAACACTTTCTCTCATGTCCGTCCTGTCTCGAGTCCTGAAGCAGTCTGAGCTAATCACCGATGTTTCTCGTTAGCCCTGCTTTCAGTCCCCGTGCGCTTCGCGCGTCACGCTGGCCACTCCGCATCAACTGCGTAGTAGCTGCCAGCCGGGTTAATCGTCGTGCTTGTCCGTCGCCTACAGGCTATGGCGATGGAGATTCTGACATGAATGAAATGAAGCTTATATCAATAGGCCAAAAACACACCACCCATGTACAGTGTAAACAAAATACCAACTGCTTATGTATTTGATAAAAATCATATGTCATCATAAAATAAAACCTGTAAAGGGGGAGGGGAATAAAAGGAAGGGCGATTCCACTCAACAGTGAGACCATTAAACCCTCTTCTCCATAGATGGAATGTATTCAAACATCTGATAGAATGTGCCCTGTATCTACTTAGGGATCAACATTTGTTCTCCATAGACGCTGTTATGTCATGTTGAGATAAAACAATGCGAGAGCCTTTAGATAGATATGCATCCAGCATAAGTAATGGTTCGAACACAACGGCGTATTGTCCCTCCGAATTTGTCTCCTCTGAGGAAGGGAGTTGACGACGACGTTCGAAAACCTACCCACTGTCGCAAGCATTTCCTTGCACACAATTCAGTAACGGGGTGCTTTATGGCCATCTTTCAGAACACAATTGGCAGAGACTGAACGTAATCAGCAACATTTGTGATAGGCTGGCATGAAGTGCGACGTCTGGCAAACATTTGGGTATATGGTGCATCTATTCTTCTTATCAATGAACTATATTTCTCATGAAAAAAGACATGGTAAATTCACACACACACACATATATATATATATATATATATATATATATAATTCTTCTGTTCACATCTTTCATGTATATGCTCTGTGAATTTGCCATATATATATATATATATATATATATATATATATATATATATATATATATATATATATATATATATATATATATATATATATATATGTCCTCTAAAAAGTACTGGAGAGTTTTGGTCATAGACCATAACTTTAGGAAGGGAAAATCCCAACTGCACCTCCCCGCGGTAGAGGATGGAAACACACCACGGTGTGGCTAACACAGCTCTGGGGACCGAGTATCCACCGGAATAAGTGGACAACTCTGCAGCTGAGCAGAGCAGGGCATTCACTTGTCCTGACAGTCGGAAATGGCTGTCAAAGGCAGAGTTAAAAGACCACCGTGTGAATGTGGAAGGCAAGGGGAAACCACCACATTATCTTCCCAAGATTTCATGGTGACACACATTTCAGATATAGTGAACGACGTTAATGGCTGTCTTAGGACATCCTCGTCCGGTAGGGACAGTCATGAGCCACAGGTGACACCAGACCGTCATCCAGCTACTGATGGCAAAACTAAAACAATAACTAAACTAAATAAATTTAGAGTAGGAACGTGGAATGTTAGGACATTAAATGATCTAGGAAAGTTAAACAATGTTCTAAGAGAAATGGAAAACATGAAAATGAATATACTAGGCATAAGTGAGATGAGATGGAAGGGATCTGGCAAAATTATAACCGACAAACACACAATAATTTATTCTGGAGGGGACACACATGAAAAAGGTGTAGGAATAATATTTGATGAAAATACAGCCAAATCTATGACTGGATACTGGTGCATTTCAGATAGAGTTATAACGGTCAAAATCAAAGGCAACCCAATAGATATAAATATTATACAAGTATATGCACCAACAACAAACAGTAGTGATGAAGATATACAAAACTTTTACGATGAAGTTGAAATGGCAATAGCCCAAATTGGATCACAAGAAATAAAAATAATACTGGGGGATTTTAATGCAAAAGTAGGAAAGGGAAAAGTAGAGGATATAGTGGGGAATTACGGTTTAGGTACAAGAAATGAAAGAGGAGAGAAACTAATAGAATGGGCAAATATTAATGATATGATAATTGGAAACACATGGTTTAAACACCATAAAAGACGACTATACACATGGAAAAGCCCTGATATGAAAATACGCAACCAAACTGACTACATACTTATTAATAAAAGATTTAGAAATGCATTAATTAATGTAAAGACAATGCCTGGTGCTGACGGTAACAGTGATCATGTACCACTATGTGGACAAATAAAAGTAAGATTAAAGAGAGGGGGGAAAATGGTTAAAAACTTGAGACTTAATAAAGAGGTTCTGAAAGTAGATAAAGAAATTCAAGAACAATACAGAGTGACTGTGAAAAATAGGTACAATGCAATAGCTAAAATACAGAGTATAGATGAACAATGGGAAATGTTAAGGGACTCCATTCATCAAACTAGCAAAGAAATATTACCGGAGAGAAGCCAAAAAGCTAAGAAAAAATGGATGAATGAAGAAATCTTAAAGTTGATGGACAAAAGGAAACAGAATAAAAATGACAAACAAGAGTATGCTAAGATAAATACAGAAATAAGAGATAAATGTGTGAAGGCAAAAGAAAGTTAGTTAAATGAGCAATGCAGAAAAATTGAATTAAATTCCACTAAAGATCAAAAAAGTATGTACAGACAAATCAGCGAGCTCACAGGAAGAGAAATAAGAATAAATACAGGGTGTTTGAAATCAAAAACAGGACAGACTTTATTGGAGGAAGGTGCTATAATGAAGAGGTGGAATGAGTATATAAGAGAATTATATAATGGAGAAAGGGAAGAATTAACAGAAGAAAGTAACTTAGAAGGCCCACCTATTCTAAAAGAAGAAGTCGCTGATGCTATGAAACATCTGAAGAAAGGAAAAACAGCTGGGCCAGATGAAATCACAGTAGAAGAATTAGAAGTATTGGGAGAATTTGGGGTAGATATATTAACCAAAATGCTGAATGATATTTACAACAGTGGATATTTACCGAGCGATATGCTGAAATCTGTATTTATAGCAATACCAAAGAGACCAGGAGCACTTGAATGCGAAGATTTTCGTACAATTAACCTCATAAACCATGTCACTAAGCTTCTACTCAGAATTATAATGAGAAGAACAAGAAAAAAATAAAAATGGAAATTAGTGAAGAACAGTATGGTTTTATGGAAGGAAAGGGTACAAACAATGCAATATATATATTACGAACACTAATAGAAAGATCAATAGAGAAACAAAGAGACATATATTTATGCTTCATAGATTATACTAACGCATTTGATAAAGTAAAACATGATGAGCTGATTAAAATGTTGGAAGATATCAACATTGATGGGAAAGATTTAAGAATAATAAAGAATATATACTGGAACCAAGTAGCAGCAATTAAAATGAGAAATAAAGAGGGTAGTTATGAACAGATAAAGCTAGGAGTACGACAGGGGTGTGTCTTGTCACCCGATCTCTTCTCCCTGTATAGCGAAGTAATAATGAGAGAGATCAAAGAGAAGCCAGGAATACTAATCGGAGGATATAATATAAACAATATACGCTATGCAGATGACACAGTATTGGTAGCGGATAATGCAACAGACCTACAACAATTGTTGGACAGTGTAGTAACAGAGAGTGCACAGAAAGGACTGTCCTTGAATATCAAGAAAACAGTAACAATGGTGATATCAAAGAAAATGGGGACGCCAAAATGTGACATAGAAATAGAAGGGGAAATTCTCAACCAAGTGGATAATTTTAAATACCTAGGGGCACTTATAACATCAGATGGAAGATGTACAACAGAGATTAAGAGCAGAATAGGGCAGGCAAAGACAGCATTTCAGAAAATGAAGAGTATCTTATGCAATAAGTCGTTATCAATGAATGTAAGAAAGAGAGTGACTAAATGCTATATAGAACCAGTTTTGCTGTATGGCAGCAAATCTTGGAATGTAAATGAACAAATTAGGAAGAACCTTAGAAGCAACAGAGATGTGGTTTTTAAGACGAATGTTGCGAATTCCTTGGACTGCCAGAGTAACTAACAACGATTGCCTGAAAGAGGCTAATGAAACTAGAACACTATATACAACAATAAGAAAGAGACAAACATCTTTCTTTGGTCATGTGATGAGAAGAGAGGCATTGGAGAACATCGTGACAACTGGAAAGATCGAGGGGAAGAGAGGCAGAGGCAGACCAAGAGAAATGATGCTGGACGGACTGAGACGGTGGCATGGAGGAATATCATCAGCAGAGTTGATCCATAACACCAGGGACCGAGATCTGTGGAGAGCCATGAACGCCTACGCCAGCCAGGCACGGCACTTGATGATATATATATATATATATATATATATATATATATATATATATATATATACACACACACACACACACACACACACACATACACACACACACATAAAGATGTTAGTCTGTGCACAAGGGCTTTAAGAGATAGACTCTTAGCAACATTTTCTCTGCAGAAGCAATAATGCATAGTATGTGCATTTATAGGGAGCATTTCCATTGCATAAAGAAAAGTGTTTATCATATGCATTTAAGATGTGATAACCTTCCATAGCATATAGAAATAGCATTTCTATCAGAAAGGTTTTAGCATGGCATATTCAGCGATAGAAAATAGTATGGCGCATGCAGCATTTCTCTCCCGTCAAAGAGCATTTGTTTTGATCATATTTATGAAGCGTAGATATCACAATTACACCACTGTTTATACAAACACCGTGTTACCTTTACTCCACAGATCGTCTAGCACGTGTATTTGGTAGAGCTTACCTGGTTCATCCCATAATACCGGACCTCTATGTCATTGAACTAAAGGATCGAGCGTCTCGCTCAAGAGTCTGGCGTGAAATGATCCAGCTTTCGACCGCCGATTCTGGCCTCAGGTCCATCCAGCCAATCGTCTGTCTGTATTTGAAACGACAACTTGTTCTACATCTGGTGACATTTCTAAATTTATCGCTGATGTAATTTATCCTGAACGGTGCTCCAATTGTGTATGTGTGAAAATATGGGAACATCTGAAAGGATGGGGAAAATATATCACACAATGCATCCTCAATTTCTTGAGAGAGGTAGGTTGTCTGATCTTCCGTAGAAAAGCACTGCCTAAAGCCAGCCTGATGTGGCACAAGAATGTTTTTACTTTCAATGTACCACTGCAGTCTGTGATTGATGATGCGCTCCAGTGTTTTGCAGAGACATGTGATGAGGCTAATTGATCTGTAGCTGGGGGAATTGGAACTGTTTTTCCCGGATTTTAGGAGAGGTATTATGACTGCTGTTCAACCTCAATTGAATGTTATCTGTGACAAGATGGGAAATACCTTAACAGAATCTAGGCAAATTCTAGAAAGATGGCAGTGGAATGTATGATATGAGTGACAGGGAGGATATGAATGAGATACATGAGCCAATGACAGCAGAGACAGAACCCGAACCCTCATTAGATGAAATTGCTTGGGCTATAAAGAACCTGAAGAATGGTAAATCACCTGGATGAGATGAGATACCAGCTGAACTAATTAAAGCGGGAGGAGAAGAAAGCATACACATATATCATGCATTATGTAAAAAGATTTGGAAATATGGTATATGGCCAACAGATTGGAAGAGAACTATCTTCATTCCAATACCAAAAAAGGGCAACCTGAAATTATGCACAAACTATAGAACTGTTGCCCTGATCAGTCATGCAAGTAAAATTCTACTAAAAGTCATAATGGGAAGACTTCGTAAGAAAATGGAAGAAGAGATTAACGTGGTTCAAGCTGGATTTAGACAAGGAAGAGGAACAAGAGATCACATACTCAACATGCGTTTAATAATAGAGAAATGCAGATAATTTAATGTAAACATATTCTCCTGTTTTGTGGATTATTCAAAGGCATTTGACTGTGTACGACATCAGAAACTTTGGGAAATCATGAGGAATATGGGCTTTCCATCACATTTAGTACAACTCATAAAAATGCTCTATCTAGACCAACAAGCAGCAGTTAGAATAGATGGCGAGGCATCAGATTGGGTTTTAATCAAACAAAGGGGTCCCTCAGGGGGGGTTTTTGGGGGTTTTTTC